>OY720459.1:54213203-54813203 GCA_963082715.1 Harpalus rubripes
TTTTAAAAATATATTCAAAAAGTTTTTATTAATAGTTATTGTTGTTTTAGTGATAAATATACAAGGTTTTGTCAATGGAAAAACTTAGAACTTAATATCCAAGTAAGTAATATTTATAAATTAACTGGAATTATTTACAGTAAATATTAATTTTGCATGATTTGTAACTGCAGAAATTAAGTATGAAAATGTCGAAAACAGTGGCGGTTCCTCTATTAGGTAATTTGGTCAATGACCTCCCAAATCTATCAAAGCAGAAAAGAAAAAACGAAAAAATAAAATATTTTTAATATTGTTTGCACGCGACACCACTGTGTTGGAAGCAAAACAATGAACGGCGCAAGTGCGCGCGCTTCTTGGGTCACATCAAAATTGTGACCACATTGTATTATATGCTGCATATGCAAGACCATGCGTCAGACAGAGACAAACCTATTGTAACTTTGCTTGCGTTAGACGAAGACAACTATCACCCTATTCGCTTACATGCGGTCAATGACTCGGGCATCAGTTTAGCAGCGGCTTTGGCTACTCTAAGCATAGAAAAGACATTTATTAAAAATATATCAAATACGGAAAGAAAAATATACAACACATATTACTATACTCTATCCGTTTTAACTATAGACTAGATGGCGTTTCGAGCGCGGCCGTTTTTACATGTATTAAAAAAAAATTCAAATTTTGGCGCCATTCCTGGATTTAAAAAAATTCTTTCCATTTTTTCAATAACTTTGTCTTGTACGTTCATATCTGTCTATTTTTATCCATAATATTAACAAAAAGAACAATAACAAAATTAACGAACTACTATCTAAAAACTAAGAAAACGCGCGCAACAAAAACTATATAATATGAAATATAACTCCAAAACACTATGATAATTATATATACGAAATGAACAATAATATACTTAACAAACAGAACTGAACAGGAATTAATAATATGTAATAAATCGTGTACTATTGGGATTTTCAAGTATCAAGAGATGGCGCTGATCGCATTAAACACTGGTACACTTTTTGTTGACGTGTGTCAGCGTAGCATTTCTGTCAATTGCATTTCTTTAGTTTTCGTATTACTTTCTCATTTATTAGTAGTTTTTATTTATAATTCAAGTATGTATAATAGCGATTTTGTAGTCATATAGTTGTAGTTTCATGTAAATGTCAAATATGTACCACTGTTTGTAGTTCTAATAGACGACGTTAGTTAGCGTTTTCTTATTTGAAAATCCCAATTGACTTTGTTGATTTTTATTTATTTTATGTCAGACGTCAAAATAATTGATACAGTTGTCAAGCAAATTTAAATTTCGCGTCAATTATTTTACCGTGTAAACTCGGTTCACGTTTGAACCAATCAGCGAGCTAGAATCTTAGGCCCTATCTCACCCAATGCTCTATAGTTAAAACGAATAGAGTATAATTTCAATGTGACCCACCAAATCTTCATTTCATGAACCGCCACTGGTGAAAATCACCCTAACAATAGCGAATATACCTATAAAACTATTTATTATAGGTATATTCAATAGCGACATTTTCGTAGCTAATTTCCGAAGCATTCCACTGCATCTAAATGTCATAGACGGTTGGTACTAGATGACGTTTCTTTAACCCATTTTTACCTAATTTATTTTTAGTTAATTGACAATTCATTTTAATAATATAATGTCGAAATTATTATTATTTTTTTTTATTTAGGGACAATTTTAAGGGATGTTTAATAATAAATGTATCCGTTGGAATATTTTGATGAAAATTGGTATACTTATGTTTTTTGGTACGAGAAATTTACTGCTGAGGTAGTTGAAGGTGTACCACACACCCATTTTTGGGTATGAGGATGGTGTGGTTTAAAAAATGGAGGAAATTTTTAAAAAATTAAAAATTCTGAAAATTTGTATTTAAGTAGTTTGAAGGGTGTAGATTTAAGATTTTAAAACCACAGGTCGATATCTCTTTTCGTTTCCGAGATATTCGGCCTCAAAACTTTGCTCAAAAATGCCCGTTTTTGGGCCATATCCCAAAAATGGTCAATTATACACCGCTGGCGATATCACCATTAGATTCTACGAGCAAAATTACATAAGCATACCAATTTTCATAATTTTTGAAAAACTATTACAATCTCCAGAAGGAAAAGTCTGAAAATGGCCAAAAATCGCAAAAAATCTAAGGTGTACCCCTTGCGATTTTTTCAGTTTTTGACAATTTTAAGGAATGTTTAATAATTAATGTATCCGTTGGAATATTTTGATGAAAATTGGTATACTTATGTTTTTTGGTACGAGGAATTTACTGGTGGGGTCGTTGAAGGTGTACCACACACCCATTTTTGGGTATGAGGATGGTGTGGTTTAAAAAGGGTGGAAATTTTTAAAAAATTAAAAAATCTGAAAATTTGTATTTAAGTAGTTTGAAGGGTGTAGATTTAAGATTTTAAAACCACAGGTCGATATCTCTTTTCGTGTTCGAGATATGATTTTATTATTTTTTTTTTATTTAGGGAAGATTATTTACATGAAAATGTACAAATGGTTACAAATATAATCACAAATTGAGTAAGTAAATGTTATTGTAGAAGACGCAAAATATAAAAAATAGTATAAAGAACTCATTTTATAAGACTTTCTTTCGCACTTGTCAATTAGAAAACTCGCTAACGCTCGTTTTCTAAATTTTGACGCGTGCGAAAAAACATGTCTTATAAAACACGTTCTTTAATATACTATTTATAAACTTTTCTAAATTCTTGTTTCAATAATCATATTTTAACTCGGTTTATCTATTTAAGTCAAAATTCATTTTAGAAATTCTTATCATATTATGATAGTCATTAAGTTCATCATTAAGTCTAAAAATTATTATGTATACGTGCGTGACTTTGAATGCCCTAGCCTATGCACCCTGTCCTAAAGACAGCGCTTTGTTTTTATATAGTCACTCATGGAGTACACATGAGAGAGTCGGTATTAGTTCGTCATGTCGTGAAGACGTGTCTTGTTTTTGGACATGTAGTGTGTTTTAGTTTTGGGGCGCGTGCTAAACGCCCGTCCGCTGGGTTACGGAATGTAACATGTTAGGCTTATGACATTTAGACGCTATGGCACGTATTCCTAATTTACCTAAAATAATTAAGGAAGCAGAAAATTATGAAAGTATGATTTTACATTTGAAGATATTAGATAGAAATGACAATCAAGTAATAAAAGATAATAAGTATGATATCTTTTTCAGCTGTCGATGAACGATTTCAGCGTCCATCGCATCATAGGCCGAGGAGGCTTTGGCGAAGTCTACGGTTGTAGAAAAGCAGATACAGGCAAAATGTACGCGATGAAATGTTTAGACAAAAAACGTATTAAAATGAAACAGGGCGAAACTCTTGCCCTGAATGAACGCATAATGTTAAGTTTAGTTTCTACGGGTGTTGATTGTCCATTTATAGTTTGTATGACGTATGCGTTTCACACGCCCGACAAACTGTGTTTCATTTTGGATTTGATGAATGGAGGGGATCTGCATTATCATCTGAGCCAACATGGCGTCTTTAATGAGGTCGAGATGAAATTCTACGCTGCTGAAGTTATACTAGGTGAGAGAATTAATTGTATTTTATACATTTAGTTGAGATTAATTTTTTTATACATTTTTTAACGCGACAAAATTAAACTATTTGTGATTTTCATAAACTAATTTCAGTATTTTCAAATATCAAAATGAAATTTTATTGCGTTTAAATCAAGCGCCTAAAATTCAATATCAGCCATGTTTGTGACGTACTGGGCACTGGCAAATACTATTGGCTAATAAATAAAAATAAATAACAGATATCGGTAATGATGAAATATTTGCACCGTGCGGGCGCTTACCAGGGGTCACCTCACGGGCACTCATTGCTGGCGTGGAGAGTGCACCACAGGGGTCAATTTTGTGCCATTTAATTCGACCTAACACTCAGGCACGCGGCCACGAGACCCCATCTATTGGCTAATGGCTGTTCGAATGCGCAAGCAAAACCTCCGCCATGTTCGCGCGAGTTTTGACGTGACATGAAACGTCGTACACAGCGCGTTTGTCATATATTCATCTCATTCAGCTCTAAAAACGTATATTCTCGGTGTACAAGACGTCAAACGCGCCGTCGATTTTTTTTTTCGAGCCTCATTTATTGAAACTTTAATATTTTTTTTCTGGCGTATTAATAACTTTTCGGAGAAAATACAAAATACGAGTCTAATATTTTTATGTAGCCCATATTATTAGAAAAAAAAAACATTTCTTTGCAACATCACCTTCTAAAGTTGTCTTTATTTCACACTTTTCAATGGCCAAAATGTGTCATTATAGAAAAAAAAACTCTCATTTTTGCTCATTTTCTATCTTATATGAAGAACTAAATAATAGCAAAAAATATCAAAATAAATTTTGTTAATAACCACTAACAAAAGAACAAAATAAACCACGACAGGTGAACTGTGATCTTGTATTCTGTGTTGAAATGGTACCACTAGTGACATCAGTCGTCACAATGTGATTTCAGACCATACGTTTTTCTAGTTGCTATAGGGTAGTTCAGTAATTACGTCATATGCGGCGCGCATCATTTAAACTACTGTCCTACCGGTAAACACATCTTTCAAAGTGAACCTTATTGCTACAGCAAATAAGAACTATAATTTTAAGCAGTTCATTTCGTCGCCAATATCTTACTTAATTAAGAATAGTTTGCTATTTAAGCTATCATTCAGTTAAGTTTGAATATTACCCTTTCAAATAAACAAAACATATTACCCTAATTTATAATAACAATTATTCTATTTAAGTTTTAAAATGCATGGAATTACATGTTCGTTCAATCTCGAAGATGTTCGTGAAACATCGCGTGAAGCGGCCGGAAGAACCCGTTTGAAAGACAGCGAACCATTTTTATGTTACGCTCTAAGAACACGACATATTATTAATATATTAATGTGGGTAGACAGAGTTAATTACGTACCTTAAACTTAAAAAAAAATACAAAGTTTTGAAAAGAACTGATTTGAAAATGCTCAAAAACGCCAACAAACAACAGTCGGTATGTTGGTAAACTCTCGGATATGCTTGAAGCTGCGCAAACTTGATACTCGTAGTTCAGAATGTGCAGAGTTGATTTCAATTTGAAATAAAACCTGTGTAATTTATTAATGTGTATATATTGTATTACGAAGTAATAGAAAAATGTTTACAATTTGATGTTATTAATATCTCAAAGTTAACTTCTTCATAATAACAATAATATCAGCATCAAATTACAAGCCTTTAAATTTTGACCCTTATGTGTTCTGTCAATAGAGTCTACTTTGAAAGTATCGTTTTTGCTTAGGACAATGCTTCATATTTCGCGCTATACTCTGACGTCACACTATTCTACCCCATTAATAAACGGTACTTGTTTTTTATTTGTGGAAAGTTTATGAAAAATATAAATAAATTATGCGATTGTTTACATATTTTTTAGGTTTGGAACACATGCACAGAAGATATATCGTTTACAGAGATTTAAAACCAGCAAATATACTTCTTGACGAACACGGCCATGTCCGGATATCAGATCTCGGTCTGGCTTGTGACTTTTCTAAAAAAAAACCCCATGCTAGCGTGTAAGTATCATTATTTTATACACACTTTCTTTTTACTTCCTTGTACGAAGTAAAGGAAGTAGTAATCGCGAAAAATTACGGTTTTGAGATTTCAACGGAAATATCCATTTTGACAATCCCTGAATCCATTTTGACTAATTTCGTCGTGACGTCTGTACGTACGTGCGTATGTATCTCGCATAATTCAAAAACGGTAAGCCGTAGAAAGTTGAAATTTTGTATTTAGGACTGCTATAACATCTAGTTGTGCACCTCCTTTTTTGGGCATTACATAATTTCCAGAAATGGTACTTTATTTGAAGCCTATAATAGATTTTAATGAAAAACTATCTTAAAATATAATCTAACACTTTTTAAATTTTGTATATAAGACTTTTATGTCAATTGGAATAACATAGTGGATTTTAGTTAAAACAGGCTAACCGGAAGTGGCATATTACCTGAAGGTGTTAACAGTTTTTCTTCAATAAAATAGTTTCATTTTGATTTTAGAAATAAATGCTTCAAATAAATTTTTTAGAGAATTAAATTCTGTGTCTAGCACATCAAGTATTATTAAATTAGCCCTTCGTATAAGCGAGATATGTATATTTAAAACATATAATTTTTGGTTTTTGTAATGAAGCTTGCTATGGATTAGGACAAAAAATAACAAAAAAATAAAAAATAGATGCTAATGTCAAATTACGTCAAATACGTGCAATTTTATACTTGGATCTATACTTCATATTGGTCTTGCGTACAAGGAAGTCGTGTGGTGTCCACATCAGATTTTTTTTAACAAAATAATAAATATTGTATTTTTTAATAGATATTTGAAACTGTAATGTGTATTTTGTTTTAATTTTTAGAGGAACGCACGGATATATGGCCCCGGAAGTATTGTCTAAAGGCACTGCCTACGATTCAAGTGCCGATTGGTTTAGTTTTGGATGTATGTTGTATAAATTATTAAAAGGACACTCGCCTTTTCGTCAACACAAAACCAAAGACAAACACGAAATAGACAGGATGACCCTAACAATGGTAAAAATTAAATAAACATGTTATTTACTAATTTATTGATTTATATATTTATTTTAGAATGTAGAACTGCCAGAATCGTTTAGCAAAGAATTGAAATCCCTTTTAGAAGGATTGTTACAAAGAGATATTGATAAACGGTTAGGCTGTAAAGGAAATGGGTAAATTATACAATTATTTAATTTGTTTTTAATATATTAATTGTCGATTTGTGTGTTTTAGAGCGGACGAAGTTAAAGAGCATTCGTTTTTCGCTGGAATCGATTGGCAACAAGTTTATTTACAAAAATACACACCGCCATTAATACCTCCAAGAGGCGAAGTCAACGCAGCAGATGCTTTCGACATTGGCTCATTTGACGAAGAAGATACGAAAGGAATCAAAGTAAGACATATTTTTATACATTCCCGAAAAGTTAAGATATATTTTCGGTCAAATTATAAGCTAAGCATAAATATTTTCAAGTAGCCCGGCTCTAAGTTTTTTGTGCGCGACCGATGCATCGCTTGCCGGCATTTACTTGGCGTGCGGGGTTTATACTTTATTCATACAAAAAAAAAAATATCTGTTCCAAAGGCTGTACTTGTGAAAATATCATCTTCTTCGCTTGCAAATTTTCAAAAAATACTTAACGTAACATAACCTAACGTACAGAATTCAATTTGACAAAATTTGGATGGTTGCATGCATTTTATAGACATTTCGCACCAAAATGATTATTAATTTTTTAGGCTATATTTGCAAATTTTCACATAATACTTTAATGTGACTGTAGCCTAATGCACCCAACTTAATTTGACGAAACGAGTGGTTATATTCATTTTATAAGAATTTAACGTTTCTTTTTAGAAAAAATGCCAAAATCAAAATAAATATTGGTTTCCGCGAAGTATTTTCATGTAGCCCGGCTCTAGGATTTTTGTGCGCGACCGATGCATCGCTTGCCGGCATTTACTTGAAGTCCGGGGTTTATACTTTATTCATACAAAAAAAAAAATGGCTGGATTCTAGAATACCTACCACCTTTGAAATTTCAATTTATTTGTTGCAATGTCTTATTTTAGCTAAAATGTAAAAATGAAACACAAAATTAGAGGGCGGAAGCAAATATTTATATATATTTTTTGCAAAAATAAAATCAGATTTTATCATATATAATATCATAAGTGGTAAATTTTTGCCGGAAAAATTTTCAGATTGTTACGAGAGCCGGTTGCCTAGCAATTTATTGAGTGGCATTGACAAAAAAATTACGAGTTGTCAGACGAGTAATTTTTGATCAATGTCACGAAATAAATTGGCAACAGGCTCGAGTAAAGCAATCGGAAAATT
Source organism: Harpalus rubripes (assembly GCA_963082715.1). Classification (NCBI taxonomy): domain Eukaryota; kingdom Metazoa; phylum Arthropoda; class Insecta; order Coleoptera; family Carabidae; genus Harpalus; species Harpalus rubripes. The sequence continues at coordinate 54,221,207 of OY720459.1, forward strand.
TTTCCAGGATAAAATTTAACCACGAATGGTATTCGGATGACTATTTCCAAAATAAAAATCAGGTAATCATTTATATAATTTTTTTCTTGACAAAAATCTTGTAAATATTTATTGTGTTTCGAGGTATTATGTTTCAGTTTGCTTTTTCAACGTTTTAAATACACTCCTGTCCAAATCGACTCGTTTTTAATAAAAACTGATAACACTGAAAATATACAGACTTTGACAGGTATGTAAACAATATGTTTCTAAATGTCAAAATTTTTTCGCTTATCAAAACTCACTTACTTGTAAAAATACGACATCTTATTGGCTTAAAGGGTGCGAAAAAACTTTTGTGACGGTATTTTGTCGAAATGAAACTTGGTAACTAGGTAAAATCCTGAATTTGGATTGGTTTATATATTTATGAGTGAAATAGTCTATTTTAAAGGCTGTACTTGTGAAAATTTTAACTTCTTCGCTTGCAAATTTTCAAAAAATATTTGAATGTAACTTGACCTAACGCACAACATTCAATTTGACATTTCGCACAAAACGATTTTTAGTTTTTTGGGCCGTATTTGCAAATTTTTACATAATACTTTCATGTGACTGTATTCTAACGAACTGAACTTAAAATTTGACGAAACTCGAGTGGTTACATTCATTTTATAGGAATTTAACCAGACTTTTTTTTAGAAAAAATGCTAAAATCAAAATAAATATTGCTCTCCGCGCCCTAATTTTTGTGGAATTTAGTGCTTTTAATAGTTTTTCAACTATATATAACAATCAAAATAAATTTTGTGAGTGGTACGTATTCTAGACAGCCAAAAAATTACCATGTTATCAATCTCTCGGTCATTTTTCAGATGTTGGCCGAGTTCAGTTAGTTAGATGACAGTTACATCACACTGATGAGCTCCAATAAGAGCGAAATACGTCTGTGGTTACTAACTGGGCTCGGCCAGCATCTGAAAATTAACTGAGAAGTTGATTCAGACATTGTTCGCTATTGTACTTATTACTTGGATTATTTTACTATTCAGAGTAGGCAGGGAATCCATTCAATTTGAACAAAGCGACACAAATAATGACCGCTGGCATTCAATACGATATTTATAATTTTATTTCTGACTATAGATGTAACTATTTCGTTTGTAAAGTTGACAGAAGCCGACCAAGAACTCTACAAAAACTTCCCCCTAGTAATATCCGAAAGATGGCAGAGTGAAGTGGCGGAAACCGTATTCGAAACGATTAACCTCGAAGCGGATAAAATGGAACACAAAAGAAAAGCGAAACAAAAGGCCAAATTCGACGCCGACGAAAAAGGTAATAAACTCTATCGCCATTTTGTTATAAATTAAAACAATTATAATAATCAACAGAGTCTGATTGTATTCTCCACGGCTATATAAAAAAACTGGGCGGCCCTTTTGCCTCAGCGTGGCAAACACGCTACGCCAAATTATATCCAAATCGGATAGAGCTTCATCCAGATTCAGGGAGCACCAAACCCGAATTGGTGTTTATGGATCAGATTGAAGATGTCAGTGCAGATCTGGTGCATGTTAAAAATGAACAATGTATTGTTATACGGACAAGGGATGCGAAAATTGTGCTCACCAATCCGGTAAGTGAAAATTATTAATCGTACGAAATGCGTCAAAAATGAATTAGTCTCGACTAAAAATGGTTGAATATCACGATTTTGGTTAAAAATAGTGTTTATTTTTGCAAAAATGAACTTTAGAGAGTTGATTTGTATATTTCCGGTATAAAAATGATTAAACCCGGATTCAAAAATTGTATATGGATGTGTTGTTGCGGAGAGCATTGAGTGAAATGGATGGTGTACAAATTGGTGAAAGTATTGTGCCTGCGTTAGCGTATGCGGATGATGTAGTTGTTTTAGTTGAAAATGAAGAGCAACTCAGAAGAATGTTAGAGAGAATACATGTAGTTGGAAGAAGTATGAATCTGGAGTTGAATGTTGATAAATCCAAGGTGTTAGTATTTGAAAGGAGTAAATTGGTGACTGTGTGCAATGTGTTGGTGGATGGAGTGAAACTGGAGCAAGTGAATGAGTTTGTATATTTGGGTAGCATGATGTCAAGGGATGGTCGAATTGATAGAGAAATTGGAAGGAGAGTGAGTGCGGGGTGTAAGGTAATGGGTGCTCTGGGTATGTTTGCTCGAAACGTAAACGTATCTAGAGAAGCTCGTTTAAGTGTGTATAATGGAGTGCTAGTGCCTGCTTTGATGTATGGAAGCGAATGTTGGGCATGGACGGGAAAGCATAAAAAGAGAATGACTGCCGTGGAAATGAGGTATTTACGTGGAGTATGTGGATATGTAAGACGGGATCGCGTAAGGAATCATTTGGTGTATGAAGAATGTATGGTTAGGAAGAATGTTGTTAAGGGAGCCAGTTGAGATGGTTTGGTCATGTGGAGAGAATGAAGAGTGAACGTCTTGTAAAGCGTATATATCTTGGTGAAATTGAGGATGTTCGATTGCATGGCCGTGCAGTGTGTAAGTGGATAGATGTGATTGATAAGGTGCTAAAAGAGAGAAAGTTTCCGAGTGGGAAGAGAAGAAGAGCGTGTATGAATGCGATTATGAATGTGGCCGAGGCGAAAGAAGTGTGCTTAGACAGGAATGTGTGGCGAAGGATAATTGTTTCGTAACTATTATTGTGGCCCGGTTGCGGTATTTCGCTACCGTAATTCGGTCACTTTAATATGTTAAGAGTGAGGTATATATGTTGTACCTATGATAATAATGTTGTTGAAAGAGAGACTGATTATTTTTTGGATGATGTTATTGTTATTCTTTCGGGTTTGTGCTAACCCACTAAGTGGGAAATGCGTGATTTTATGTATGTATGTATGTATGCAAAAATTGTGCATTTTTAGTTCAAATGTGAGGTTAAAAATTTGTCTATATCTCGATTTCGGTTCAACACAGCGTATTAATTCTTGCAAAAACGAACTCTGCAGGATCGATTTAATATTCTAGTATTTTAAAAGTGTCAAAAAAGTCTTAAAAAGTCCTGAAACCCGGATTCAGAAATTGTGCGAATGTTTGTAAACTTCGACGCACGCAAAGTGTTTCACAAACTATGTTATAACCACATATATCACTAAATAAAACGGGATATTTAGACAACTATGAATGTACAACACTATTAAATGTTTATATATATAAACAATGCACTTCCTGACCTTATAAATATCTTATTTATAGAGACAAACCAACGAACTGCTTGAGCTGTTTGCGCTTAATACTTTGACAGATAACCTAAATTCGGAAAATCGCCGCGCTTTCCAGCATTAAAATCTATACCATAAAAATAAAATTTATGGAATAAATTTATACTTAAATTGTAGAGGAGACTTCAAGGAATCTAATAGTGTATTGTTTGTCACGAAAAAGTCAATAGGAAGTGAGGAAATCGATAAAATCTGCCAAGATCAAAAAAAATTTTGCGTGGCCTCCCCTTAGGGTAAAAAATTTCCAAATTTTTTCTTTGCTTTTTTGACGATTTGGAAGGTTTAAACCGGAAATTTGAAATGGAAAACATTTTAGAAAAGTTTAATGAATTTTTTACGTCAAAAAAACGAAGAATATGGGCAAAGTACTTCATTTTTCTTACCAAACTTACTATAACATTTTACCCATATAACCTCCTTGTTGAGCAGCGGCTTTGGCACGGCTAAAACACTGGGAAAAATCTTTTTCTTTTACAATAATAAGTTACAATACATCTTAAAGCTAAGAATAAATAAATTACAATACATCTTATGAACTAAATATATCTGTAGCTGGTCTCGAAGAAGCGCCAGTTCCATCTCCAGAATTCCAGGATCTCCCGATGATCACGACTGGAAATATTTCATAAATTAATGTCTTATTACCGGATTGAATGTACAAGTTTTACCTGAAGATCATTTTTTCCATGTTTTTCTGCTTGGGAAGGACCGACGAGTTCATTTCATATCTGTAACAGACTTATACAATAGGAATTAGAACAAAATTTGGACTATTTATTAACTTAAAAATTACTAGGGCCTATCAAAGGGAAACCGCGATACATTCTACCATTCATTAGGGCGTCCCACACATACAAACAGTCACACAATACCTAATATTTTCTGGAATATTCTTCCGTTTGTCCAACACTAGAAATGTAGAATTGTCCGGCTATTTCTCACAGAACTGCCGCGTCCGGAATGGGTTTGTATCTAGAACAGACTCACGAGGAAAGGATTAGTGTTTAATTTTAATTATTTATTAACTTATTTGCTAAAAGGGATCTAACAAAGGGCACCGCGACTTGAAATATTTTACGAATTAAAGTTTTACCGCCGAGATGAATTTACCAGATTTGTTTGAAGATTATCTCAATGTTTTTCTAGTCTGGAAGAAGTGGCGAATGATTTTGTATCTGTAACAGACTTATACAAACGAAATTAAAATAAAATTTAAACTATTTATCAACTTAAAAACTACTAGGGCCTATGAAAGGGAAACGGCGATACATTCTACCATTCATTAAGGCGTCCCACACATACAAACAGTCACACAATACCTAATATTTTCTGGAATATTCTTCCGTTTGTCCAACACTAGAAATGTAGAATTGTCCGGCTATTTCTCACAGAACTGCCGCGTCCGGAATGGGTTTGTATCTAGAACAGACTCACGAGGAAAGGATTAGTGTTTAATTTTAATTATTTATTAACTTATTTGCTAAAAGGGATCTAACAAAGGGCACCGCGACTTGAAATATTTTACGAATTAAAGTTTTACCGCCGAGATGAATTTACCAGATTTGTTTGAAGATTATCTCAATGTTTTTCTAGTCTGGAAGAAGTGGCGAATGATTTTGTATCTGTAACAGACTTATACAAACGAAATTAAAATAAAATTTAAACTATTTATCAACTTAAAAACTACTAGGGCCTATGAAAGGGAAACGGCGATACATTCTACCATTCATTAAGGCGTCCCACACATACAAACAGTCACACAATACCTAATATTTTCTGGAATATTCTTCCGTTTGTCCAACACTAGAAATGTAGAATTGTCCGGCTATTTCTCACAGAACTGCCGCGTCCGGAATGGGTTTGTATCTAGAACAGACTCACGAGGAAAGGATTAGTGTTTAATTTTAATTATTTATTAACTTATTTGCTAAAAGGGATCTAACAAAGGGCACCGCGACTTGAAATATTTTACGAATTAAAGTTTTACCGCCGAGATGAATTTACCAGATTTGTTTGAAGATTATCTCAATGTTTTTCTAGTCTGGAAGAAGTGGCGAATGATTTTGTATCTGTAACAGACTTATACAAACGAAATTAAAATAAAATTTAAACTATTTATCAACTTAAAAACTACTAGGGCCTATGAAAGGGAAACGGCGATACATTCTACCATTCATTAAGGCGTCCCACACATACAAACAGTCACACAATACCTAATATTTTCTGGAATATTCTTCCGTTTATCCAACACTAAAAATGTAGAATTGTCCGGCCATTTCTCGCAGAATTGCCGCGTCCAGAATGGGTTTGTATCTACAACAGACTCAAACAGAAATAATTAGAATTGATTTTTAATTATTTAGTAACTTATGAATTAATATGGACCTAACAAAGGGAAACCGCGATATATTCTCGTTCTCAACATTCATTTGGCGTCCCACGCATACACACAGACAGACACACAATACCTAATATTTCTTGGAATATTCTTCAAGACACTTGATTGACTTCTTATCGTGTTGTATCTTCTATTATTTGTTCTACAGCAAACGACAAGACGTTGCATATCTGTAACAGACTCAAACAAACAGAATTACAATGAAATATTGATTGTTTATTAACTTATAACCTAACCTACAAAGGGGACCGCGACATCTAAATGTAACCATTTATTAACTTATATACTAATTCAACACATACATACTACATACATTCTTTTTTTGGGCATCCCACCCGACATTCTCACAGGCATTCACAAAACAGAATATGATCTAATTAATTCAACAATTTTATACATGCAAAAATATTAAAAGTTACTTACAAAAGTCCACCATTGTTGTTCTTATATTGTTTACCGGCGAAACAATTTTCACAAATAATCAACAATATTTTTTTCGCCTGGGCATGATTTATACCTCAAAATGACCGCCAAGTTTTTCTGAAACGAGTAATATATAATTTACCTTTTATCTCGTTGTATTTCTGCACAAATTTTCACTAAATATTCACTTTAAACACATCATCAACTACATTGTTGTTTATAACAAATGAATTAATGCAGTCGCTTGGCGATCGCAAGGACTACGTTAGTCAAACGAGCGGCAAATTCATGATTTGAAATACATCATAAACTGAATATTTATTTAAATATATGCAATCATATATTGTAATAATATTAAAAATAATATAAAACTGATAAAATACTTATTTACTAGTACATTTTTAAACGAATAAATGTTTCTCTCATTTTAAATTTGTTTGAAATTGGATAGGAATATTTAACTAGAAATAATTGATTTATGAATCGTCTTTGGGTTCGTACGAACCCAATATGTGCTAAATTAATTAACTATATGTATATTTAACTGCTAACTTGTTGGTTAATTATAAAAACAATAATATTGGCTATTTGCTACTGCTTGTTTTACTATCAAAATATGAATATATTTTATATTTGAGAACTTCCAGAACGTTATAATACATACAAAATATTGAGGCTTACGAATTTGTCGTTATTTTATAAAAGCTGAGGGGAAATTCTGGTCGCTTAACAATTACAAACTTTTTGTTCTAACCACAATAACAAATATGAAACTAATTTATATCACTGAATAAAACGGGATATTTACACAAAGTATAAATGTAGACCACTGTTAAATGTTTATATTATTAAATAATACACTACTGTTCTTTAAAATATCATATTTTTACCCGACGAACTGCTCGAGCTCTTGTGCTAAACAGCTAAACTCTCTGACAGATAACCTCAATTTGGAAAATCGTCGCACTTTCCAGCATTCAAATCAGTTCCATAAAAGTAAAATTTATGCAATAATTTATACTTAAATTGTAGAGGAGACTTCAAGGAATCCAATAGTGTATTGTTTGCCACGAAAAAGTCAATAGGAAGTGAGAAAATCGATAAAATCTGCTAAGATCAAAAAAAAAATTTGCGTGGCCCCCCCTTAGGGTAAAAAATTTCCAAATTTTTTCTTCGCTTTTTTGACGATTTGGAGGGTTTAAATCGGATATTTGAAATGGAAATCATTTTAGAAAAGTTTAATGAATTTTTTTACGTCAAAAAAACGAATATGGGCAAAAAGTACTTCATTTTTCTTACCAAACTTACAACCTTTTACCTATATTACCTCATTGTTGAGCAGCGGCTTTGGCACGGCTAAAACACTGGGGAAAATCTTTTTCTTTTACAATAATAAGTTACAATACATCTTAAAGCTAAGAATAAATAAATTACAATACATCTTATGAACTAAATATATCTGTAGCTCGTCTCGAAGAAGCGCCAGTTCCATCTCCAGAATTCCAGGATCTCCCGATGATCACGACTGGAAATATTTCATAAATTAATGTCTTATTACTGGATTGAATTTACAAGTTTTACCTGAAGATCATTTTTCCCATGTTTTTCTGCTCTGGAAGGACCGACGAGTTAATTTAATATCTGTAACAGACTTATACAATAGGAATTAGAACAAAATTTGGACTATATATTAACTTTAAAGTTACTAGGGCCTATCAAAGGGAAACCGCGATACATTCTACCATTCATTGGGCGTCCCACACATACAAACAGTCACACAATACCTAATATTTTCCAGAGTATTCTTCTATTTATCCGGCACTAGAAATGTAGAATTGTCCGGCTATTTCTCGGAGAACTGGCGCATCCAAAATAGGTTTGTATCTGTAACAGACTCACACGGAAAGAATTAGAATTAAATTTTAATTATTTATTAACTTATGAAATAATATGGACCTAACAAAAGGAAACCGCGATATATTCTCATTCTGAACATTCATTTGGCGTCCCACACATACACACAGCAGACACACAATACCTAATTTTTCTTGGAATATTCTTCAAGACACTCGGTTGACTTCTCATTGTCTTGTGTCTTCGATTTTTTCTGCAGCAAACGACATGACATTTCATATCTGTAACAGACTCAAACAAACAGAATTACAATCAAATATTGACTATTTATTAACTTATAAACTATAAGGACTTAACAAAGGGGACCGCGACTCGAAATATTTTATAAATTACAATCTTACCACAAGAATAAATTTACCAAATACATTTGCAGGTTATTTTTATGCCTCCCTGTTCTGAAAGAAGCGGCGGATGGTTTTGTATCTGCAACTTATACGAACGGAATTAGAATAATATTTAAACTATTTATTAACTTATAAACTAAATGGCCTATCAAAGGGAAACCGCGATACATTTATCATTCATTGGGCGTCCCACACATACACACAGACAGACACACAATACCTAATATTTCTTGTAATGTTCTTCAAAACTTGCGATGAAATTCAAACCACATATTGTTGGTTATATTGATTGCAACAATCGGAAAATGGTTTCATATCTGTAACATAACTTATACAGACGAAATTAGGATTATATTGTGACTATTTATTCAATTATAACCTAACATAATGTTTTTCATTTGTACAATAATCATTTGGCGTCCCACACATACAATAACATATATTTTACATCAAACCAAAACAAATTATGAAAAAAGGTTAGAAAACAATCTAATTTAACTATTTCATGCAATATTTGTTGTTAACAATGTATAAGAATACAATAAAGTACTTACGTAAATTCATTGTTGTCACGAAAATTATTTACAAATAATGAAGTATTTTATTTAGCTTGACGCACAATTTATATGTCAAAATGACCGCTGTACATTTCTAAAACGGTTTTTATATAAATTCACAATGTATTTACTAAATTTACGCATAAATTTTCACTTAATATTCACAAAATCACTAACACTAATTTTTTTTCTCCATAGTTTGTTGATAACAAATGAATTAATGCAACGGGTGTTATTGGGCGCGGAGTACTACGCGAGACAAAATAGTGCCAGTTTGAAATAATACATTTGAGGTTAAATAAATATATTTGATGCATTTTATTGACTCTTACAACATATTTAAATATTATAACTGTGATTTTATTGTTTTGGCTTGCATATCGTACGGGAAAAAATCACCTGATATTTTTTGACGCTCGTATATGTTGAATATATTTTAATTTTTTCTTAATACTATTTATCCTCTCTAGGACGAAATAGGGCTGAAAGAGTGGGCCCTTTCGCTGCGAAGCGCACACAAATGCTCGCAAGAACTTCTCGGATCTATGGCCAAAAAAGCCGGGAAAATCTACGGGACGGAAAGAGAGGCCAATAACAAGACTGCAATTATTGCTACACAACGCAACGCGAATGGAAATTAACTGTGAATACTGCGCCCTAAAGGAGAGGACCTTATTTAAGGTAGTGCAGTGAAGTGAATCTAAAACTTTTGTGATGGGAATTTGGGAAAATACAAGAGGGATGTCAAGAATTTTGAAAATATTCGGTAAGAAATTTTTTATTTGGTACATGTTTATGCATTTATAATACGAAAATATTTTGATCGCGGTGTATAAATGGCCTCAAAAGTACTGAAAAACTTCCAAATTGTATGTCGAACAAATGGAAAATATATTAAAATTCTTGACCAAATCTGAGTATCTTCGCGTATGTGTGCTGCAATAATAGAACTTATAACGATTATTTTATAACCATTTGTTTGAATTTACGTCATTTGTACATAAGTATTATCCGTTAGCCGACAAATGGTCGACTTTTGCATTTCATGACACTGTATCCCGTATTTTATTTATATTTATTAACAAAAGTGAGGCCGGAAAATTCTTGGAAATGTCCCAGAAATTATATAATTGTTTAGATTTGAACAAATGTTTTATACGCTTTAAGATTAACTGTGATAGACAAAAGTTTTCGTATTTTCCGAGAATTTTCCGAAGATTTTTCACAAATAGAACACATTAAAATGTGTTAAGAAGTAACACTTCATCGGAGGCAAGAACAATAATTTTTTGATTCGTTTTACACTTTTTACAATATATTATACATAGAATAAACGCAATTTTATTATTTTTCATACATAAAATAATGTAATAATGTTTAATGAATAGAAACGCACACAAATATATATAAAATAATGCTGCCAAATTTGTATATTTAGCATAAAGCACAACATAATATATATTATTTATTATAAACGATAATATAATACATCATCCATGATTATGAATAGACTTGTTACACTTTAAATTATAGATAAAAGTAATAATATGTATAACAAACTGTATTTATTGTTTAAATAAGTTTTTAAATTAATTTGTAGGATATTTGGGAACCCTATAGAAGTATAGAACAAACCTTAATGTGTATATATGTCGAATATCGACCTTAAAGTATTTTATTTTCAAGTTTTCAAACATTTTTAAGTATTTTTCACCGAAATATGCGTCTATAATTTTCTACCCTTAATTTGTCAACATATATAACTGATCCAACCAAAAATAATTTAAAAAATTGTCATTACGGCCTCACAAAATCATCCGGCTTTATACTAAACACACTTTTGATAAAAATATATACGATTATAATATAGTAGCACGCTTTAATTTGATTATTTCATAAAAAAAGCGCGATTAATATACAAATCATTATAGCTTCGTCTAGCTATATGTGTATAAAAGTTGAACGTTTTACAAGATGGCGCTAGTATACCTATCAACAAGTTTTTGTTGTTATGTTATGTGTTGATAAATGAAGTTTTTATTGGTTTTTAAGTGCGATTTAAAAAGTTTTTAGTGTTTTGGTGACTAGAAAACATCGCAAAATCATTATTTGTAAGTTTTATTACCATGTTTTTAACATATTCGATAAGTTTAGTGAATTCGCGGCAAAAATTTTGGTTAGGTTTTCCATAGATTTCAATCGTTGTTTATTGAACTTTTTCAATTATTTTAAAGCAAATACGATGCATTTATACACATTAATATCATTTCCCAAGGGTTTCTAACAATTTCCGAATACATTACTCTTATTTCGTGACATTTTTTGAAAGTTTTATTCGTGTTCTTGTGTCTGGTGAGTGTTGCACAATGTAAAATATCTCTTGTTGAGTGTATTATTTTGTGAAACTTGTTAAATAAGCATTGTTGAGCTATACACATATTCTAAGTATTGTCCCGACCGTTAAGACGGTTACTCACTGGTATAAACACCAAGCTAAACTAAAGTAGAGCTTGAAAAGCCAGCTTGTAAATAAGCATAGAGAACCCAGATTAGACAATTTCAGTTACAGTGGTTGAACAGGTATTAGACTTTGAAATTTGATGGGAAATGGTGCAAAATGGCCTGAGAACATAATAATTTTTATCTGTTTGCTGTTCATTTGAAACTTTGTCAACTATTTTGTATTTGATTGCAGTGATACAAACTTGATTAATGGTGTTTTTTATAAAGGAAATGTGGTGCAAATCCCACACCCAACAATTATAATATTGGTTGGAATCCTTGCAAAAATCTGCATGAAATACAAAAGAAATTATTAGGGAAACATGTTCACCCATCTTGAATTTAATGCGCCGATAAATGTGGTTCAAATCCCACACCCAACAACTGTAATATTGGGAGGCAATATAAGTTGTATTTTTTGCAGAAATCTGCATGAAATAAAAATATTAGGGAAACATCTTCAATAGGGTAGTTCAGTAATTACGTCATATGCGACGCGCTTTATTTAAACTACTGTCCTACCGGTAAACCTTTCAAAGTGAACCTTATTGCCACAGCAAATAAGAACTATAATTTTAAGCAGTTCATTTCGTCGCCAATATCTTACTCAATAAAGAAAAGTTAGCTGTTTAAGCTATCATTCAGTTAAGTTTGAATATTACCCTTTCAATTAAACAAAACATATTACCCGAATTTATAATAACAATTATTCTATTTAAGTTTTAAAAAACTTTGCATGGAATTATATGTTCGTTCAATCTCGAAGATGTTCGTGAAACATCGCGTGAAGCGGCCGGAAGAGCCCGTTTGAAAGACAGCGAACTATTTTTATGTTACAGTAACCTAAGAACACGACATATTATTAATATATTAATGTGTATAGACAGAGTTATTTACGTACCTTAAACTTAAACAAAAATCTAAAGTTTTGACAAGAACTGATTTGAAAATGCTCAAAAACGCCAACAAACAACAGTCGGTATGTTGATAAACTCTCGGATATGTTTGAAGCTGCGCAAACTTGATACTCGTAGTTCAAAATGAGCAGAGTTGATTTCAATTTGAAATAAAACCTCTGTTATTTATTAATGTGTATATTTTGTATTACGAAGTAATAGACAAATGTTTACAATTTGATGTTATTAATATCTCAAAGTTAACTTCTACATAATAACAATATCAGCATCAAATTAATTAGAAGCCTTTAAATTCTGACCCTTATGTGTTCTGTCAATAGAGTCTACTTTGAAAGTATCGTTTTTGCTTAGGACAGTACTTCATATTTCGCGCTATACTCTGACGTCACACTATTAAAAATAACTCAAAAATATAAACATTATTATTTACTCAGTCTGTTTATTGCATTTTCCATTTTATTTTGGTGTAATATCAAAAATCAACTACATTTTCAAAGCACAAATTATGTTTTGCACAAACTGCTTCAATATTCAAAAAATCAAAATTTAAATTTGTCTGGGTGCTGGCATAGTAAATGACTATAATACCAAAGCAAATGGGTCATTTCTATACGACCTATAGTATATGTATTGTAATATATTTGGCAACATTGTAAAACATTTATTTATTAGCACTGCATTTCACTAGACATGTAACTGACAAAGTTGCTAGAATTTTGTTTTCTAGTGGCGGTAATTATTTATTTTTATACTTAAAAGTCAATTAGGTCAGTTACTATTATAAGTTATAAGCTCTCTGATATTTTTTTGACCATTCTCAATTTACAGCAGATTGGCTCACCCAAAAATGGGTTTATTACACCTTGTTTCACATAATATATCTATTAAAATTGGGAATTGTCAAATTGCAAAAATAAATCAATTTTTTTCAATATTGAGAATTGATTTATTAAACATTTTTTTCTACTCATCTGAGCTTCAGTAATGTAAATAGATAATAATATTTAACAACAATGGTCACGAATTATGGTTTGGAACTTAGTGATCAAAAATATGGTATTGTGCCATTTTAGTATTATTTAATAAATAGAAAGACCTGTTATATATAATATTAAAGTTCTTCTAAACAACTCTAATAATATAAAATCAAAATATTGTTTAGCTGAACTTAACAGGCAATTTACATTAATAATACTGATTATTCAAAGTAGATATGAGGGGTACAAACATTTAAATAAAAACAAATTATTATCTAGTCCATTTCTTTATCGAAAATATTCTTACTGTTATACAGTATTCAAAAAAAAAACCTAACTTAGAGTAGGCTATGAACAAAGAAACATATGACAATTTAAAAGTATTTAATTAAATGTCAGTTTGACACTGTATCCTTCTTTAATATATTTTCTCCTTAAAATTACATTTGAAGATCAATTTTGACAATTAGACTTTTGAATTGAATGTTCAAACGATCAGACATACATTTCTCAATTCATAGTTTAACACGAGTCAGGTATTTTTTTGACACTAGTATAAATAAATAAATATACGAAAGGATATTGATAAGTTTTTTACCGGTTTCAGGATATTATTCCATTGTTTACATGTACAAAAGTAGGCTGGTAACTAAGTAATAACTGTATCTGTATGGTAATATTATTACCATACTGACTTGCCAACAACGGTCTACAAAATGAAAATAAAATTAAATGAAAATATAATGCTCTTCATTAATATATACAGATAACGTTAGCCTATCGTTCTAAATACGGTCTACTTTATTCTAAAGTAATAAACATGTGGAACAAAGCACATAATTTGAATATTTGTCATACTGACATATGTCAAAATAATTGTTCTGTTGACCATAGCAATCTGAAAGTAGCATTAATGAGAAAATTCCAAAAAAATGATATTTATCAATAATGTCTTAATTTTCTGAAACCGATAAACTATTGAACAAACCACGGATGTTATGAATCATAACAAGCCTTAGATGTCTTAAAATCCTCGCTCTACGAGCTCGGATTTCAAACTTACATCTGCGGCAGTTATGATGTGCATAACATTCCTAGGTATGTTAATAGCTATAACTTTACGTCAAATTCAGTATTTACCTAGACTCATTTTACTTTTATCGATATACCAACATTATCCAAAAAGTAGTTGGTGTCTCTCTCTGCAATATAAACTTTTTCAGAGCAGGTTATAAATCGATGCAAAAAATCCAGCTTGTTTCACTTAAATTGCATCTTTCGATATGCCCACGACCTCTGTTATCACTCCAATTTTGATTGGACGGTTATTCAGTATGGCTGAAATTTTCATAGGTATATTAATATTCACGAAATATGACTATTCAAGGTCATTTATGAGCCATCTGATATAATATTACTTGCAGATAACTTCACTGCATTTCGTACCCACAGGCGTGCAACGCGAAATATTTATGTATTCATTTTAACTGAAAAAATAAATGTGCTCTATTTAAATAATGTTTTTCCCCAAGTTTTATCTTCTTCACCTACGTTTTTGCATAAAACAAAAATATAGATTTAACGTAACCATGAAATAATTTGATTTAAATGTCAACGTCACTGGATAAACATTAGTATAGAGGGCAGTGTAGTAGATAATTACATGTCTGTAAATCTACTACATACGTCACTGCTATTTTTATTGTGTTGGAAATTAATGACACCATTTACATAAATAAAATTGACAAACTATTATTCACGAAAGATAACTATTCAAGGCCATTTGTAAGCTGTCTGATATAATATTACTTGCAGATAACTTCATTGCATTTCGTATGCATAGGCGTACAACATGAAATATTTATGGACACATTTTAACTGAAAAAATAAAAGTAATTTATTTGAAAATTATGTTTCTTTATAAATAATGCCTTTCTGAAAGATTTATGTTTTTGCAAAATTCAAAAACATAGTCTTAACTATAAACCAAGGAATAATAATTTGATTTAAACGTCAACGCCACTGGGTAAATATTAGCACAGAGGGCAGTGTAGTAGATAATTAGATATTTGTAATTCTACGACATACGTCATTATTATTTATAGTGTGTTAGAAAGTAATGCCATTATTTACGTATATCTGTCACACCACACAAATTAAATAGACATAGATCAAATAATCTTTCTCTTTCTAATACAAAATGTTGCTAAGCTACTGCTGTAAAGTGATGTGTATTCTTTCTTCGAACAAATGACCTTGAATAGTCGTCTTTCGTGAATAATAGCGTATAGTGTCTGATTTAATATTGCAAATAACTTCACTGCATTTCGTAATCATAGGCGTGCAACAAGAAATATTTATGGATACATTTTAAATGATAAAAAAATAAGTATAATTTATTTTAAAATTGTTTCTTTTTAATAATGCTATTCTGTACGATTTATATTGTGTGCCTATGTTTTCATCGAATAATTATTTGATGTAAATATCAACGTCACTGAGTAAACATTAATATAGAGGGCAGTGTAGTAGATAATTATGTATCTGTAACTCTACGACATACGTCAAATATTTAAAAACTTATCAATACCCTCTCGTAAAGTACTGAAAGCGCAAATATGCGCAAAAAATGTTTGTACTCCTTATTGTACAATACGAATGTTAGGCTTACTGTAAAGATGTGTTGCACTCCTTCAATGTGTTAGGCCGTTATCGTTATGTATATATGTGTAGCAAATATGAGTTAGCATAGGTCACTGACTATCAGTATTGTACCATATTCGTGTATGGATGTCGTCATCTTAAGTTCTTTCCTTTAAGTATGTGTTGTTAGCCGGATTTCAGTTGTATATTTGCATTTGTATGGTTTCTTATTTAAGATACAGTGAATAACATAAGTTAAGAACTATTTAACATAGAATACTGAACATATAAGATAGTCTATGTGTTGTACATAATGCATTAAACTAAATTTATAGATTCAATTTACAGATAATTATTGCCCAAGTCCATATTTTATTCAGTTTAAATTATTAAATTAACCAGAACGCATTATAAATAAAATATATAATATTCTATCATTTATTTTTAAAAATCACGTACAAAAATAACAATATTACTATTTAGAGATCTCTAATAGCCTCTAACATTTTTACAAAATTATCAGTAGTTTTTATATTTTTCAATCTTCTAAACAGTGACTGAAAATCTGCTATTTCAACTTCGTTGCATGGATCTACGTCTTTATTCGGTAATTGTGGACAAAAATCAATAGCGAATACTCTTTCAAAAAATGCACAAATTCCACACCAAGTTTTAAAATCTATAATATCTTCATTTTTTATTGGAATAAACTCCAAAAATTTTGAAAATTGTTGATCCGATAAAGATTTGCCCATCATTTCGCCTAATGCGACACGAATTCTCTAAAACAAATAAATATTAAAGTTATATTTTTATTATTTATTACAAAATTTTAATTCTAAATTATTATTTATAGGCGGGAAACCATTTGAAAAATGAATCGTGGTGAATGTTTTTGGAACAGCTAGTATGTGTTGTCTTCCCGCGCATTTGTTCTGAGCATAACAAAACATGTCAACAAGTGTTCGTCGTGTGCGTTAAGTGTCTGTGCAAAATGAACAAAATTAACTGTTTTTAAGTGAAATATATTGAAAAACTATAGAAAATATGTGGTATGAACTTTTAAGAAGACTTGCAGTTCCAGAAAAATAGAGTGGGCAACGAATTTCCATGGAAAATCAACACAGAATCTAGGAAAAGGTAGGACTTACATCATTTTCTAATATTCTGCATTCGTTGTCTTCTAATGTCTGTTTATGCCGGTTGAAAACTAAGTTATAAAGTAATCTGCGACCATTTGAAACGTTGCAATGGTTTTTTAAATATTCTAAAGGTGTTAAATCTGTAAAAACAGCAATTTATACATTACCACACTAGTAGCAAAAAACAAAATATTAAATATTTAGTTATGTAGTTATTCATTAGACAATAAAGAATACAACTTACAAAAAATTATTACTTAATTTAATGTGATACCCTCAAATTTAGGGTTGATTTAAAATTGTCCTACGGGTTAGCCGGATATGGCAACGTGCTAGGATTGTTCCTTGGGGTTGTTATATTGAATATTTAATGAGATTCATTAGACAATAAAAAATACAACTTACAAAAAATTAATAATTAATTTAATTTGACACGCTCAAATTTAGGGTTGATTTATAATTGTCCTACGGGTTAACCGGATACGGCAAAGTGCTAGGATTGTTCCTTGGGGTTGCTATAATGAGTATTTAATGTGATATTCATTAGAAAATAAATAATACAACTTACAAAAAATTATTAATTAATTTAATATGACACGCTCAAATTTAGGGTTGATTTATAATTATCCTACGGGTTAACCGGATACGGCAAAGTGCTAGGATTGTTCCTTGGGGTTGCTATAATGAGTATTTAATGTGATATTCATTAGACAATAAAAAATACAACTTACAAAAAATTATTAATTAATTTAATGTGACACGCTCAAATTTAGGGTTGATTTATAATTATCCTACGGGTTAACCGGATACGGCAAAGTGCTAGGATTGTTCCTTGGGGTTGCTATAATGAGTATTTAATGTGATATTCATTAGACAATAAAAAATACAACTTACAAAAAATTATTAATTAATTTAATGTGACACGCTCAAATTTAGGGTTGATTTATAATTATCCTACGGGTTAACCGGATACGGCAAAGTGCTAGGATTGTTCCTTGGGGTTGCTATAATGAGTATTTAATGTGATATTCATTAGACAATAAAAAATACAACACAAAAAATTATTAATTAATTTAATGTGACACGCTCAAATTTAGGGTTGATTTATAATTATCCTACGGGTTAACCGGATACGGCAAAGTGCTAGGATTGTTCCTTGGGGTTGCTATAATGAGTATTTAATGTGATATTCATTAGACAATAAAAAATACAACTTACAAAAAATTATTAATTAATTTAATATGACACGCTCAAATTTAGGGTTGATTTATAATTATCCTACGGGTTAACCGGATACGGCAAAGTGCTAGGATTGTTCCTTGGGGTTGCTATAATGAGTATTTAATGTGATATTCATTAGACAATAAAAAATACAACTTACAAAGAATTATTAATTAATTTAATGTGACACGCTCAAATTTAGGGTTGATTTATAATTATCCTACGGGTTAACCGGATACGGCAAAGTGCTAGGATTGTTCCTTGGGGTTGCTGTAATGAGTATTTAATGTGATATTCATTAGAAATTAAATAATACAACTTACAAAAAATTATTAATTAATTTAATATGACACGCTCAAATTTCGGGTTTATTTATAATTGTCCTACGGGTTAACCGGATACGGCAAAGTGCTAGGATTGTTCCTTGGGGTTGCTGTAATGAGTATTTAATGTGATATTCATTAGAAATTAAATAATACAACTTACAAAAAATTATTAATTAATTTAATATGACACGCTCAAATTTCGGGTTTATTTATAATTATCCTACGGGTTAACCGGATACGGCAAAGTGCTAGGATTGTTCCTTGGGGTTGCTGTAATGAGTATTTAATGTGATATTCATTAGAAATTAAATAATACAACTTACAAAAAATTATTAATTAATTTAATATGACATGCTCAAATTTCGGGTTGATTTATAATTATCCTACGGGTTAACCGGATACGGCAAAGTGCTAGGATTGTTCCTTGGGGTTGCTATAATGAGTATTTAATGAGATATTCATTAGACAATAAAGAATACAACACAAAAAATTATTAATTAATTTAATGTGACACGCTCAAATTTAGGGTTGATTTATAATTGTCCTCCGGGTTAGCCGGATACGGCAAAGTGCTAGGATTGTTCCTTGGGGTTGCTATAATGAGTAATGAGATATTCATTAGACAATAAAGAATACAACACAAAAAATTATTAATTAATTTAATGTGACACGCTCAAATTTAGGGTTGATTTATAATTGTCCTCCGGGTTAGCCGGATACGGCAAAGTGCTAGGATTGTTCCTTGGGGTTGCTATAATGAGTATTTAATGTGATATTCATTAGACAATAAAAAATACAACTTACAAAAAATTATTAATTAATTTAATGTGACACGCTCAAATTTAGGGTTGATTTATAATTGTCCTACGGGTTAGCCGGATACGGCAAAGTGCTAGGATTGTTCCTTGGGGTTGCTATAATTAGTATTTAATGGGATATTCATTAGACAATAAAAAATACAACTTACAAAAAATTATTAATTCATTTAATGTGACACGCTCAAATTTAGGGTTGATTTATAATTGTCCTACGGGTTAGCCGGATACGGCAAAGTGCTAGGATTGTTCCTTGGGGTTGCTATAATGAGTATTTAATGAGATATTCATTAGACAATAAAGAATACAACACAAAAAATTATTAATTAATTTAATGTGACACGCTCAAATTTAGGGTTGATTTATAATTGTCCTCCGGGTTAGCCGGATACGGCAAAGTGCTAGGATTGTTCCTTGGGGTTGCTATAATGAGTATTTAATGTGATATTCATTAGACAATAAAAAATACAACTTACAAATAATTATTAATTAATTTAATGTGACACGCTCAAATTTAGGGTTTATTTATAATTGTCCTACGGGTTAACCGGATACGACAAAGTGCTAGGATTGTTCCTTGGGGTTGCTATAATGAGTATTTAATGTGATATTCATTAGACAATAAAAAATACAACTTACAAAAAATTATTAATTAATTTAATGTGACACGCTCAAATTTAGGGTTTATTTATAATTGTCCTACGGGTTAACTGGATACGGCAAAGTGCTAGGATTGTTCCTTGGGGTTGCTATAATGAGTATTTAATGTGATATTCATTAGACAATAAAAAATACAACTTACAAAAAATTATTAATTAATTTAATGTGACACGCTCAAATTTAGGGTTGATTTATAATTATCCTACGGGTTAACCGGATACGGCAAAGTGCTAGGATTGTTCCTTGGGGTTGCTGTAATGAGTATTTAATGTGATATTCATTAGAAATTAAATAATACAACTTACAAAAAATTATTAATTAATTTAATATGACACGCTCAAATTTCGGGTTTATTTATAATTGTCCTACGGGTTAACCGGATACGGCAAAGTGCTAGGATTGTTCCTTGGGGTTGCTGTAATGAGTATTTAATGTGATATTCATTAGAAATTAAATAATACAACTTACAAAAAATTATTAATTAATTTAATGACACGCTCAAATTTCGGGTTGATTTATAATTATCCTACGGGTTAACCGGATACGGCAAAGTGCTAGGATTGTTCCTTGGGGTTGCTATAATGAGTATTTAATGTGATATTCATTAGACAATAAAAAATACAACTTACAAAAAATTATTAATTAATTTAATGTGACACGCTCAAATTTAGGGTTGATTTATAATTATCCTACGGGTTAACCGGATACGGCAAAGTGCTAGGATTGTTCCTTGGGGTTGCTATAATGAGTATTTAATGAGATATTCATTAGACAATAAAGAATACAACACAAAAAATTATTAATTAATTTAATGTGACACGCTCAAATTTAGGGTTGATTTATAATTGTCCTCCGGGTTAGCCGGATACGGCAAAGTGCTAGGATTGTTCCTTGGGGTTGCTATAATGAGTATTTAATGTGATATTCATTAGACAATAAAAAATACAACTTACAAAAAATTATTAATTAATTTAATGTGACACGCTCAAATTTAGGGTTGATTTATAATTGTCCTACGGGTTAGCCGGATACGGCAAAGTGCTAGGATTGTTCCTTGGGGTTGCTATAATGAGTATTTAATGGGATATTCATTAGACAATAAAAAATACAACTTACAAAAAATTATTAATTAATTTAATGTGACACGCTCAAATTTAGGGTTGATTTATAATTGTCCTACGGGTTAGCCGGATACGGCAAAGTGCTAGGATTGTTCCTTGGGGTTGCTATAATGAGTATTTAATGAGATATTCATTAGACAATAAAGAATACAACACAAAAAATTATTAATTAATTTAATGTGACACGCTCAAATTTAGGGTTGATTTATAATTGTCCTCCGGGTTAGCCGGATACGGCAAAGTGCTAGGATTGTTCCTTGGGGTTGCTATAATGAGTATTTAATGTGATATTCATTAGACAATAAAAAATACAACTTACAAATAATTATTAATTAATTTAATGTGACACGCTCAAATTTAGGGTTTATTTATAATTGTCCTACGGGTTAACCGGATACGACAAAGTGCTAGGATTGTTCCTTGGGGTTGCTATAATGAGTATTTAATGTGATATTCATTAGACAATAAAAAATACAACTTACAAAAAATTATTAATTAATTTAATGTGACACGCTCAAATTTAGGGTTTATTTATAATTGTCCTACGGGTTAACTGGATACGGCAAAGTGCTAGGATTGTTCCTTGGGGTTGCTATAATGAGTATTTAATGTGATATTCATTAGACAATAAAAAATAAAACAAAAAATTATTAATTAATTTAATGTGACACGCTCAAATTTAGGGTTGATTTATAATTGTCCTACGGGTTAACCGGATACGGCAAAGTGCTAGGATTGTTCCTTGGGGTTGCTATAATGAGTATTTAATGTGATATTCATTAGACAATAAAAAATACAACTTACAAAAAATTATTAATTAATTTAATGTGACACGCTCAAATTTAGGGTTGATTTATATTTATCCTACGGGTTAACCGGATACGGCAAAGTGCTAGGATTGTTCCTTGGGGTTGCTATAATGAGTATTTAATGTGATATTCATTAGACAATAAAAAATACAACTTACAAAAAATTATTAATTAATTTAATGTGACACGCTCAAATTTAGGGTTGATTTATAATTGTCCTACGGGTTAACCGGATACGGCAAAGTGCTAGGATTGTTCCTTGGGGTTGCTATAATGAGTATTTAATGTGATATTCATTAGACAATAAAAATACAACTTACAAAAAATTATTAATTAATTTAATGTGACACGCTCAAATTTAGGGTTGATTTATAATTGTCCTACGGGTTAACCGGATACGCCAACGTGCTAGGGTTGTTCCTTGGGATTGCTATAATGAGTATTTAATGTGATATTCATTAGACAATAAAAAATACAACTTACAAAAAATTATTAATTAATTTAATGTGACACGCTCAAATTTAGGGTTGATTTATAATTGTCCTACGGGTTAGCCGGATACGGCAAAGTGCTAGGATTGTTCCTTGGGGTTGCTATAATGAGTATTTAATGTGATATTCATTAGACAATAAAAATACAACTTACAAAAAATTATTTATTAATTTAATGTGACACGCTCAAATTTAGGGTTGATTTATAATTGTCCTACGGGTTAGCCGGATACGGCAAAGTGCTAGGATTGTTCCTTGGGGTTGCTATAATGAGTATTTAATGTGATATTCATTAGACAATAAAAAATACAACTTACAAAAAATTATTAATTAATTTAATGTGACACGCTCAAATTTAGGGTTGATTTATAATTGTCCTACGGGTTAGCCGGATACGGCAAAGTGCTAGGATTGTTCCTTGGGGTTGCTATAATGAGTATTTAATGTGATATTCATTAGACAATAAAAAATACAACTTACAAAAAATTATTAATTAATTTAATGTGACACGCTCAAATTTAGGGTTGATTTATAATTATCCTACGGGTTAACCGGATACGGCAAAGTGCTAGGATTGTTCCTTGGGGTTGCTATAATGAGTATTTAATGTGATATTCATTAGACAATAAAAAATACAACTTACAAAAAATTATTAACTAATTTAATGTGACACGCTCAAATTTAGGGTTGATTTATAATTGTCCTACGGGTTAACCGGATACGGCAAAGTGCTAGGATTGTTCCTTGGGGTTGCTATAATGAGTATTTAATGTGATATTCATTAGACAATAAAAATACAACTTACAAAAAATTATTAATTAATTTAATGTGACACGCTCAAATTTAGGGTTGATTTATAATTGTCCTACGGGTTAACCGGATACGCCAACGTGCTAGGGTTGTTCCTTGGGATTGCTATAATGAGTATTTAATGTGATATTCATTAGACAATAAAAAATACAACTTACAAAAAATTATTAATTCATTTAATGTGACACGCTCAAATTTAGGGTTGATTTATAATTGTCTTACGGGTTAACCGGATACGGCAAAGTGCTAGGATTGTTCCTTGGGGTTGCTATAATGAGTATTTAATGTGATATTCATTAGACAATAAAAAATACAACTTACAAAAAATTATTAATTAATTTAATGTGACACGCTCAAATTTAGGGTTTATTTATAATTGTCCTACGGGTTAACCGGATACGGCAAAGTGCTAGGATTTTTCCTTGGGGTTGCTATAATGAGTATTTAATGTGATATTCATTAGACAATAAAAAATACAACTTACAAATAATTATTAATTAATTTAATGTGACACGCTCAAATTTAGGGTTGATTTACAATTGTCCTACGGTTAGTCGGATACGGCAACGTGCTAGGATTGTTCCTTGGGGTTGCTATAATGAGTATTTAATGTGATATTCATTAGACAATAAAAAATACAACTTACAAAAAATTATTAATTAATTTAGGTAATGTGACACGCTCAAATTTAGGGTTGATTTATAATTGTCCTACGGGTTAACCGGATACGGCAAAGTGCTAGGATTGTTCCTTGGGGTTGCTATAATGAGTATTTAATGGGATATTCATTAGACAATAAAAAATACAACTTACAAAAAATTATTAATTAATTTAATGTGACACGCTCAAATTTAGGGTTGATTTATAATTGTCCTACGGGTTAGCCGGATACGGGCAAAGTGCTAGGATTGTTCCTTGGGGTTGCTATAATGAGTATTTAATGTGATATTCATTAGACAATAAAAAATACAACTTACAAAAAAATATTAATTACTTTAATGTGACACGCTCAAATTTAGGGTTGATTTATAATTATCCTACGGGTTAACCGGATACGGCAAAGTGCTAGGATTGTTCCTTGGGGTTGCTATAATGAGTATTTAATGTGATATTCATTAGACAATAAAAAATACAACTTACAAAAAATTATTAATTAATTTAATGTGACACGCTCAAATTTAGGGTTGATTTATAATTGTCCTACGGGTTAACCGGATACGGCAAAGTGCTAGGATTGTTCCTTGGGGTTGCTATAATGAGTATTTAATGTGATATTCATTAGACAATAAAAAATACAACTTACAAAAAATTATTAATTAATTTAATGTGACACACTCAAATTTAGGGTTGATTTATAATTGTCCTACGGGTTAACCGGATACGGCAAAGTGCTAGGATTGTTCCTTGGGGTTGCTATAATGAGTATTTAATGAGACATTCATTAGACAATAAAAAATACAACTTACAAAAAATTATTAATTAATTTAATGTGACACACTCAAATTTAGGGTTGATTTATAATTGTCCTACGGGTAAACCGGATACGGCAAAGTGCTAGGATTGTTCCTTGGGGTTGCTATAATGAGTATTTAATGTGATATACATTAGACAATAAAAAATACAACTTACAATTTTTTTTGTAAATTTGTATCTTCGAGTCAATCGGTAGCTACGACTTTACCTAGTTACGAGTTTACGATCGTTGTGTACAGAATTGCAGCATTACATACATACCTTCCAAAAGTCTGCTATGTAGTGGTAATTCAAACCTAGCACTCTTCCTGCTAAAAACACGAGGCAGACTTAACCATAGCTCTTCATTTATAGGAGGAAGATTTAATTCTTGTTTCATTTTAATGTACTCGTCACATTGAGGTTTTTTTTCTTGGGGTAACGCCCTTAGGGCTTCTTTCAAAGCTTCTTTTTTCTAAAAGAAAATTAAATAAAAATATATCACGACGGTATATATTAGAAATTGTCAGTTTTGCTATATTTATAAATTTATTATTGTTCGTACCATATCATTAAATTCTAAGTCCAATCGTTCTGTATTAAGTTCTCTTTGTAAATGTTTCAAAATGTTTGGTTGTAGTATACTGTTTTGGCAATGAGTTTCATTAGTTCGTTGATAGTTTTGTATATGTATAATCGATGACGCATCTTGTACAGAGCTTGATGGTACTAAAGAAGGACGCGCGCTTGTATTTAGACAATTTGTATCTAAAGCAGAGACCTAAAACATAGATAAATAGGTAGAGTTTACTGTTCGAGTATGGGCAAAACGCCGCAGGTATTTTACCAGCAGGGAATCTATAGATTAATATGGAGATTTCTTTTAAATTTATTGAATAAAAATTGCTTTACAGTACAGCTTCTATGCTATTATTCACGACGGATGACTATTCAAGGTCATTTGTCCGAAAAAGAATACACAGCACCGAGCACAGCACTATACAGTTGATTCATCGGTCTGTCCTCTCTTTATAACTCTTTTTTGGGATATGACCCAAAAATCGGCATTTTTTAGCAAAGTTTTAAGGACGAATATCTAGAACACGAAAAGAGATATCGATCTGTGGTTTTAAAATCTTAAATCTACACCCTTCAAACTACTTAAATACAAATTTTCAGAATTTTTAATTTTTTAAAAATTTCCACCCTTTTTTAAACCACACCATCCGCATACCCAAAAATGGGTGTGCGGTACACCTTCAACGACCTCACCAGTAAATTTCTCGTACCAAAAACCATAAGTATACCAATTTTCATCAAAATATTCCAACGGATACATTTATTATTAAGCATTCTTTAAAATCGTCACAAACTGAAAAAATGGCAAGGGGTACACCTTAGATTTTTTGCGATTTTTGGCCATTTTCAGACTTTTCCTCCTGGAGATTGTAATAGTTGTTCAAAAATTATGAAAATTGGTATGCTTATGTAATTTTGCTCGTAGAATCTAATGGTGATATCGCCAGCGGTGTATAATTGACCATTTTTGGGATATGACCCAAAAATGGGCATTTTTGAGCAAAGTTTTGAGGCCGAATATCTCGGACACGAAAAGAGATATCGACCTGTGGTTTTAAAATCTTAAATCTACACCCTTCAAACTGCTTAAATACAAATTTTCAGAATTTTTAATTTTTTAAAAATTTCCACCCTTTTTTAAACCCCACCATCCTCATACCCAAAAATCTGATGTGGCCAATACCAAACCTCCCGCTATTTAATTTTTATTAATTTAAATATACACGCTTACATATTTAGTTATTGCGGAAACTGTATTAAGATCCATTCCATATAACTAGGGTTCTATTTACTATTTTCTTTTTAAAACGTTACTGTTATTAATTTAAAATGATTACTTCTTTGACAGTGACATTTATGTCAGTTACATACATTTAAGATATGAACTGTGTAACCAAGGAGTTTTGCTTGTTTAAAGCGTAGGCTGCGGGATTAAATTTATAGATAATTTTGGGCTCTTTCCATTACAGAAAAAGTTCGAAATACAAGGTTTCAAAATTTTCTGAATGGTAGTATTTGAGTTAGAGTAAAGGATCCACATACACACAGACATCATCGTGATAATGTTAAAATTCTAGGGACCTTAAAACGTGGTAATTTAGCAAAATCTCGATATGCTATTTTTAGCACGATCTCTATATCTCCCTTACCAAGGGTAGCGGGAGGTAAAAAGGAAGAATATTTGACGTATGTCTATATGTGGTGTGACACATATACGTAAATAGTGCCATAACTTTCTAACACACTAAAAATAGTAGTGACGTATGTCGTAGAGTTACAGACATGCAATTAGCTACTACACTGCCCTCTGTACTGTATCTACTGGCGTTGACATTCAAATCAAATTATTTTATGGTTTACGTCAAATCTATATTTTTGTTTTATGCAAAAACGTAGGTGAAGTAGATAAAATTTTAATCTGCAAGTAATATTATATCAGTCGGCCCATAAATAACCTTGACTAGTCATCTTTCGTGAATGTATTGTAACATAGGACGCCAGCCGTCGCCGCCACTGTAAGCGAGTGTCTATTTATAGCGGTGACGTAATCGCGCTAGTAGCCGGCCAATGTAAACAAACCGGTCGCGACGTATTTAATTACTTCCGGTCGCCTGAACCTTTTGTGTTCATTGTTATTACGTGTTCGAATATTCTAGACTATTCTAGAAAATAATGGCAGCTGTATATAAGGGACGTAGCTATGCTCGAGAGTTAGTTAGTTACATGGAGAGACATAGAGATGTTCATATAGAGTGTTAGTGAGTTTGAGAAGCACAGCAGTATCGTAGTGAGCGTATGCAGTTGGTGTCGAGTAGGTACTCGGGAAGTTACTGGTGTATTGGAATAGCTGTGGATGTAAATTCTCGGTAGTGTTGACGAGTATTGGGAAGCTATAGTGTGCAAGAACAGTAACGGCGAGTCGGAAAGTTACTGGTATACCGGGATAGCTGTTAAAGAGAATACTCGGTAGTGTTGAAGAGTATTGGGAAGCTAGGTATATGGGGACAGTAACGGCAAGTGGAAGCTAATACTCGGCATTGGTGTTGAAGAATTGTGGCATACGGAAAGTCGGTGATACGGAGGCTGTGAAAGAGAGAGAGTTACATAAATAGACAGATAGTGAGGTAAAAGATGTGACTTCTGTCCGAGCAGTTGAATATACAGACGGTGTTGAGTCAGTTGAGTATATAGAGGCTGTGGAGGTCGGTAGGCGGACAGTTGAACATGCTATAAGTATATAGTGATATAAATATAGTGATATAAATATCGCGTAAACAGTCTACAAGAATCTGAAACAGACCGGCAGTCTAAGATTGGAACGCGTAGTGAAATAAATAATATCGTGGAAATAAATAGTAGTGTTAATTGGTTAAATAAATAGTGTTAGTGTTATCTAGTTAATTATAGTTTTAGTCTTAATTAGTTTCTAATAATTGTTTAATATAATTAATAGTAACTTTAATTATAATTAATTTTAATTAATAATAATGGGGTATTCCGACATTTTTTAAAAATAATTTTTTTCGTTAGTACATGCCAGTAGGACTCTGAATATCTAATTTTGAGTAAGAAAATGTATACATCACGTGAGATATGAATTTTTAAAAATTTCATTGCTATTCAAATTTTCTTATCATTGGCGCGCTTGTTACGTCAAATCGATAGTGACTTTTGCAACAAACTTCAGCGTCTAAATCCACATGTTCATGACAGCTATTTGCTTTTTTACACATGGTTTCAGTAGCAGCGTACATTACAGTGTTTGTCCTGTGTTTGTTTGTTATAAAAATACGAGTAATATTTCATAATTATGGAACCTGATTATAAAAAGGCTAATTCTGGTAATTCACCTGGTGTGGATTCTGCCATAAATGATTATTTTCTCCATAACTCACAATACGTGAGTGCAGAAATACGTAATGTTAAAAGCCGAAGGTATGTTTTGTTCGAGAATTGTTGCAAATAAAGTGAAGGAAATGTCAAATAAGAAATATACGGGCGTGTTAACTACTGGCACCATCTATGATTCTAAACGTAAATATCTACCATGAAATGAGCAACAAATTATCAATTTCACGTCACAAATTTCAAGGACGTTTCTAGAGCTGCAGAAATTCCAATTTTCTAACATTAAATTATGAATTAAAAGTTTTTATTAAACATGTTTTATTACATTTTCGTACCTTATGAAGATGTAAACTATAGAAAAACGTTATTATTTTGCATTATTTCCATATCACCGGAATACCCCATTGTCCAATATTTACACTTCACCCAAATAAATAAAAACGTTACAAAACATACTTGTGTTTCTGGATCAATGGATGCCTGGACTGCCAAAGGACCTCTTGAAGAGTCCCGACCTCTTTTCTTCTTCCGCTTACCTCTTCTTCTGATAATATCTTCCTCTCCATCAATTGATTGATTGTCATTTGGATCTTCTAGTATCTTAAAATTCAATTCAATTCTAAATTTTGCTGTGAAAAATCCAAAAATGCTTACTTCTTTTTGTTGAGGCACTTCTAATTTTTGTTGCGACCCAATTATGGGTTTGGGAGATGCAGTGGTCTTCCTACTGGGTATATCGGGAGTTTCTGAAGGTGATTCTATACTTATACTGGGTGTTGGGGGCTTTAAAACATTTATAACTGGTATTTCGTTAGTTCCCGTCCAAGATATAATTTCCTACCAAACATACAGATGTGTAAAGGTTTGTTATACCTTTTTTTGGGTGTATACCTGGCTGTGACTTCTACGTAAGTCTAAAATAAGTAATGTTCTTTCTCTAAGGACAGAAGTTATTACAGGATCTGGTGTTACACATCTTCGTGAACTGCTGCCTCTAGTTTTGACGCTAGCTAAAGTTGGCGCAGGTGTTAAAGGGCGACTGTCTGTTTCTGTATACCTTTAAAGTCAAAATAATTTACTTTTGACACAATATGAATAGTAAATATATACAGGGGGTCTTGGAAATAGGGGGACATGGCTTAACCACAGATTCCTGGGCTCAAAATAAGACGATTTAACTAAACTTACCTATATCCGACAGTGCATCGTTTAGCCAGTATTCTGCTTCAAAGTCCTTTAATATATATATATATATATATATATATATATATATATATATATATATATATATATATATATATATATATTATTGGCGTTGCCTTTAAAAAGTTATGGTCTATTCATGGTCGCGACACCCAAGTTTCATACACTAGTGGTTCACTAACAATAACAAATACGATCTTAAAAGATGAATTATATTCATATGGATTGTCATACCAAATTTTATTCAAACCGAACAAAGCGTTTCATTATTATAAGCAATATTATTTTTTTTAGAAAGACGTTAAGCAGAATACTGGCTAAACGGTGCACAGTCGGATATAGGCAAGTTTAGTTAAATTGTCTTATTTTGGGCCCAGGAATTTGTGGTTAAGCCATGTCCCCCTATTTCTAAGACACCCTGTATATATATAATTGTATGAGTTTCATTCGGTAAAGCGAATAATTAGAGGCATTGGGGTCGAAATGATCTCAACGTATTCTCAAACTTTCAATTGAGAATGCTTCGGAAAACTATTACAAAATGGAAGAAGCAAGACTTATGGTATGGTCATGTAATGTAAATAAAAAAAAAATTCTATCCTACCGTCTAAATAGTACTTCTGGTATTTCCCCCTGCACATTTTCAGTTCCTTGGGGTGGAAGTGCGTCTCTTATAGCTTGTACTTCCGTCGGGGCTATTATAGGGGCATACCTTCCCTGGCGGGCTCTTTTGAGTTCTGCTTTCACCCCCGAAGATGCAGGGTGGTTACATAAAGGGCCACACCCTCCGCCATAAGGGTTCCAAATCCCTGCAAATTGTCTGAGAGCTACAGGAGCTGGTGTAGCATACAGGCGAAAGTGGAGAGGTTTACCCTAAAAAATGGTATTCTTATAATTAAACATACAGGGTGTCTCACAACTCGCGCCCCAGAGCGAATGAGGAAACACGAGACTACAATCGGATGTGTAATTTCAAAGAAAAAAAAATCTAGCTTAAAAGATATTCGAGAAAAGATGTCTTAAAATGGACCAATCAGAGACCTACATCTTTAACGTGTGTTTGCCGTAATTTTACGTTACTATGGTTTTATACAAATCAAATCTTCTTTAAAATGTGTGGACGACTGTAGTTTTCAAATTAAATGTGACAAGGTGAATAAAAAAGGCAAATTCTTACCATGTATTCAGCCGCTGATTACTTAGAAATGATTATAATTTTCGGAGAATGTGGACGTAACGCCAGAGAGGCAGCACGAGTCTATTCGGAACGTTTTCCGGATAGAAATCTTGTGGATCATAAAGTGAAATTGAGAGCCATCGCAAGGACGCATGAGACCGGTCAAGTTATGCCAGATCAAATAACAATAATATTTTCGTTTAACACATTTTACACAGCTGCTACAACACGTTGTACTGTACGATATAAATGATCTCGGATGACACCTTCGCTAACCTAAATTTGTTGACAGTGAAAAGTCAACTCTAAAGTGTCAAAATGACAGTAAGTCAAACAAATTTTGTAACTCACTAGTAGTATTTTTAAAACCTAGCAACCAGTTTTATTTTGTAATATCATCACACCTCAAGATATCCTTCCGGGATTGGTGGATTAAAAAGTCTTGTAACTCCGTTATGCAAGCAGCCGCAAATTATTTTCTTCTATTTGTTGGCAATCTATTGTCGTCGGCAAGTGTCAGTTTCGTCTGGGGCGCGAGTTGTGGGACATTCTGTATACATCAAAACTGGCATTATAGAAATAGTATCCCGTTAGGCAGTTGTTCTCTTTATAATTCATACTCATTTCCCTTACTAAATAAGACACTAATCAAGCTTGTATCTGTGCAGTTAAATGCAAGATGGGTAACCAATTATTACAACAATTTACAATAAGTATAACAATTAATATTTAACATTTAAATTATTGATAATGGACCATTATCTTCAATGGCCCTTAATTTTCTTCTGACTTCCCCATCATCCTCTGGACACCATCTGGATCGATTCTCGAATCTTTTGGTAAATGCGACGTCGTAATTGTTCTTCATTTGCAGCTTCCCATCCCTTGTCGTACACTTTTCTGGTCAATATTGACCAAAATTCTTCT
This sequence comes from Harpalus rubripes, assembly GCA_963082715.1. Classification (NCBI taxonomy): domain Eukaryota; kingdom Metazoa; phylum Arthropoda; class Insecta; order Coleoptera; family Carabidae; genus Harpalus; species Harpalus rubripes. The sequence goes on from OY720459.1 coordinate 54,253,223, forward strand.
ATTGGTCGAGTTTGAGGTATATTTGGAGGTTGTCCAATTTCGGAGCAAAGTGTACGTTGTTTTCGTTATACCAGTCTCTAGTTATTCTGGCGTAATGGCATGAAACTAGATCAGGCCAAAACATTATATCATCATTGGCGTGATGTGTATTTAAAAATTGAAGCAATTTAGAGAGACATCTTTGAATATAAAGTTGTGCAGTTAAGGCTTCTCCTCGAACACGATCAATGTACGGCTGCGAGATATATCCGGCTTCAGAAATGGCACACCATACTAAAATTTTATCCTCAAATTTAGATTTACCTTTGAACTTGACATTGTCTGGTATGTTTTCCATGTCATTAGTATAAAAACCATCGTTTCCTTTCATGTCTGAATGGGACAGAGTAAAATATATCTCGTCATCCATTACAATAAGTTTATTGATAAATTGAATGCGCCTTAACGCACATCTAGGGATTCTTTCTAATTGGGCCACGGTATATTTTGGTGCCTTTCTTCTTTTTCGAAACACCACGTCATTTCGAGATTCTAAAAACAGTGGTCTTCGAAACATCGAATCTTCTGGCTACAGTTCGTTGTGACACTCCAACTTTGTCTTTAACGGCTGAAATTAATCTTTGTTCTCTCATGTGGCTCAAAACTTTTGGTTGACCACTTTTGGGCAAATTAACACAGGGTATACCTTCTTCACAATCTTTTATTGTTCGATAAATTGTTGAGACACTTAGGCATTCGCCCAATACTCTACCGCACCCTGTTTTGCCTCTCAGTATTATAGTTAGGTGTGGGATTTGAACCACATTTCCCTTATAAAATAAATCATTAGTCAAGCTTGTATTAGTGCAATTAAATTTAAGATGGGTGACCGTACATACTGTAACGTGTAAGCCCCGCTGCTACGCTGAACAAGCGTCTAAGTATAAAGATGACGCAATCGCGCTAGCAGCCGGGCTACGTAAACAAACAAGCTGCGACGTGTTTAATTATTTCCGGTCGCCTGAACCTTTTGTGTTCATTGTTATTATGCGGTCGAACATTCTAGAGCTCTCTGGAGGTTAATGGCAGCTGTATAAAAGGGACGCAGCTATGGTCGGAAGTTAGTTTGTTACATGGAGAGACGTATAGAGACATTCACATAGTGTTAGTGAAGTACAGCAGTATCGTGGTGAGCGTATGCAGTTTATGTCGAGTAGGTACTCGGGAAGTTACTGGTAAACTGGGATAGCTGTGGATGTGAATACTCGGTAGTGTTGACGAGTATTGGGAAGCTAGGTATACGGGTACAGTAACGGCGAGTGAAAGTGGATACTCGGTAGTGGTGTTGAAAAGTTGTGGCATACGGACAGTCGATGATACTGAGGCTGTGGAAGTGAGAGTTACATAAATAGGCAGATAGTGAGGTGAAAGGTGTGACTTCTGTCCGAGCAGTTGAATATACAGACGCTGTTGAGTCAGTTAAGTATATAGACGCTGTTGAGTCAGTTAACGTGATATAAAAAAATATTATGTGGCCAGCACATTACCTTTCGTTAGTTCTATGTATTTTGTACAATTTTCCTGGCTAAAGATTATATTTCTTGTACTTTACCTTCCGGCAGTTGCATGTATTTTATGCAAATTCCATACAGAAAATTTATAGCAAAAGATCCTATATTTCCAGTAAAATTAAAAGACAAACACACTGTCAATTTCACTTGACACTGACATCTTTCAATCAAAATTTTCTTAATATAGTAGCTATGGCTACTTTATGAAATTTAATTTCTTTATAATTTTTTAACTCTATATCTATTTAATATTAAGTATAAAATGCAGTCAAATCGTATAGAGAATAAAATATTCTTTTATATTTATAATAACATTAAATGTGAAAAAATTATATTTAACATAGTTTTTTCAAGAAAAACTGTTAAAATCTTCAAATGATGGTTCTTCCGGTTGACCAATCGTAACCAAAATCTAATCAGCTCTTCATATGGATGTAACGAAGAAGAATACGAAAAAAGTATAATTTTTGAAATTGTAGTATGGAAGTTATCGTAGACGAAAATTTTGTTACAGACACACATACATACATACACACACATATGCACACACACACATGCACACACACACACACACACACACACACACACACACACACACACACACACACACACACACACACACACACACACACACACACACACACACACACACACACACACACACACACACACACACACACACACACACACACACATCATCGTAAAAATAGTAAAATCGTATTGTAGGGACCTTAAAACGTGCTTATTTATCAAAAACTCACCACCGAATTTTTTGACCAAAGACAATACCTTCCTTACCTAAAGGTGACGGAAGGTAAAAAGTGATATAAATAGTGGAAATAAATAATTAGTAAATATCGTGGAAATAAATAGTAGTGTTAATTGGTTAATAAACAAATAGTGAGTGTTATCTAGATACACTTATTTTAATTAATAATAATTGTCTAATATTTACACTTCACTCAAGTAAATAAATAAAAACGTTACAATACATACCTTTACTTTTCGTGGTATAGTTTTAGTTTGACATGCAATTAAACCAGTCTTGCTTGAATCAGGCATTTTTATACTTTTATTTATTTTTTTATACAAAGTTTTAAACTGGAGAACATTATAAATGTTTTAGTTTAGTGGGTATCAAATCAAAATAAACAAGTTGTTTGAATGCTGTCATAGTAACTTTATTGATTTAATATTTTTATTGATCTACATTTTAAAGAAACACGGAAAACAATACACAACAATGCAGGTACATATCATATTGTTATAAAATTTATATTTTAATTGCGGAAAAGTCAACTTCAACGCAAAATAATACCACTTTATTTGCGTCAAAACCAGATACTTTTCCTTTAAATCTACCGGCCAAAAACTTGGTCAATGGTGTGCTAGAAAGATCTATTATTTCTTCTTGAATACTATAACTGCCCTAAAAACAATGAATAAATATATCTTCCTATTTTTTCATACTTCAAATAAAAGTTGCGTACAATTAATTTTTTACCTCCCACTACCCTTGGTAAGGGAGGTATAGGGATCGTGCTAAAAATCGCATATCGAGATTTTGGTAAATGACCACGTTTTAAGGACCCTAGAATCCAAATTTAACATTTTGACCATGATGTCTGTGTGTATGTGTGGATCCTCCACTCTAACTCAAATACTATATCATTCAGAAAATTTTGAAACCATGTATTTCTATCTTATTCTAATATGGAAAGAAGCCATTAGATTTTGGTAAAAATCGGATAACCGGAAATCGCATTTTACTAGAAGCTCAAAATAGTTTTTCTTCGAAAAATACCTTTAAATGTTATTTTTTCGAGATTAATGTTATTATAAAAATTAATAGCTATTAACATACCTAGCAATGTTATGCACATCATAACTGCCGCAGATGTAAGTTTGTAATTTTAAGACATCTAAGGCTTGTTATGATTAATAACATCCGTGGTTTGTTCAATAGTTTATCGGTTTCAGAAATTTAAGACATTATTGATAATAGTATATTAAAGAACGTGTTTTATAAGACATGTTTTTTTCGCACGCGTCAAAATTTAGAAAACGAGCGTTAGCGAGTTTTCTAATTGACAAGTGCGAAAGAAAGTCTTATAAAATGAGTTCTTTATACTATTTTTTATATTTTGCGCCTTCTACAATAATATTTACTTACTCAATTTGTGATTATATTTGTAACCATTTGTACATTTTCGAGTAAATAATCTTCCCTAAATAAAAAAAAATAATAATAATTTCGACATTATATTATTAAAATGAATTGTCAATTAACATAAAATAAATTAGGTAAAAATGGGTTAAAGAAACGTCATCTAATACCAACCGTCTAAAACAAAAAATGCGTATAGAAATGAAGGTCATTACGATACGCAATTGCGTATCGTAATGACCATTATGAACGCAAAATATAAAAATATCATTTTTTTTTGAAATTTTCTCATTAATGCTACTTTCAGATTGCTATGGTTAACAGAACAATTATTTTGACATATATCAATATGACAAATATTCAAATTATGTGCTTTATTTCTCATGTTTATTAGTTTAGAGTAAAGTAGACTGTATTTAGAACGATAGGCTAACGTTATCTGTATGTATTAATAATGAAGAGCATTATATTTTCATTTTATTTTATTTTCATTTTGTAGACGGTTGTTGACAAGTCAGTATGGTAATAATTACCATACAGATACAGTTATTACTTTGTTACCAGCCTACTTTTTCTATATATTGTAATGATAAATTTGTAAAATTATCTGTAATTTAAATCTCAGAGCATACGCTTTAAACAAACAAAATGCAGTTATTCAAATGTATGTAACTGACAGATAAATGTCACTATCAAAGAACTAATCATTTCAAAATAATATTAGTAACGTTTTAAAAAGAAAAAAGTAAATAGAGTATACTGAAATCTTACTGCTGGTATGGGACACTTTCCATTTGGGAGACCAATTTTTTGGGTTAGTTCATTGAATAAACTGCCGCCATATAATTTTAGAGTACTACATGCTCGCTTTTTTTTTAATGCAATAACAGTTTTCCATGTAGAGCCATGTAATTTCTTCAGATCTCCTGATAACTGAAAAAAATACATGTATGCACTTAGAAATAAAGTCACCATGTTTCCCTTTTAATTTCTCTTGTATTTCATGCAGATTTATGCAAGGAGTTACAGCTTATATTGCCTCCAAACATTATATTTCTTAGGTGTTGGTTTTGAACCACATAAATAAGCCATTAATCAAGCTTGTATTAGCGTAGTTAAATAGAAGAAGGGTGACCATGTTTGCAAGGAATTACAGCTTATAGTGCCTTCCAATATTATAGTTGTTAATAAACATATCTTACCGATAGAGTGTTATCTAGAGGTTTATTAATTGTAACACTGGCTGTTACGATAACATGGGTATCGTTTAAAATTTTGGAATTTTGATTCCAAGTCCATGGAGAGTTTGGTTCGCAATTTATAACAGAATTTAGTACTATTTTCATTGCATCTTTTCCCTAGGAAAAAAACAGTTAAAATTTAAGTCAAGCAATTTAAGATCTCTTCGCAAAAATAACCTTCTTTTAATTTTACACAATCAAAAAATAGCTGTTAACCTACCTAGATGCCGCAGATGTCGGTTTTGAAATCCGAGGTCATAGAGCGAGAATTTTAAGACATCTAAGGCTTGTTATTATTCATAACATCCGTGATTTGTTCAATAGTTTATCGGTTTCAGAAAATGAAGACTATTAATAATAATTATTTTTTGAAATTCACATTAATGCTACTTTCAGAATGTATGGTTATTTGATATATGTTCATATATTCAAATTATGTGCTTTATTCCTCATGTTTATTATTTTAGAATAAAGTAAACCGTACTTAGAACGATATGCTAACATTATCTGTATGTATTAACGAAGAGCATTATACTTATTTTTTATTTTCATTTTGTAGACAGTTGTTAATAATCCACTTTTGTACATATAAATGATTTAATTTCCTGAAACCGGTAATAGTAATTTACATTGCAAGACTGTTACTCAGTACTTTACGGGCGTGCAGGGTACCTAAACGGACAGAGCAACATGTATACAGATTAAAAGTTGGCGATCTTTGCATTCATTTATTGTTTACGTTACGTTACGGCTTAAGCTGTATAAATTCAGCATTATTTATTCATTATTTCGCTTCGCCATATGTTTCCAAAGACTATTTCGATCAAATAGTTTAATGTATTGTGTTGTAGGTTCCAATATATTTTTTACTTCCTTGTACAAAGTAAAGGAAGTATTGTAATCGCGAAAAAATTCGGTTTTCAGATTTCAACGGAAATATCCATTTTGACCATCCCTGAATCCATTCTGACTAATTTCGTCGTGACGTCTGTACGTACGTTTGCGTACGTATCTCGCATAACTCAAAAACGGTAGGCCATAGGAAGTTGAAATTTTGTATTTAGGACTGCTATAACATCTAGTTGTGCACCTCCCTTTTTGGTCATTACATAATTTCCAGAAATGGTACTTTATTTGAAGCGTATAATAGATTTTAATGAAAAACTATTTTAAAATATAATCCAAAACTTTTCAAATTTGGTATAGGTATAAGACTTTTATGTCAATTGGAATAACATAATAGATTTTGGTTAAAACAGGCTAACCGGAAGTGATATATTACCTGAAGTTGATAACAGTTTTTCTTGAATAAAATGGTTTCATCTTGATTTTAGAAAGATATGCTTCAAATAAGAGTTTTAGAGAATTAAATTCTGCGTCTAGCACATCCAGTATTATTAAATTAGCCCTTTGTATAAGCGAGATATGTAAATTTAAAACTTATATACTTTTTGGTTTTTATAATGAAGATTGCTATGGATAAGGACAAAAAATAACAAAAAAATAAAAAATAGATGTTAATGTCAAATTACGTCAAATACGTGCAATTTTATAATTGGGTCTATACTTCATATTGGTCTTGCGTACAAGGAAGTCGTGTGGTGTCCACATCATATATTTTTAAATTATTTACGATTCAGTATATCATAAAACATTGTACAATGCTCAACCGTTACCCGAAATTTACATGCTTGCACAGATAACAAGCTCGCTTCGCTCGCTCGTTGGGTACCGTGCACATCCGTAAAGTTGTGAGTAACGGTCTTGCAATGTAAAATACTATTAAATTGACATAGGTTTTTTTATTCATAGCCTACCCCGAGTTAGGATTTTTTAACAATATTTGAATTATGGTTTTTTTTGCCAATTATTTGTAAGTTTAAAATAAATGTCATATACTCACATTCAAAAATTGGGAATTTACAGTACATATTAGTACTAAAATACTAAAAATATTTATAAAAATCTTTTTCATGATAACCAAAGACTTTTGAATTACTTTTTTTTTGGCTTTTATATACAATTTAAAACAATTATAAATCAATTTTTAATAATTTGATATAGATACAATCATAAAATTTGAGAAAAATATAATTTTCTATTTAAATATAATGAGCACCATATTTTTTTTGTAATTGTAACAATTATGTTATTGTTAAAATATAATATATTTTTTATACTAAATTTAATATTATAGTTTTCTGTAATTTTCTGATTAAAATTAGGATTCGAACCGAAGGTAAACTTGATATTCCAATTTTATTATTATTACATGTCAACAATTATTATCTGGTGTGGCCATCACAATACCTCCCGCCATTTACAGCCCGAGTCACAAAAAAGATTAAGTTAATCCTTATTTTTGAATTAGCGAATTTTACTCTAATTTTGACAGTTTATTTTTTAAAATATAGTCTAGTCTAATCCAAGTAACTACCTTTTTTTAAATTCCTCAACAGGATTAAATCCCATTTACAGAGTGGGTTCACATTCACATACATCCATGCCTTAGTGGGATTCGAACCCATAGCCCCCAGGGCACTCATGACATAAGGCGTTGCTCTAACCATTGAGCCACGAGCTATAATAAAATGAAGATTAAATTTTAAATACCGGGATAGAATAGAATTCACCAATCCTAAAATGAGGATTAGCTTAAAAAAATTTGAGAATCGTTAATTTTTATTAATCTAAATACATATCTACTTATGCTGGAAACTGTATTGAATTCCTTTTCTATTGTTCTATTTACTTTTTTCTTTTTAAAACGTTATTAATATTATTTTGAAATGATTAGTTCTTTGATAGTGACATTTATATCTATCAGTTTCATACATTTGAATAACTGCGTTTTGTTTGTTTAAAGCGGAGGCTCTGGGACTTAAATTATAGATATTTTTATAAATTTATCCATAAAATATATAGAAAAAGTATTAATGCAAATCTATGGGAAATTTAATAATCTTTAAATTTTATAATAACATTAATCTCAAAAAAAATAACATTTAAAGGTATTTTTCGAAGAAAAACTATTTTGAGCTTCTAGTAAAGTGCCATTTCCGGTTATCCGATTTTCACCAAAATCTAATGGGCTCTTTCCATTACAGTAAAAGTTCGAAATACAAGGTTTCAAAATTTTCTGATAGTAGTATTTGAGTTAAAGTGGAGGATCCACACATACATACACACGGACATCATCGTGAAAATTGGATTCTAGGGACCTTAAAACGTGGTCATTTAGCAAAATCTCGATATGCGATTTTTAGCACGATCCCTATACCTCCCTTACCAATGGTAGCGGGAGGTAAAAATAAAATATTTATACTTGGATGTAGAATACAGTTGACTGTAATTTTCATATAAAAATCGAATTGATGTCAGTTCAAACGAAGGATATCTTTGTAATTTTGTTTAAATTCCATTGCTAAAAAAAAAAACTGAAAATAAATTGACAGATTTTTCGAAAACTTGTTTGATATATAGCTTTATTCATTTACATGGCTTAGTTGTTAAGTCTGTTTTTAACAACTAGAACACACTTTGACAATGCAAAATAAATAATCAAAAAATATTATTACTAATTATGGTATTTCCTATAAATGGTTTCTATAATTTTTTGGTGTATTTCATGATCAAAAATGACACAAAAATGGTCTTTTTCGTTTATTTTACTTACGTGTTGATTTCTATCTGACATGTGTCAACAATAACAAAAGCTACAGAGATTATTCCCGGGAATAATCTCCAGAGCTTTATTCTCAGTATAATAATGACAGGATTGGTTAAAACGCAGACACGTGACACAAAATGGCACATTTCATTGGTTGTAAGAAATGACATAAAATAATCTATAGGAAATTTGTCTTTAGATATTAATATTTTAAAAACCTGTATTTATTAGTACAAATAAACACAAATTACAGATACAATAAATAAATTATTACAGTTATAATTTAATAACAAATCTTTTTTTACAGATGATCACGTTCTCGGCGTTCTATTGGTGTACCCGTTCGTGCGTCTACAGTATCGTGGGGCTTCTATCCGGACCTGGTGGACATCATTTCGTTGTCTGGATCTAGGAAGCCATCTTCGGCGATATCGTGAAGTCGTCAACCGGTTTTCCTGATCTCCAGACTTCAAATTGTACGTTGTAAGTTAAATTTTACACCTATATACACTATACAGGGAATTTATTCCATGGTTACCCACTACTGTCGAAAATAACGGAAATGTAATAAATGTCCATTTTGAAATGCAACATTACAAATAATACTATATTATTTAATAAATCTGTTACGAGCTCTAAATTTAGTACCACATCCGGTTTATCATATGTCAAAATCTAATATGCTGTTTCCAATCATATACGAGTTTTAAATACCAAATTTGAGAAGTTTTGGATCATATCTTAACATATTTCTTTAAGCAAATCTGTTCAGAGCTTCAAGTAAAGTACCACTTCCGGTTTATCAATTGTAGCAAAAAATATAATATGTCGTTCTCATTAATCTAAAAGTCATAAATACCAAATTCGAAAAGTTTTGGATCATATCTTAATATAATTTTTCAAGCAAATCTGTTCAGAGCTTCAAGTAAAGTACCACTTCCGGTTTATCAATTGTAGCAAAAAATATAATATGTCGTTCTCATTAATCTAAAAGTCATAAATACCAAATTTGAAAAGTTGTGGCTCATATCTTTTTATATTTTTTCAAACAAACCTCCAGAGCTTCAAGTAAAGTACCACATCCGGTTTATCAATTTTAGCAAACATCTAATATGTCATTCTCATTAATCTAAAAGTCTTAAATACCAAATTCGAAAAGTTTTGGATCATATCTTAATATATTTTTTCAAGCAAATCTATTCAGAGCTTCAAGTAAAGTACCACTTCCGGTTTATCAATTTTAGCAAACATCTAATATGTCATTCTCATTAATCTAAAAGTCTTAAATACCAAATTTGAAAATTTTTGGATGATATCTTGATATATTTTTTCAAGCAAATCTGTTCAGAGCTTCAAGTAAAGTACCACTTCCGGTTTATCAATTGTAGCAAAAATATAATATGTCGTTCTCATTAATCTAAAAGTCTTTAATACCAAATTTGAAAAATTTTGAATCTTAATATATTTTTTCAAGATAATCTGTTCAGAGCTTCAAGTAAAGTACAACTTCCGGTTTATCAATTTTAGAAAAAATCTAATATGTCATTCTCATTAATCTAAAAGTCTTAAATACCAAATTTGAAAAGTTTTGGATCATATCTTAATATATTTTTTCAAGCAAATCTATTCAGAGCTTCAAGTAAAGTACCACTTCCGGTTTATCAATTTTATCAAAAATCTAATATGTCATTCTCATTAATATAAAAGTCTTAAATACCAAATTTGAAAAGTTGTGGCTATCTTTTTATATTTTTTCAAACAAACCTCCAGAACTTCAAGTAAAGTACCACATTCGGTTTATCAATTTTAGAAAACATCTAATATGTCGTTCTCATTAATCAAAAAGTCTTAAATACCAAATTTGAAAATTTTTGGATGATATCTTGATATATTTTTTCAAGCAAATCTGTTCAGAGCTTCAAGTAAAGTACCACTTCCGGTTTATCAATTGTAGCAAAAATATAATGTCGTTCTCATTAATCTAAAAGTCCTAAATACCAAATTTGAAAAGTTTTGGCTCATATCTTTTCATATTTTTTCAAGATAATCTGTTCAGAGCTTCAAGTAAAGTACCACTTCCGGTTTATCAATTTTAGCAAACATCTAATATGTCGTTCTCATTAATCAAAAAGTCTTAAATACCAAATTTGAAAATTTTTGGATCATATCTTAATATATTTTTTCAAGCAAATCTATTCAGAGCTTCAAGTAAAGTACCACTTCCGGTTTATCAATTTTAGCAAAAATATAATATGTCGTTCTCATTAATCAAAAAATCATAAATACCAAATTCGAAAAGTTTTGGATCATATCTTAATATATTTTTTCAAGCAAATTTGTTCAGAGCTTCAAGTAAAGTACCAGTTCCGGTTTATCAATTTTAGCAAAAATCTAATATGTCGTTCTGATTAATCTGAAAGTCTTAAATACCAAATTCGAAAAGTTTTGGATCATATCTTAATATATTTTTTCAAGCAAATCTGTTCAGAGCTTCAAGTAAAGTACCACTTCCGGTTTATCAATTTTAGCAAAAATCCAATATGTCATTCACATTAATCTAAAAGTCATAAATACCAAGTTCGAAAAGTTTTGGATCATATCTTAATATATTTTTTCAAGCAAATCTGTTCAGAGCTTCAAGTAAAGTACTACTTCCGGTTTATCAATATTAGCAAAAAATCTAATATGTCGTTCTCATTAATCTAAAAGTCTTAAATACCAAATTTGAAAAGTTTTAGATCATATCTTAATATATTTTTCAAGCAAATCTGTTCAGAGCTTCAAGTAAAGTACCACTTCCGGTTTATCAATTGTAGCAAAAATATAATATGTCGTTCTCATTAATCTGAAAGTCTTAAATACCAAATTTGAAAGTTTTGGCTCATATCTTAATATATATTTTCAAGCTAATCTGTTCTACAGAAATTAATATTTGGAAGTGAGTGCCCACTCCTGTTTGTTTTACTCTATGATCACCAAGATATGTTACGGACACGGACTTGACACCATATTTCCCAACAAATATTACAGTAAGAAGAAGAGTTTATTAAAAAGAAATAGTTATATATTCCCCTCTGTGTTCTACAGAAATTAATATTTGAAGGTGAGTGTCCACTCCTGTTTGTATTACTCTATGATCACCGAGATATGTCACAGACACGGACTTAACACCATGTTTCCTAACAAATATTACAGTAAGAAGAAGAGTGTATTAGAAAGAAATAGTTATATATTTCCCTCTCTGTCTAATAAAAATTAATAAATGAATATTTTGCGAGTGAGTGTTCAAACCTGTATTTATTATTCTGTCGTGATGTCTTACAGTATACCTTTCTCTGTCACACCCCATGCACCCGCCGTTTAGTAATTGACGTGGGGAACACTGAGGTAAAAATTGAGATTTAATTTATTTGATTAATGACAAAGCAGGGGGAATACTTTTAAATTAAATAAAACAACCAAAGTCTGGTGACACTTCATATTTGTTACAGTACCTCGCGCCGACTAAACCAATGTATAAAGGTGACATATTTTAACAACAATACCTCCCGCAAATAACAAATGGAGATAGATCAGCAGTACCTCTCGTCATTTGAAAATGAGAATAGTGCAACAGTACCTCCCGCCAACTAATCAGAGTGATGTTTTATAACGAAACAATTGCTCCCGTAAATTATACATGTTGGAAGGAAATACTTTTAAATACAATAAAACAACCAAAGTCTGGTGATACTTCATATTTGTTACAGTATCTCCCGCCAACTAAACCAATGTATAAAGGTGACATATTTTAACAATACCTCCCGCTAATAACAAATGGAGATAGACCAACAGTACCTCTCGTCAATTGAAAATGAGAATAGTGCAACAGTACCTCCCGCCAACTAATCAGATTGATGTTTTATAACGAAACAATGGCTAACGTAAATTATACATGTTGGAAGGGAATACTTTTAAATATAATAAAACAACCAAAGTCTGTGTCTGTTTGTGTGTGACGATTGTTTCCTCCATGGTAACTCTTATAACAAACTTCCAAAAATTTCTAATTTCCGTATTTAAGCTTTCTGCATTAATGTAAAGAGTTGATCAGAATTTGGGTAAACTTGGACAACCGGAAGTGATACTTTACTTGAAACACATAACAGTTTTTAATGAAAAACTATATTAAAATATAATCCAAAACTTCTCAATTTTAATATTTAAGACTTTTATATGAAGGGGAACAACATATTAAATTTTGGATAACATTGATAAACCGGAAGTGATACTTTACTTGAAGCTCAGAACAGATTTTCGTGAAAAATATATTAATATATTCCAAAATTTTTCAAATTTGATATTTAAGACTTTTATATGAAGGGGAACAACATATTAGATTTTGTTTAAAATTAATAAACCGGAAGTGATACTTTACTTGAAGCCCATAACAGTTTTTAATGATTAACTATATTAAAATATAATCCGATACTTTTCAATTTTAGTATTCAAGACTTTTATAATCAGGGGAATAACATATTAGATTTTGGCTAAAATTGATAAACCGGAAGTGATACTTTACTTGAAGCTATGAACAGATTTACGTGAAGAATATGTTACAGTTTAATCGAAAACTTTTCAAATTTGGTATTTGAGACTTTTATATTAATGAGAACGACATATTATATTTTTGCTATAACTGATAAACCGGAAGTGGTACTTTATTGGAAGCTCTAAACAGATATTCTTAAAAAAATATATTAAAATATGACCCAAAACTTCTCAAATTTGATATTTAAAACTTGTTTATAATTTGAAACTATATTAGATTTTGATTATAAATGATAAACCGGAAGTGATACTTTACTTAGAGCTCATTATTATTTTAAACATGGAATTGACGGAAGGTCATGTGTTGGCCACATCAGATTTTTTAACCAACAATACCTCCCTCTAATTACAAATAAAAACCAAGGAGTTTTGCTTGTTTAAAGCGTATGCTCCGGGATTAAATTTATAGATAATTTTTTTATTAATGCAAATCTGTAGAAAATTTAATAATCTTTAATTTTTATAATAACATTAATCTCGAAAAAATAACATTTGAAGGTATTTTTCGAAGAAAAACTATTTTGAGCTTCTAGTAAAGTGCCATTTCCGGTTATCCGATTTACACCAAAATCTAATGGGCTCTTTCCATTACAGAAAAAGTTCGAAATACAAGGTTTCAAAATTTTATGAATGATATTATTTGAGTTAGAGTGGAGGATCCACACACACATACACACACATCTTCGTGAAAATGTTAAAATTGGATTCTAGGGACTTTAAAACGTGGACATTTACCAAAATCGATTTTAGCACGATCCCTATACCTCCCTTACCAAGGGTAGCGGGAGGTAAAAATGGGGAAATCCTCTTATTTGTATATGTTTAATCGTCTAATTTTTATATATTTTTCTGTGCAGGTTGTCAACATGTGAAACTTCAAGGACCCCAAAGGCAGTAGAAGAGAAATATTAAATATTGTAAAATTGTAATATGTTAACATATGAATTTTAATTATTTTTGTAATTACATATTGTTAATAAACTTTAAAATTGATTTAAAAATGACTTTTTTTCTTATCTTTAGTTTTAATTTTTTATAATATACCCCACAAACACACGTAAGTATATAGTTTCTAAGAGTCGTGATCGTATTACGTACATACTTCTTATATCAGCCGCCAGGGGGCAGCACCTGTCTGAAAGCATTGCGCCTACAATATAGGCAACCACTTATTTCATATGCACGATTTTTTTAGAGAATTTGGTGCATAGATGCTACATTAAAGTAGTATCTATGTCCCAAATTCTCTACAAAAATCGTGCATAGATGCTACTTTAATGTAGCATCTATGCACCAAATTCTCTAAAAAAATCGTGCATATGAAATAAGTGGTTGCCTATATTGTAGGCACAATGCTTTCAGACAGGTGCTGCCCCCTGGCGGCTGATTTTTTTATGTTTAAAATAGAAGTATCCATGCACCAAATTTTCTTAAAAATGGTTCATGGATGCTTCTTTTTTAACCGCAAAAAAAGAAGCATTCATGCACTATTTTTTAGGAAATTTGGTGGATAGATGCTACCGTATGAATTTGTGGTTGCCTATATTTTAGGCGCAGATATGTTGGGCACCCTTTAGAAATAGATTAACGAAGACGAATAAAACATTTTTAAAAATCTTAAGATATTTACGATTTTTGCATTTACTTGTAACGTTTATTGACAGGTGCTGCCCCCCTGCGGCCGCTTTAAAAACTACATACGTATAGGATCTTAGAAATAAAAATAACTTTTTTAATATAAAAATATATTATAAAAATACAAGACTTTTTGTTATAAATATAAATTTTATTTGTATTACAATAGAATGTTTGTCACCATCATACATTGTTATTAGATTTATTAACAAATTTAGTGACAATTATGAACAGAATTATAACATAAATGAAATGTAAGACATTTGTGTTTAAAAATTCTGTTCATAATTATTTCTTACTGTTTGTTAAAAAATTTGAAAACAATTTTTTTGCGTGCCAGACTTTAGTTATAAAACTAAAATGTCACCAAATAAAATTATCATTATTTGGTTGTAAATTCTATTAAAAATTTAGCATTATTTTGTAATAAAAGTTTATTTTATTACAAAATAAAGATGCAAAATGATTAATAAAAAATACAAGTCAAATAATGGTGATTCTATTTGGTAACATTTTAATTTTACAACTAAAGCCTGTTTGGCACGTAAAAAATTGTTATCAAATTTCATAACAAATAGTAAAAAAATAATTATGAACAGAATTTTTAAACACAAATGTCTTTACGTTTCATTCGTGTTATAATTCTGTTCATAAATGTTACTAAACTTGTTAACAAATAACAGTTTAGTTATAAAAGTAAAACGTTTGTTGCCAAATAAAATTACCATTATTCTGGTTATATTATTTGTCATTAATTATTTTGCATCTTTATTCTGTAAATAAAGTTTATCTGAAGATAAAACTTTTATTTACAGAATAAAGATGCAAAATAATTAATAACAAATAATACAATCGTAATAATTTCATTTGGTAACAAACATTTTAGTTTTATAACTGATCCAAAACTCTAGTTATATATTTTTAGGGTATATACTACCCAATATATAATATATTAAGTAGAGTTCCGTTTGCAATACTTATAGAATATTTGACAAATTAAATCTTGGGGTCCCTAAATAAGATTTCTTGTTCCCATTGTTAAAGGTACAAGATCTCTTATTCAGTTTAAGACTGTTTGCGAACCTTTACATTAATTATATTTTTATTTTGTTACCACCCAACCGCCCACTTACCAAAATATATATTTATTAATGCAAAGCTTCGTTTACAATAAATTCTTAAAATCTAACTTTATCCTGACCGCGTCTAAATGCTTAATACTAAATACAATTTTTACTAAAACTACCTACTGTACAACTAATGTGACGGGTTTCAATTAAACAGAACATAAATTAAAAGATTGTTTTATTGTGTACATACATTTTAAACAGATTTTTATGCAGAGGAAGCCATGGTCTGCGTCACCAATCGGCGCTGCAATCTGGAGGACAGTGACAGGGCAGTACGGAGTTAGTTCTTCCAACTTATAACTACCGTAAAACTAAACTCTTTATTTAATAAATTGTATATATAAGGAGCAACCGCCCTCAAATGCCAAACCCACGCTCCCCATATATACCATTTATTAAATAAATACAATTTCATGTACAACAATATTTTATACTCAAACTTAAGCTATTGTAGAACCCCCCAATTTAAATTGGTGAAGTGCGCAAAATAGCCTATCTTACGTTAATATCTCGTTCAAAGAAAAGCAAATCTAAGCCTATCTTACGTTAACATCTCATTCAAAAAATAACAAATCTAAAAGTGTGAAGTTACGTTAATTGTTTTCTCTCTCTCAAAAAGCAAAAACAACCCTTGCCTATCTTATATCTAAGCTAACTTATGTCTACGCAATCTATCTTATATCTAGACTATGCTAAGCTAAACGCGAAGTATGAGAGAGAGATATACGAGCTAAGACAAAAAGTGAGAACGCCGGGGTGGTTCTCACATGTAGTTTACGAGGGGGTTAAGCCGACCCCACACGATGCACTGCATGTACGGCCTGCCAACGCGAGCTCCCTAAGGACAAGATAGACAGTTACATGTGATCTACTCGGCTTGGATGCCTGAGACAGCTACTCCCGAAGACATCGCCCGGTCTTATCCGCGATACCTACTCCGAACGCGATCAACCCGTGTGCTCAAACAAAGTTAAATCAAACAAAACAAAAACTTTATTTTATCTTCAATTATTCGTTGCCATTAACATTAAATGATAATTACATACGTTGCCTCCGGATGAGGAGAGCACATAGACGCCATAAGAAAGTTTCCTGTGATAGCATTCAGTTTCGTTTAACCTCTTCTCATTCGAGTCTAGAAATCTAGAGCGTAGGCCAATACGATGGCCAGCAACCTTATTACAAAAGAATTAAACTGTCCCTAGAAACATTCGCACAAGTGCGAAGCGATCCTCCAGAATAAACAACTGGTTTCACATTGCATGGCTAACCATATCAGTCCACTCAATTATGGAAAATCGCGCACGAACCCTACCTACCCATCCCACTAACCGTGATGTTAAACAAGGAAACCCGAACCCACATCAAGTTTCGAATCTCTCCCACCTTCCTGACCCTCTCACTGATTCTCTCACCCATTCGCATCATTCATGCCCCGATACATATATTTTTCTTTTCACATACACTCTCCCTAGGAGCCGTCTGGGCATCCCGCGCAGTACGCATACCACGATGGCAAACGTAGACGCACGATTTTATGATGAATCGCCAAGGAATGCACTTCAAATTAATCAATTTATTTTTATTTTTAAAGAAAACGCGTGTTTGCTCAACGGCGCGATGAGCCAAAGTTTAATTAAGACCTGAAAATACATTTAAAAGAACTTAAAACTAACTTAAAATCTACTATATTAATCTAGTCTTCTTGATGTCCGATTCCTGAAAGATATATATATGCTAATCAAATGTTCCCAGATATTTATTTTATTGATAAATAGTCGATATTTCAATTTTAAATTGTTTCAATATTATACAGACATCCATGAAAGTTATATTTCTTTCAATGTAGTACTCAAAATCGAATTTGAATACAAGATAATATTTAGACATATATTATAGTCATAATCCTTTGACTATAAGTTCTCATGATTGAAGATGAGAACAATATATTTCATAAAAAAATAAAGTTTCTTACCAGTTTGTTCATCGATGGTCGTGTACGCCGTAGAAGATTTGTTCGTACAGCACGCTTGAATTTTGGGGTTCTGGGGCCCCAATGCAGCAACTCCGTTGTATTCTGTTTATCCTAAAGGTGCTCTGCCCTTTTCTGCTGCCATTTCCATGTTCCCGAAGCACTCATGGCCATGCATTCAATCTAAAATAAAAATAGAAATGTGTTGGTTCAGTCATGCTTTTGCGATTTTCATTTTGCTCGTACATTACATAATTATTATCGTTGGTACATCTTTAAAATATTAAAAATAAGGCAAAAGTTGTTAATATTAACTTTGGTTGCTCTTGCATTAAGCCCCAGATCTGTCAGGTCAGGCATTGTCCAAATACTGTTGCAAGCGACTTATGACGCTACGCATAACTCTTCCGAGCATGTCTTGGAATTTCCGGCATGGTGGATTTATATGCGGTTTGCAGGTTTCTCGGCTTGAAATTATCCCACAGAAAAAAGTCGCCCGGTATAAATCTGGCGTGTGCGCGAGCCAATGAATATCGCCTTTCAGGGAAATCAAGCGCCCGGAGAACTTTTTCTCGAAACCTTCATTGATCGCGCTGTGGGGCCGTGGCCCCATTTTGTTGAAACCAGACATTCTCCAGGCCAAGTTCTTCAAGAACTGGGACAAAAAAAATCTGGTGCTGGGTCACACACTGTCAGATTTGATGGTAACTGTCCGATTTCACTGTGTTTGTTTACGGGTGCCCGAGCAGTTCATGGTTGTCTACGTTCTTTTCAGACAAAAGATTGTTTTCCTAAGTTTTTTATACCAACAAATTAATAGATTTTCGTACCAGAACTGCTTGGCCAAGGGGTATTTGGAACCGAGTATAAATGCGCGCTGGACAGCGGCTACAGACTCGTTTTCGCGGTTGTAAGCTTCCACGGATGATGTAAGATGTGTAATGATGCGAAATTATGTATTTCTTAAGTTTTACAGCTGTTAACATTGCCGCACGTTTATAATTTCATAATTTTCATTGATTATCGACGACACGTTGCAAAAACATATAGCCATTTGTCAATTTGCCCCCAGTGTAGTACAAAAATTATGAAGTCTGAACAACGCCAAAATGATGGAACTATACTATTATTCACGAAAGATGACTATTCAAGGTCATTTATTCGAAGAAATACATCACTTTATAGCAGTAGCTTAGCAACATTTTGTATTAGAAAGAGAAAGATTATTTGATCTACGTCTGTTTAATTTGTGGTGTGACAGATATACGTAAATAGTGGCATTACTTTCTAATACACTATAAATAATAATGACATGTCGTAGAATTACAGATACCTATTTATCTACTACAATGCCCTCTATGCTAATATTTGCCCAGTGGCGTTGACGTTTAAATCAAATTATTATTCCTTGATTTATAAGTCTATGTTTTTGTATATTGCAAAAACATAAGCGAAGAAGATATATCTTTCAGAAAGACATTTAGAAAGAAAAATAATTTTCAAATGAATTACTCTTATTTTTTCAGTTAAAATGTGTCCATAAATATTTCATGTTGCACGCCTATGCATTCGAAATTCTGTGAAGTTAACTGCAAGTAATATTATATCAGACAGCTCACAAATGACCTTGAATAGTCATCTTTCGTGAATAATATTTTAATTGGTCTGTATTACTGACAGCTTTTCAAAATAATAATTAAAGCTAAATAAAATATCAATTATGATGTATTTCACATTCTAAAGAAGTAGATAAATTAATATCATAAACAAACAATTTGAAGTTGAAGCAGAAGTTTACAAACACCGCCCTAAACCCAACTTCAACTGAAGAATCTTATTCGGCAGGAAATAGCCAAAATTAGTGGTGCTACTAAAAAATTCCCGCAAGGAATTTTTTCCCGGGAAATTCCTGCAATTACGATTTGCACGGAAAAATATCTTGACTTTTTCTCCTGGATTTTATTTTAGATAATATACCTTGGCGCCTGTTATTTTCCTTTACATGTTTGTGACTTATGCCTGCCTGTTACCTACTCTTACTCCGTCAACAAATATTGTGGTGCTTCGAAATATTTGTAATTACTTGGGAAATTTTCAAAAAAAAAATCTTGGGAATTTTTCCTCATCATTATATTTCGGGAATTTACTCATCACCAGCCAGAATGCTGGAGCTTCAGTTTCACCACTTTCAAGTTGTTTTGTTTAAAACAGCAGGATTTAAAACATCCAATTATGTTCTTTCATTATCCAAAAATAAATTTTGTCTATTAGCAATATTTTTTAATTTATTCGCCTTCAAAATAAAAAAAAATCTAGTTCCAACACTGTATTTCCATGGCCAAAGTTCTCATGTTTGAACATTAGGATATGATAAAAATTGACAAATTAAAAAAATATGTAGTTTCCTACCAGATAATTCCTCGACGTCCCAGAAGTGTTGTTCGATGCTCTGCTACTCTTAGAAGTTCTCCAGGGTTGAAATCCAACGCTGGAAGTCTGCTCCGCCCGTCACAAACTTTCTCTAAATTTCTCAGCATCTCTGGTCCACAGCAACTCGTTTCCACCATCTGCAATTGTTTAGAAAAAACAATAATTTAGTGTTAACAATTATTCGAAGTCTCAGTCAGAAGACCTTCTTCAAAGCAAGTAAGATCTTTCAAATTGTTAAAAAAGATCTTACTTACCCCGAAAGAGGTGTAAGTGTAAACCAAAACGCTGGTTTTATACGAATAAATGTCGTATGATTGAGACTTCGAAATTTGTTAACACCTAATCTACACCACAGTCGAAAAATTTAACCACAAAATAATTTACTTATATAGGTCCGATCCTACCACTTCTAGTTAAAATAAGACTAACTGATGGTTAGAAGCGATACGAACAACAGTTTTAACTTTCATTTAATTCTAACCAGAACCAAAAGTTGTAAGAACAATTTTGCAACAACCATAGATTATCACCAGTTATCACTGTCACTTTAACTAGAAGTTATATGAGCAGGCCTTATAAGAGATAAAAACAAAGAGAAATATTAAAAACAGAGTCAATGTTTACATATTTAGTGAATCTTTTGCTCGTCCTAACCGTCAAAGTTTGTTCTAAATTTACCAAAAAATATGATCAGATACACACCTGATAATATCTCCATCGATTATTTATAAAACAAACACAAAATCACAAAGTTTTAGAATGATTATTAACGTATATCAACTTTCACGTATCAAATTGTGCTCAAAATGGCGATTTTAGAAGGTTGTTGTTGACATAACTTATCACTCAACATTATTTTACAAATTTTGTGCAAAGTACAACATTTTTATTATTTAATAAACATTTCCCGCACTTTGAATTATGTATTTCTTACATTTTATAGTTGATAAACATTGCTGTACATTTATAATTAAATAATTTTCATTAATTATCGACGACACGTTGCAAAAACAGTAGCCATATTGTCAATGTTGCCACCAGTTGAGTACAAAAATTCTGAACTCTGAACAGCGCCAAAATGCTCGAACTAATTGGCCTGTATTACCGGCTGAGACTGTCAAAATATTAATTACGACTAAAAATGGGCTAATGAAAATCATTTGTATATATTTTAAACATCTACAGGCCATAAGTATTTCAATAAATATAAAATAGTATTTTAAAATCACAAATAAAATAGATTTTGAGCTGTTCATTGTTCACAAATTTTGCATGCAACTATTGGCAACACTAGCAATATGGCGGACAAGAATCATATAAAATTCAAATAAATCATTTAAAATGCCATAAAACATATGTACGAACAGAGAATTATTTAATTACACATTAATTTTATAACCGAAAATGAGTATATGGTAAGTTAAAATAAATAATAAAACTTTAATTTGTCCATTTTTATAAAGTATTCCAACACGGAGTTCCACGGTTTTTTTGTATATTTAACTACATTTTCAGTATATTCTGGGCCAAAATTGTCCAAAAGATCCGAATTTAATCGTTTCAGAACAATATATTTAACCGTAAACGAAATACAAGTATATTTTTAATCTCTTTTTGGCACAAAGTTTCAACAAGATTTCTTCCCAAATTCTGTATAAATTAACCATTAATTTAACATCGTAAATTAATAAGAAACATGTTAAAATTTCAAGTTATTGAACTGCATGAACTACATAAAAAAATTTCTTACCTTAATAGATTCAGGTCGCGATGTCTGTCCATATCCTCGGCGACTCCTTACAGCTACGGGGCCCCTCCTGCCCCAAAAAAAATATTTAAATTAATTCATTAAGAATATCTTAAATTATATTTATTGATTATAATCAAATAAATCATTAATAGCTATTATGTAAAGATTTAATATTAAAATGGTCAGTTTGTCAGTCTTTAATAAACTTATAGTAGACAGACAACAATGTATAAAATGAAAGAAATAATCTTATATATACTTAAAAGAAATAAAATACATGTTATGCAGCCAAATTAGATATTTTTGTCACTTCTTTCGACTGATTTACATAAGCACCTCTTGCCGTAATATTAACTGCTTCGTTAAATTCACATCAAAAGCAATAAAATAACATAATAAAACACTTTACTGTGCACAAAATAACATAACAATAATATTTTCCTAAATATTAAACCATTTTTATGGAATTTAGTTGAGAAATACACATTTAAAATTGCAGATACAAGAATTTGTTTCGACCAGTTTACGTAATTTAAGCACGTGTTGCCTTGACTAATTTGATATAAATACAAGAAAATTAAACATTTTACCTTGAAAATAGTAGTTGGAAACTTTAGTTTAACTGCTCTACTTCAATTTCACATTATACGCAATAAATATAACATGATAAATCACTTTACTTTGTACCAAACATCACAAACACATTTTTACGACATTTTTGCAGCCATATTTTACCCACAATCCCACATGGAAGAAACGTGTGATTGGTTGGAAAAACGCGCGCTGGCATTTGATTGGCTGGCCACATATCCGATTGCAAATACACAAGGCGTTATTTTTAAATACGAATATTAAACAATTTTTTCTAAATATGTCATTTTAAATGATTTGCGGTTTGAAAATCGGTATTTATTAATAGTTTCTTTCGTATATAAACCAATAATATTATACTTAAACTGTTCTATAACACTTACCTTCTATTTTTGCTTATATGGAAACTTTATATTATTAAAATCTACGACATGTTAGTAAAATAAATGTGGTATATTATAAAACTATATATTTTTATTTATTTATTTAAAACTAAAATAACATTAAACTACAAAACATTACATAGAAAATGATATTCTACAATACTTATGTATCACTTAAAATATTTGATGTCATGAATTCTATGCGACGATAAATTAACAACGTAATAAAATTAATTTTGTATTGGAATACTTTCTGAGATGAAAAATAAATATTGCACTTTTAGAAAAATATTAATATCATTGTGATAGTCAGTCGTATACACATATAAAATAAATAATGAGGAATGTGTAATATTGGGTACGAATATTTTACAAAATCAACAAAACAGCCACGAATTTTTCTTAAAAATATTATAAAAATATATCATCTATAAACACAAATTTATTCATAGAGATGATCATTTGCGCCGAAAAAGACATACAGGCACTTTAAAATCATGGAGAGAGCACCACAAATTATTTTTGATTTTGTGTTAATTTTGTTGTCATACCAAACAAAAATAGAAGTAAAATAAAAAAATATATATATAGAATATACCAGCATAATAAAATTTTTACATTTATATCTGCTTCTACCCATTTTTGGGTGTGCCAATATTTTTTATTTACAGATTTCACTAACGATATTTTGTACTGTTAGGGGGTTTAGCAGACCTCACGAGCACTTAAAGATGTCAAGGAGGAAAATATTAAAAATCTGATGTGGCCAGCACATGACCTCCCGCCAATTTTATGTTTAAAATAGCAATTATTCCTCGAAAATTTGTTAAGAGCTCCAAGTTAAGTACCACTTCCGGTTTATTATAGTCAAAATTAAATATATATACGAGTTTTAAATACCAAATCTGACAAGTTTTTGATCGTATTTTAATATACAGGGTACCAATTGAGCAGTTTGGAGGGGCAGATGTTCGGGTAGGCAGCTGCACTAGACCTCCTTTTGTTCTGTTGGCATCCCCATTTAAGTACCCAACATGGTTTGGACCGGAGTACATCGTGGCTTTGCCGTGCGTGCGTTTTATGAAAACAACCGATCTGTGATTGCGACGCAAAGAGCTTTTCGGCGACGGTTCAACATTCCGCGAAATAATGCTGTTCCTACTGCGAACACAATTCGGTCCTGGATTCGGCAGTTGGAGGACACTAAGAAGAGGTACATATGGCCGACGAAGAACACCAGAAAATGTGGAGCTAGTGAGAGCAGCAGTCGAACAATCGCCAAGACGTTCTGCTCGAAGGCACGCTATTGCATTGGGGTTTCAGACCGCAGTTTGAGGAGGATTCTGCATTTAGACTTCCCTTCAAAATAATGATGGTTCAGGAATTGAACCCAGCAGACTACGCCAACCGCCAAAATCTGTGTGAGGAAATTCTTGCAGCGATCCTCCTGAGGCAGCATTCTTTAGCAGCGACGAGGCACATTTTCACCTAAGCGGGATTGTGAATAAACAAAATTTTCGCTACTGGGCTGAAAACCCCCAAATTGTTCACGAAAGACCGCTACATTCTCCGAAACTAACGGTGTGGTGTGCCGTATTACAATTTGGCGTTATAGGCCCGTACTTTTTTGAAGAGGGAGGCGTGACTTTGACCGTGAATTCTGGGCGTTATGTTTCAATGTTCCAAAACTTCTGCAGCCCCGATTGGAAGTGGTTGTTGAAGAAGAGGGATTAGGGGACTTTTGGTTCCAACAGGATGGCGCTACAGCTCACACAGCCCGAAATTCTCTAAACGCTTTAAGAGAAATGTTTCCTGGACGTCTATTGTCTTTGAGATCATCCGATTTAAGCATATGCGACATCTTTCTTTGGGGATATCTAAAGGAAAAAGTGTTTAAATGTCGCCCCCAAAACCTGCTAGAGCTAAGGGAGCAGATTGTTGAAGAAGTAAACGCGATACCCCGCGAAATGTGTCAACGGGCTGTTCAAAACTTCAGAAATCGGCTCCAGCAATGTATTGCAGCTAACAGCCACCATCTTAAAGACATTATTTTTAAAAATTAATGAGTATAAAATAGTAAGTCCTACTGATTTCAAAAATAAAATCATTTTTTTCATATATACCCTGGTTTCTTTTTTATCTCTTCAAAACTGCTCAATTGGTTCTGCCGCACCCTGTATTAGTATCACTTCCGGTCTTAAATATTAAAATTAAAAAGTTTTGGATTATATTAATATAGTTTTTCATTTAAAACTGTTATGAGCTGCCAAAATCCAATTAACTCTTTGTATAAATGCACAAATTCCTTGAAATATCCGTTAATTTTCAAGTGTGACAAACATTTTGCTACAAGAACTCATCAAATCATCACAAATCCTTGTTTGCGCGCCCTATTTTTGGTTTATTTTATGAAATAAAAGGGTAATGTACCGATATATAGTCATTTAAACAAATTTTAAAACGTTTACCTAATATGTACATTAGGCTTTCTGAAAATGTTTATAAAACTCCCTGATTGTTTGAAACTTTTCTAAATACTTCTAAAGTGTCAAAAAGTTATTTAAATAAAATATTATATGCTGGTATATGCGGCATATTTGTAAAAACCGGCTGTTTCGTATATTAAATTTTCCTAAAATGAGTTTGTACATACCTTCTACAAAAATCTATCTTCAAGGTACTGCCTTTTCGTCTTTATTCAACGGCGTGATTTCATGTTCTTTCGCGGAATCCCACACCTCATCTCTCTGCACAGAATTCCATTTCTGCATCTCCCCGGTTCCCAACAATAAGAAATGATAACCTCCAAACAAATATATGAAACACAAAATCCAAAACACTAGCTTCCATGTTTGGTAGCTGCTTTCTTCGTTGGTGATGCTCGCGACCATAAACGTAGACATGAAACCGCCGAAAGAACTTAGGGTGTTCGCCATGCCGAATATTGTCCCGGAGAAATTTGGCGCGATGTCTAACGCGTTTGCGAGATAGCCGGCAGTTACCGCGCCGTTAATTGTTAAGGTTAGAGTGAATAATGTTACGGATAAAGCAGCACTTGTACCGCAAGTTGCTTGGAAGATCATCAAAAGGCCAGGAACCATCACAGCTATGAAGAAAAACACTTATTAACACATATTTTTATATATAAAAGTGAAAACTTGATAACTATGCAAATCTACTGATTTGGAGAGCGAACTTATCGACACGCAACATAGTTCAGGTATAGACCATTTCAGAAATTTGAGCGACCACTACATTTACTTTTTGAACTAAAAAGTTAGTGCCGTTAAATGGCGGCATTTCAAATTTATACGTGACCCCGGTATTCTGTTTTAAATTTTAGAACTACACAGAACTTGTTAATATGAATTTGAGTATAAGATATGATTCCAAATCTTATTTTACAAATAAAAACTTATTTTACTACGTGAAAAAATGAAGTACATTCATCAATCAATTATAAAAATTGTATTACTATACCTAACCTAAGTTTTTATTTTCTAAACCAGACAAAACATTTCAAATTGCAATATTTTGTGGACCAGAAGTTTAGTACCCGTCATAATTATTTGAAAAACGAAACCTACAAACCAAAAACAAAACTGTAAAATTGACAGAACTGTCATATAAACAAGGACGGGTATACGGCAATCGGCACTAACTTTTTGTCGCAGTCTAACACTTGGCGCATGCGCTTTGAATTTCTGAAATGGTCTATTGTGGCGTTGTAAGCCAACCGAATGTTTTTGGGACGTACATGATTTTTCTGTTGTGAATTAAATATTTTCATTAAAAAATCAACATTTTCGACAAATTTATAATATAAATAAATTATTTTCAGTTAATTTTATGTGTTTCCGGTAAATTTCAGCCGAATTCATAACCAAATAAAAGTTTTGATGTTCTGGAAGATTTGTGAAAAAGTCGCAACGGGCGTTATTTTAGATATATTTAAATAAAACTTTGTCCAAACAATTTTAAAATTTGGGAAAGAGGTAATTTATATATTAAACCCCGTAGAACACGAATTTCGTGTTAATTTGAATATAATTTAAACCGTTGAGGAGTTATGTGCAAAGTAAAATTCAAGTTTTTGGAGCTATTTTTCACAAGATTTCGACCCTATTTTCTGGAATCCCTAAAGCCTTTTTGACACTTTTAAAATATCAATACATCAAATCGACCCCCCAGAGTTAGTTTTTGAAAGATTTAACACTATATTTTTAACCTAAATTGAGATATTGATCGATTTTTAACCTCAAATTTTTAGCCAAAAATATACAATTTTTGAACTCGGGTTTGAGAAGTTTTTAACCAGAAATTTAACCACTTTTATACCTGTAATATACAAATCAACCCTCTAAAGTTCATTTTTTCATAAATAAAAACTCTATCGTTAACCGAAACCGAGATATTGAACCTTTTCTAACCTCACATTTTAGCCAAAAATATACTATTTTTGTACTTGGATTTGAGGAATTTTGAGCCGGAAATTTAACCAATTTTATACCGAAAATATACAAATCAACCCTCCAAAGATCATTTTTTCATAAATAAACACTCTGTCGTTAACAGGAACCGAAATATTGAACTTTTTTTAACCGCAATTTAGGCAAAAATATACTGTTTTTGAACTCGGGTTTGAAGACTTTTTAACCGCAAATTCAACCAATTTTATACCGAAAATATACAAATCAATCCTCCAAAGTTCATTTTTTTTTATAAATAAACACTCTATCATTAACTGAAACCGAGATATTGAACCTTTTTTAACCTCACATTTTAGCCAAAAATATACAATTTTTGAACTCGGGTTTGAGGAATTTTTAACAAGAAATTTAACCACTTTTATACCAAAAATATACAAACCAACCCTCCAAAGTTCGTTTTTCCATAAATAAACACTTTATCATTAACCGAAACCGAGATATTGATCCATTTTCGGCCGAAACTAAACATGAAAACATGCGTTTTTGGGGGCGTTCACAACTCCTGAACCGTTTAAAATTAACCCGAAAATCGTGTTGAATGCACTAACTTGATATAACTTACCGAATGTGGTGAATATTTTTCTAGTAGCAGTTGTAGACAATCTTCCACTTCGCCTCAAATAGTCTGCCAGGCAAGAAGCAATTACAGCCATTATATATTTGCCGAAATATGGAAAACTCGACAGAATTCCATTCTGCAAAGATATACCTCGTTGTTACTATTGTTAATTGTTGTTTAAATATATAAATAAACAGTTTTTGACAATAAATTTGTACCGTAGAACATTTTTAATATGTTGTGATCTACTGCGCATGATCAATAATATTGATTTTTCAATCTGATGACGTCCATTTCGCAGGTCATACACGTCGCAACAATTTTTTTGCCATGTGTAAATTATATGGAGGTAATGGCACATTAAAATTGTGCCCCTTAAAGAAGGCGTCTGCACTGGAATTTTTAAAGAATGTGTTCAAAAATTTGAACTAATAAATCATTTGTGATTGAAATATCAATAAAAACGATCATGTCCAGAGGATTAAATTGAAATAATTCGCGAAAGAAATTGTCTGCAAGGCTTTCACATCCAAAATTAGAGCATTTATTTAATTTGAAGATTTTAAAACTTAAAAAAACTATAATAATAAATGTATTTGTTTATATCCCGTAGTTTGTAAACAACGAATTCCTTGAATTTTAGTGAAATCATTTTGATTATTCCGTGACGATTTTTACCTGAAAGTTTTTATATTTTTTTCTTTTCTCACCTTTGCAAATTGTAATTAATGTTGGGAAATACCGTTAAAATTTACATTTAATTGTTTACTATCCATTTTTTTTTGTAGATTAATTGTAACGTAGTATGAATGATGTATGATTCATTTACAATTTCATAAGAAATAATTGGGCCTTGAAATTTTTTAGGACCTTTAATTACGATTATATTACGTTAAAAAAATAATAGAAAGAAATATGAAAATATGTGAAATAAGTTTTCATTTATAATAATTTTGATTACAACAATGCTTAAACTTTGGCGTTGCTAAGGATGTTGTTTAATTGTTTTGTTTATTAACAACATTTATTTATTTTTAAAACATCAACGTTCTGTATCGTTTGAAGATGATGGAATGAATTAATTTGATATTTCGGAAGATATTTTATCGAAACAGTTTAAAGAAATTATTTTGAATGTTTCTGCAAACTTTGAGGAAGACAAACGCATAAATGTTCCCCTAATTATTCCATTCTCGTCGGGAGAAAATGTAAGTATTATATTTTGAGGTTAGTTTGACAGTTCTTTATTTCTTATGCACTTATTTCTGAATATTATTACATTTTAGAAAGTTTGTACTACTGCTTTGGGTGTCACATGTGACGGTAAATAATATCAAAAATAAATTCAAACGCGGATAAATATCCAAAAAAAATTAGTGATCCGTCAAAAATCAATGCGAAACATTGCAGTCTGCAATTCGACGTACTTACTATTTACATGTGTGGTGAAAATTGCTGTTTAAGGCCCTTTTCATAATCAATTTTAAGTATTATAATTAAATTAAAATGATTTCTGTTTCAAAACTGTTTTCTTATTATATTAATTGTTGTAATCAATTAATGTATTAATTGTTGTAATCAATCCTTATTATTATTGTAATCAATTATAATTAAAAAGAAAATAATTTTCATTATATACCGTTTATATTATTTCTAATTTAAAGTCTATAAACGATCGAAATATAATGCGGGCCTAATGAACTATTATGCCCTCATATAATGCCCCGGTTGTTATAGATACGTTTATCTACACCGTATCCTAGCAATAAACAGTTCATAATACTTTAGTGAGACATAAAAATTGTTAGTCCCTAACCCGCGCGTTCGCCAGATTTAACCCCGTGCGATTTTTTCGCGGGAAATCCGCCGTATATTCCAAGAAATGTTCGAAATAATTATGCGAAACTTTATAAGTAGCTGACCGACATTATTTTCAAAACCACATGAGATATGTCGAAGAATTATTTTTTAATTAACCCTCAAAATTAGGGCGGTTGTTCCGTTGTTCTGTCGCACCTGTATAATTTATTTATATACAAATTAAGCAGTTATATTAATTGTTGTAATCAATTAATGTATTAATTATTGTAATCAATCATTATTGTAATCAATTACAATTAAAAAGAAAATAATTTTCATTATATACCGTTCATATTATTTCTAATTTAAAGTCCATAAATGATGATCGAATTATAATAGTTCATTATGCCCTCATATAACGCACCGGTTGTTATAGATATGTGTATATACACCGTATCCTAGCAAACAGTTCATAATACTTTAGAGAAACAAAAATTGTTAATGTTACTAAAGAGGCGTTATTCCTCGACCCGCGTGCTCACCAGATTTACCCCGTGCGATTTTTTCCGCGGGGAATCCGCTCAGAAATCCGTCGTATATTCCAATAAATGCTCGAAATAATTATGCGAAACTTGCTGGCCGACATTATTTTCAAAACCACAATTATTTCTTTTTCAAAATTAGGGCGGTTGTTTCGCCTGTATAATTTATTTATATACAAATTAAGCAGTAGAAACTTGTGAATTCTTTCCTAATTGTTGTTTCATGCGAATTATTTAGGTTAAAACAATTTTCTGCAGCCAGTCTTGGCGACATTGCATCATTAACCAGTTATGCAGATAGAAACAGATTAAAATTAATGTCTAATGTATGTTAATCTACTCATTTGTTACATTTAACGTCATTTTAATTCTGTCTACGTTATTAAACTACAAAGTCCCTGGCCTTTGCAAAAATTTTCGGTTCATTTAATTGATAAATAAATTGTAAGTGGGAGAGTTCATAAGTACTTGATTATTCATTTAGTCATCGAGATTAAAGTGCATTTTAATGATATCATACAAGATTAATTGACTACGTTTATTAAATTAATGATAATATATTCAAATAGGGAAAAATGATTATGAAATTCATTTTTGATATAGTTTATCGTAAATACGCTACTTGCGTGGTACTAAATACTTTTTATTTTAAAAAAAATATATGATTTTTTATTAAGAAAGAAGATTTTCTTTGACGTCATTATTTTGAACTGGAGAAAGGGATGCACATTTAAGAATGTAACCTGTAGATGGCGAGCGAGTGCGAGTTTTAATTTGATTATGACATTAGTTCATTTTTCTGCCACTGTCTCTCTTCTTTATTATTTACATTTTGCGTGGTTTCTGTTACTTTTATTACGTATTTCCATTTGTTAAGCAGGATTTTGAAGGATTTTAACTTATACTCGTACAAGATTAAAATGACAAACGAAAATATTAACCTCCAAACTATTATTCAAACGTCAAACAGATGATCTGTCATGTTTAAATTACCCGCACATGCCGTTGCTATTGGACGTACCGATGTTATTGCTTTACGGCCATTCATTGGTTCGGCGTAATTCTACGTCATACATGGCGGTAATTTAAATATTAAAATTTCATTAATTTTTTTCTGGCCAATTATTGAAAATTTTGCCAAAAGAAAAAATATGCGTAGCAAGTTTTTATCGTCTCTTCAAAAATATTAAATAAATGGCACGCAAGTAGACCATTCAATTTGACAAAATTCGGATGGTTACATTAATTTTATAGGAATTTAACCTTAATTTTTTTCAAAAAATTGCCAAAATCACTATAAACATTGCTTTCCGCGCCCTAATTTTTGTAGAATTTAGTGCTTTTAATGGTTTTGCAACAATATATAACCATCAAAATAAAAATCTTGCGTGGTATGTATGCTAGACTTTAGTCCTAAACTTATATCTAGCATCTTTGTCGTTCACAGGCATATTTATGAAACTTTTATTCGCTATTTCTTTATGGTACGTGTTACAGAGGGGTATACGCTATCTCCGTTCAACCAACAGCGAAAAATCAAATAAAAACAAATTCAGCCTCAATATGTTTTAGAACAAATAGCTGTCTAAACTGATTAAGGGTGAGTGATTACATTCATTTTATAGGAATTTAACCCTACTTTTTTTCAGAAAAATGTCAAAATCACTATAAATATTGCTTTCCGCGCCCTAATTTTTGTGGAATTTAGTGTTTTTAGTGATTTTGCAATAATGTATAACCTTCAAAATAAAATTCTTGAGTGGTACGTATTCTAGACTTTAGCCCTAAAATTTAGTTTAGCATCTTATATGAAACTTTTATTCGCTCTGTTTATTGTACGTGTTACAGAGGGGTATACGCTATCTCCGTCCAATCAAATAGGAATTTAACCTCAATCTATTTTAGAAAAAAACAGCTGTCTAAAATATTTAAGGATGGGGAAAGTTTCAAAATGTAAATAATCTTTTTAATTGAAATAAATTGTAAAAAACCCGAGACACCTATCTTGCCGGAATAGTGCTCTACCAACTATTGGTTGAACAATCTTTCACTTTTAAAGTCGTATAACTGCTAAATAAATTTTCACTTACGGCCTTGATGTTGAAATGAAAAACATCCTTCATATACGTCGGCAATTGATTCACAACTGTGAAGTATCCAAAAACTGAGCATCCATGGGTGACCACGATGGCCCAAACAGCCCCCGACGTCAAAATCTGCCCCCAAGGAACTCTAGAAGGTTTTTTATTCCTTCCATCAGTCTTCGAAATCTCTGATTCGATGTATTCGCGCTCTTCGATTGAAATTCGGGGATGTTGCGCTGGAGAATCGAAGACAACGAGGAACCATGCGATGGACCAAATAAGACCAACAATTCCTAGGGAGGATCATTATTATTTTAAGAAGAAGTATTTGTTAATTATTTTTCATCATATGATAACACGTCATCAATAAATAATCTAATACTCTGAAAGATAAAATTCTCAAAATATTCCATTTTAGTCATTTCACAATCCTAAACATATGACCCATATTTTGTAATATAATAAACAAAAATTGTTAAACAAATTTGTAAATAGTTGTTGCTAACAAAAGACATCAATCAATTATATATCGCGGGTCATTTTTGGATAATAGGGGTCAGAAAAAAGTAATAAAAAAATGTATGACCTGTAAAATTTATAATAAAGATGTTGCAAATGCAATACCTTCAAAAATTTCCATTGCCAAAGTACGAAAGATGTTTTTTAAGATCTTTTGTGTCTAAAAATATACGATTTTAGGATAGTCTAAGATTGGGAAAGGAGTGCACGTGTTTTAATTTTGGAATTTGATCTTTGAAATGAATTTATTTTTGCAAAAAATGTTGTGATGTCATGAAATATTTTATACTTGCAAATAAGTTGTTGTATGTACATATATTTAAATAAAATTTAATACAAAGTCAAATAAACAAATAAATAAATAAAAAATGTGTTAATAAATTGCTCCAAATTATAATTTGCACCTTTTTGTCTGGTTTTAAATAAATATTTTCTCAGTTTTAAATATTTTAAACAGTAGTAAAACTAAATAAACAATGTTTCTTTATTAAATTGTTATGTTAGTAAATAAACAAATAAAACTTGACAACTTTACTGCAAATGTTTTACACTCAATTTGTATATAATTATTTGTACAGGGCAGTATTCAAAATATTCTACTCATAATTTTGGAAAAAGTTTAAACTGAAACATTGACGCAAGGGGGATAACAAATCTAATTTTACAACAGTGATATATGACCATTTTCTTCAATGTGACGCAGTTGTTTAATACCTTGTCTCATTTATTTCTGGACGAATACATATTAGACTTTTTTCACCCCCTAACATAAGTTTCAATTCAAGAACAATGCGGCACCGCGCAGCCGAACATGTCATTTTACATTGTGAGTCCACATAGGTCTCACGCGGCGAGAACAGTCAAAAAAGTGTGAGACCACGTTGGCACCACATGGCCAACATTGACGTAAGGGTTTTTCATATAACAAATCTAATTTTACAACAGTGATAGAGGGTCATTTTCTTCAATGTGACGCAGTTTTTTAATACTTTGTGTAAGATTCACTTTTCGACTGGGCGCCACTGGTTTAGAAGTGCTGGCTTAAGGCACAAACACTTGACAATTCTAAACACAATAACAACAACCCTTGAATGGTTAGGGCTAGTTAGTTGCTGTGTGCTAGCAGTCATATGCGGACGTGGGTGAAACTGTGAAGTGTCAATAAAGAAAATACGAGATGCTTGCAGTAATTATAGAACTCGCTGTCATTCTTATATATTCTTTCTTATATATACACTGTTTTTGTATTAGATATGCATGGTATATGTGAGATATACATTTGTATTATTTGTTTGTGGCCGAAAACGTATCTGGGACATCTGGGTTCATGGAGTTATATGCTCCGAGGTGTGAGAAACACCAACTGAGAGGCTGAGATACACGAGAACCTCTGGGACGTTAAGGATAAACCTGTGGTTTATCATGATAGGTCTGGGACTTACACACGTGTGATCGTAAACTCTCATAATGGGTCTAGGACCCATTGACCTCTGGGAGGTCGAGTTCTGGGAACTCAACATGTCTGGGACATGCGTACTGACTGAGAGGCTGAGATACACGAGAACGTCTGGGACGTAAAGGATAAACCTGGGGTTTATCATGATAGGTCTGGGACCTACACACGAGTGATCGTAAGCTGTCATAATGGGTCTGGAACCCATTGACCTCTGGGCGGTCGAGTTCTGGGAACTCAACATGTCTGGGACATGCGTACTGAGAGGCTGAGATACACGAGAACGTCTGGAACGTAAAGGATAAACCCGGGGTTTATCATGATAGGTCTGAGACCTACACACGTGTGATCGTAAGCTCTCATAATGGATCTGGGATCCATTGACCTCTGGGAGGTCGTGTTCTGGGAACTCAACATGTATGGGACATGCGTACTGAGAGGCTGAGATACACGAGAACGTCTGGAACGTAAAGGATAAACCTGGGGTTTATCATGATAGGTCTGAGACCTACACACGTGTGATCGTAAGCTCTCATAATGGGTCTAGGACCTATTGACCACTGGGACGTCGAGTTCTGGGAACTCAACATATCTGGGACATGCGTACTGAGAGGCTGAGATACACGAGAACGTCTGGGACGTTAAGGATAAACCTGGGGTTTATCATAATAGGTCTGAGACACACACGTGTGATCGTAAGCTCTCATAATGGGTCTGGGACCCATTGACCTCTGGGAGGACGAGTTCTGGGAACTCAACATGTCTGGGACATGCGTACTGAGAGGCTGAGATACACGAGAACGTCTGGGACGTAAAGGATAATCCTGGGGTTTATCATGATAGGTCTGGGACCTACACACGTGTGATCGTAAACTCGCATAATGGGTCTGGGACAAATTGACCTCTGGGAGGTCGAGTTCTGGGAACTCAACATGTCTGGAACATGCGTATGTGGATACGTCCATGCACTGGGTGTATATTTTTGCGGATAGGGGTACCGGAATCCACGAGGTGTTAGGCTGCATTTAATATGCGGGGCGCCTGCCCAAATCTGGGACTTGGGAACAACCTTTTCCCTCCTCCTGTCTATCTTATTAGATGATAATGCACGCATGTGATAATTGTTGTAAATTGGAATGACAATGTGTATTTTATCCCACTTAGGGGAACGCGTCATAGAGGGCCGGTCCGTCGCTGACAAAGTTGCGTGTGTGGAAAAGGACGCCGATAACAGGTCAAAAAGGAATGTGAATTGTATATATTAGATTAATGCATGTATTATCGCCCATATATTCTAGTTAAATAATAAATGAAAAACATTAATACATTGTGAGTCCCCATAGGTCTCACGCGGCCAGAACGGTCAAAAAAGTGTGAGACCACATTGGCACCACATGGCCTTTATTCAATCTTAAATGATTCTTACCTGTACAATAGAAGACACTCGGCCACCCAAAACTGGCGATCAAAAACCCACAAACAGGCATGGTAATGGCCGCTCCCAAACTGCTAGCCATCATATTGGCAATGAACTTGGATCTTTCCATTGGCGGGATCCATCTGGCAGCCATTGGAGGCATCGCAGGCCACGTTGCTCCAAGAAACAGCCCCAAAAGTACGCGGAGAAGAACGACTGCATAGATTGAAATATTGCACGCCAAAGGTGTGAGAAGGGTTATCAGGCTGGCTGCCAACATACTGTAGCCAAAAACTCTACAAAGAAAGAAACGATTGTTACATATTTTAATTAATTTATCAACTGTCCTGAACGTGGGATAGATTTAAAAAATCCCGATGAGGTTTACGCAATTAGATATTTGAAATAGATTTTTGATCTTTAACTAAAATCGATTTGTCGCGATTGATCGATCCATAACAAACAATCGATATTTTTTTTATATGGGGATCACATGGTCGCGTGCCTGAGTGTCAAGTCGCGAATCTGGAAAACCGGATTCGATCCCGACCGATGTTAAATATATCGAATTTTAAATGGCACAAAATTGATCCTTGTGGTGCACTCTCCACGCCAGCAATGATAAGCGCCCGTACGATGCAAATATTTCATCATTACCGATATCTGTGTACAAACCAGATTGGCACACCCAGCAATGGGTATAAGCCATGATGATATCTTTATTTTTTATTTATTTTAAATCGAAATGCTATACCAAAAAATCAATTTTAATAAATGATCAAGAATTGATTTTAATAAAGATCAAAAATCGATTTTATTAAAAGATCGAGAAATGTTGGTTAAATCAAGAGATTTTTTCATCTATCTTGGAATAAACATTTTCTTAAATAAACCGATTATGCAGAATCTAAAAGAACGATATCTTTTAGAAAGATCGATTTTTCACTTGATCAATCCATTTGAAAAATCGTTATTCAATTAATCGATCTTTTCGATAAATTGATTTTCTCGATCCATAAACATACAATCGATATTTTTTAAAATGGGGTCACATGGTCGCGTGCCTGAGTGTCAGGTCACGAATCTGGGGAACCGGATTCGATCCCGATCGATGCCAAATATTTCGAATTTTGAATGGCACAAAATTGACCCGTGTGGTGCACTCTCCACGCCAGCAATGAGTGCCCGTGAGGTAACACCTGGTAAGGGCCCGTACGGTGCAAATATTTCATCATTACCGATATCTGTGTACAAAGCATATTGGCACACCCAGCAATGGGTATAAGCCATGATGATATATTTATTTTAAATCGAAATACAATACTAAAAAATCGATTTTAATATATCATCAAGAATTGATTTTAATAAAGAATCAAAACATCGTTTTTAATAATAGATCAAAAATCGATGTTATTAAAAGATCGAAACCCAAAATGCTGATTAAATCAAGATATTTTTTCATCTATCTTGGAATAAACATTTATGAAAAACCGATTTTGCAGAATCTAAAAGATCGATATCTTTTAGAAATATCAATGATCCGGAAATCGATTTTTCACTTGATCAATCTATTTGAAAAAATCGATTTTTCAATTAATCGATCTTTTCGATAAATCGATTTTCTCAATTGATCGAACCATAACAATCGATATTTTTTAATATGGGGGTCTCACGGCCGCGTGCCTGAGTGTCAGGTCGCGAATCTGGGGAACCGGATTCGATCCCGATCGATGCCAAATATTTCGAATTTTGAATGGCACAAAATTGATCCCTGTGGTGCACTCTACACGCCAGCAACGAGTGCCCGTAAGGTGACACCTGGTAAGCGCCCGTACGGTGCAAATATTTCATCATTACCGATATTTTAGAAAAATCGATATTCCGGAAATCGATTTTTCACTTGATCAATCTATTTGAAAAAAACATTCAATTACTCGATCTTTTCGATAAATCGATTTTTTCGATTGATCGATCTTTTCAAAATAAAAGATTAATCCGATTTTTACAAATAAAGATCGATCAATCGATCCTTTTCGCAGCCCTATTTTTATTATATTTTATTCTGCCACACCTGTTTTTTTTATCAAACCTCGTGTATTTTTATAAGTTGTATTTATAGACAGATGATATATTTAATCTTTATAACAGTTACTGATCCATATCTCATAAAAAACTGATAGAATTCTGATTAGAATGCATTCAAAATCTATTAAAAATAGGTCCACACTTTTTTACAAATTAAAAAAAAATCTATTCACAATAATTTGATATATAAAAGAACCTTTCATCTTTATTTTGGATCTACTATAAAACCATTAGCAATTTTTTATTCCTTCAAACCAGTTTGGAATATAAAAACTTAACAACTTCGAAGAAGAAACGAGAAATTTTATTCCTAAAATGAATCATCTTGTTTTTCTGTTAAAATCTACCTTGAAGATCAATGAAAAATGCATTTATACCTTGATAACAAATTTAAGGATAAAATTATAAATGATTTTACCTTCACTCAATTTTGGGAAATATTAAAATGAAGTATAATCTCTTTCAAGAAAATCAAGAATTGTTGAAATTTAAGATGGACCAATTTAACAAAAGTTATTATTTTATTTTTGAGGTACGGCAATTCTAATAATAGTAAAGTAGATGTTAATGAATATTTTAAGCAAGAGGCGGTCAATAACCGTCATTTTTAGGGCATTCACTTTAGAAACAACTAAATATTTTTAAGAAACAATCGTTAGCGAGGTTACAATACCGTTCCTATTTCATTTTTAGATGCCAGTTGAACAGAGATAGCGTATACCCCTCTGTAACACGTACAATAATGAACGAATAAGTCTCAAATACGCCATATGTGTACGACAAATATGCTAAACTAAAGTTTAGGGCTAAAGTCTAGAATACAAACCACTCAAAAAATTTATTTTGATGGTTATATATCAGGGATGGCGAACCTTTACGTATCAACGTGTCATTTTTCTAAAGAAATGTTTAATGAGGTCATAGACGTCCCATCAAATAATTTTGACTTTGTGATTATTGGGAAAATAATAATAATAAATACTATCAACTCAAAACTCTTTATTTACTACAAAAAAATAGGAACATTTTGCAATGTTTCAATTATACGCGTAAATTAAATTAAAGTAAAATTAGTGTGACTTCTGTTGTTGCAGATTCGATGACAAATAACATATGTTAGGGTTGTAAGATGTTACTTTTAGCAGAATGCATGCTGAACTGGAGTCATCTGTCAAACGGTTTCTAACCGAATCTTTAATGTTATACATCTCTGAAAATAATGACTCGCAGGCATAGGTTGATGAAAATATTGTTAAAATAGCATGAGCCAGGTTCTTCAAACAATTAAATGTGTCTGGTAACGCATTCCATGTTTCCAAAATTTTGTTATTAGCATTTTCACTTATATTACTTGTCAATCTTTCTGTTTCAATTAATTCTAACTCTTTCCTTGTTTCAATAAATTTTTGAATCCATATTGAACTAGACTGGAAATCAATCAGCTGCATTTCAAATTCTTCAATTTCCAACCAATCGAATTGGGACAAATTCAGTTTATCAAATGACCCGCGCACCGCACCCGAACATTCCGTAGCGTAGGGATCACTCGCGTTCGCTCGTCATATAATACCTACTTCACACTTTTTTTCATAGTGCATCATAATGAATTTTGTGATCAGTGACGTGCCCAAAATATTGTGACGCGTGCCATTGGTTCGCCATCCCTGTTATATGGTATATACCGTGTGTCTGTCTTAAAGGTGTACATAGGAGATTAACATGGGAAATCAGTTTTTTGCAATTTCCTGCTCGCCTAATTATTTTAAGCAAAAATAAAAATTTTAGGGCATAAAATTCTGCATCTAAATCAATAAACAGAATTACCTTTACATGCTATGTAACGACAGAAATTAATTATGAAAATGTCGAAAATTACGTTGAAAATAATGACAGCCATGGAATATAACAAAAAATAAATAAATGCTTGACGTTTTATCTGTCACAACGTAAGTTACCTTATTTGACGTTTCTGACAATTTGATAAAACGTCAAGCATTTATTTATTTTTTGTTCAATTCCATGGCTGTCGATATTTTCAACGTAATTTTCGACATTTTCATAATTAATTTCTGCCGTTACAAAGCATGTAAAGATAATTCTGTTTATTGATTTAGATGCAGAATTTTATGCCCTAAAACTTTTATTTGACGCGTTTTTGCTTAAAATAATTAGGCGAGCAGGAAATTGTAAAAAACTGATTTCCCATGTTAATCTCCTATGTACACCTTTAAGATAGACACACGGTATAATTACAAAACCATTAAAAACACCAAACTCCACAGAAATTATAACACGGAAAACAATATTTATAGTGATTTTGGCAATTTAAAATAATAATTCCTCATAAAAAAATATTGTGTTCTTACCTTCTCGCGCCGATGACTTCCGCCAATCGTCCCCCAGGAAGTTCTGTCAAGACATAACCCCAAAAGAAGCACCCTAAAACAAGATTTTGTCCGTATTTATCCCAGTGATATTTGTCCCCAGTTGCTCCTACGGTCTCCACCTCCTCCATGGTTGTGCTGTTCTCCAGGTCCATGGAAGGCATCTCCATAGATGTAGAGTTCACCAGGTCGGTAGGTTCGCCAAGAGGCGCCACCATTTCCACAATGGCGATTGTTAGGTTAACGCGTAACATGTAGTTGAACATGAACCCAAGAATTACCATCAAGTTCAAAACTTGACGGCAAGAGATTTTGTCTAGAAAGAAAAATGGAGAGTCAATTTATATTTTAACCCCGAACACGATTTTGGTTTGAAAATATTTCAAACAATGGGCCCGTCCAACTTTTTTTGAATTTTTTATGTTATGAAGAATTTAAAAATAGAAATTCCGTATTTTTTGTTTTCTTGAAATTATGCTTAATAACGCCTAAAATAATTATTAAAGTTTTGGCGCGAAAGTTGTGACGTTAGTGTCACTCCGTCATAAGTAGAGAGAACCGACATACGTTACCATTAAAAATGGTAATATAGGTATGTAAAATTAATAATTTTTACTCGTTTTGTGACTAAGACTTTCTTTAATATAATATTGAAGGTTATTATACTCGCCAAGTGTCATTATTATAATTAAAATAGTATTTAAACTATTTTCTATTTATAATTAAATACAACAATGACAGTATTGATTACAATAAACAAAGCATAGTTCATAATAAGAAGTAATCCAACATTTACATTTCTATTTACTAAATGAATACAACAATGACAAGTATTGAGATTACAATAATTAAAACATAAATAATAATTATATTTATTTAATAAGTAAATTTTCTTTTGACATTAATAATAAATTAGTCGGATATAGTTAAGAGTATGTGTAAAGCCAATCGCGAATTTATGAGCAAAATATGCATGGTTCACTGTACAGTGACATTTTCACAAGGTAACTGGACGACTGTAATGACGCTGACGTCACAACATGGCGATCGTTTTACGCTAAAAACTATAATTACATTATTATAGGTATAAAAATACAAAATATATAGCAATTTTTATTTCGTTTTCATTTATTTATATTCAAAATTCATATGCGACATGTAATTTCTAAAAAGTCGAAGACTTGGACGGGGCCCATTCGGAGTTACGAGCCCCCTAAAAATGCTTAATATCGGCCAAAAATGGTTCATTTTCACGATTCCTATAGTGTTTATTTTTGCAAAAATAAACTTTAGAGGGTTCATTTGTATACTTCTGGTATAAAAATTGTTAAATGTCCAGTTAAAAATTCGGGTTCAAAAATTGTATATTTTCGGCTAAAAATGTGAGGTTAAAAGTCGGTTAAAGTTAGTGTTAATTCTTGCAAAATCGAACTCTGGAGTGTGATTTGATATATTAATATTTTAAATGTGTCAAAAAGGCCTTCGGAGTTGCGGAAAATACGATTGAAATTTTGGAAAAAATTTGTCCCAATAAAATGCATTTTATTTTGTTCCCAACTCATCAACGGCTTCAATTATTTTCAAATTAACACTAAATTTGTATTCTATGAGGTTCAAAATATAAATTAACTCAATTCCGAATCTTAAAAATGTCTGGACAAAGTTTTATTTAAATATTTCTAAAATGACGCCCGATGCAAATTTTTCGCAATCCTTTCAAATCAACAAAACTTTTATTTGGTTATGTATTCGGCTGAAATTTATAGGAAACACATAAAATTAAACTATTATTCACGAAAGATAACTATTCAAGGTCATTTGTGAGCCGTCTGATATAATATTACTTGCAGATAACTTCACTGCATTTCGTTTGCATAGGCGTGCAACATGAAATATTTATGGACACATTTTAACTGAAAAAATTAGAATGATTCATTTGAAAAGTATGTTTCTTTCTAAATAATGCCTTTCTGAAAGATTTATGTTCTTCACTTATGTTTTTGCAAAATATAAAAACATAGGCTTAACTTATAAACCAAGGAATAATAATTTAATTTAAACGTCAACGCCACTGGGTAAATATTAGCACAGAGGGCAGTGTAGTAGATAATTAGGTATCTGTAATTCTACGACATATGTCATTATTATTTATAGTCTGTTAGAAAGTAATGCCACTATTTACGTATATCTGCCACACGACATAAATTAAATAGACATAGATCAAATAATCTTTCTCTTTCTAATACAAAAAGTTGCTAAGCTACTGCTATAAAGTGATGTGTATACTTTCTTCGAACAAATGACCTTGAATAGTCATCTTTAGTGAATAATAGTGTAACTGAAAATCATTTGATTACGTTTATCTCGACGTTTGAAGCCGCTTGAATTTAGCAAATCCCTTTTCAATCTCCGAAATAAACGATCGAGATTAATATTTCAATCCGCTTGAAAATGTCAAGTCAAGCCTATAAAATAACAGGCTTGGACTTATGAAGCGACTTGACTTCTGTCGAAATAAACAGTGAAGATTCAAATAATGGAACTACGCATGCGCACATCCGCAATATGTTGGAGTGTTAATAAATTCATATCATTTGGTTATTTGTATTTTACCTCATTTTATAAAAGTCGCGACATAAAACTTAATAAAATTGTCCAAAAGCGAAATATTTAAAGGGATGAAAAAACAAATATTTTGTTTGAAAATTAATAATAAAATTGGGC
The DNA here is from genome assembly GCA_963082715.1 of Harpalus rubripes. Lineage (NCBI taxonomy): Eukaryota > Metazoa > Arthropoda > Insecta > Coleoptera > Carabidae > Harpalus > Harpalus rubripes. Next base: position 54,296,389 of record OY720459.1, read on the forward strand.
CTCTACTATTATAAGCAAAATGATTTTAAAATGAATATTTATAAATGATTAATATTAATACAATATACTCTTATTTTTGATTAATGCTTCTGCGTTCAATTTTTCTATTTTTAAATATTGCGCGCAAAGTGACGTCACAAAACTGTTTTGCGTTTGGCTCAATTAACCTAGTTTGACGTCACAGCAAAACAGTACAAAAATAAAATAATTGACGTTTGGGTGATTGCGTACTGTGCGTGACATTTGAAAACAGAACAATTTGTAAATATCTATTTAACTATTTCGTTTTACATGTAAATGTAACCTTCTGTATAAGTAGGGAATAAATTTGAATTTGTAATTCCCGCCTACGATGTGTTCCGGTTAGGAACGTTTCCTGTTGTGATCTAAAACGATATTTTGATTAATTGATTTATAAAAAAAAAATTCTCTCCGTTATTTTTAATTTTGTCTTACGAAATATTTTCGGAACGACCTATAATTAAATAATAAAATTATCGTTAAGGCTGACTTGAAGGTAATCAACACGAATGCAATACATGCAAAGTTAACATCAACTAAAGCCCATGACACTAAACTATGGGTCACTGAACTGTCTCCCTATTGGTGGATTTATTTTTCTGCATTTTACGTTGAAAATAAATAAACAGTAAAAAATATGAACTAAAATTAACAAATGGTTAAAAGATTATAACAAACGTTGCACCTCAATAATTTTAATTTTAAATTAATTTTGTCAAAAACGTAATTGTATTTTAATTTATACTCTCGTCACGACAATACAAACAATAGAAAGTTATTAAAATGCAAAGAATTTAATTGGCATAAAAAAGATATTCATTTTAAAAAGTTTGACAATATTGTGATACAAACTAAGGCGGCGGAAGGCGCAAAAGGCGCGGAAGTCTCGCTTTTAAAAGCAACCAATCAAATTGCTAGAAGATGACACGTCATAATCGACTTAAATCGTTTGTAGTTTGCGAACTAATTAATATTTAAACAAAATTCTTTCACTAATACTCATTAATTTACGTAAATTTTCACATTCTTATCTAAGATATAGTATTATTCACGAAAGATGACTATTCAGGTCATATATGAACCGTGTGATATAATACAGTGTTCAAAAAAATTCCTAACTCGGAGTAGAGTATGAACAAAGAAACGTATGTCAATTTAAAAATATTTAATTTAATGTCAATTTGAGATATTATCAAAAATGTTACCTAAAGAAATCAAAGCTTTTCTTCTTGTATCTTATTTTAGAAATTGAAACAAATTAGAAAACGGCGAATGTCAATATACTGTATCCTTCTGTATTGTCTTTTCTCCTTAAAATTACATTTCAAGATCAATTTTGACAACTTAACTTTTAAATGAGGCGTTGCAAAAAAAATTAACATATCTTTTTTCTTCTGAAATTCGAATAAGTACGTTCTACAGTGTGATTAAATATGATTTTCTGTTCAAATTTCTGTATATATTAAGCGCAGTAGCAGTTTAAAAATTGACTTTTTGAATTGGCGCCAAATTATACCGTCTGTGGCATCAGACATACATTAGCCAATGACAAAACTGGAAAGATGATAAAAAAAAACAAATGTATCATACATCAACGTCAATGATTGCTTTAATGACAACTGTGTGACATAAGGTCTGACTTATAGTGCAGCGTGATTTTTGGTTCTTTAGCGTAGTTCTTAGTTATTTATTATTATATTATAGCGTTATATTTCATAGTTTCATGCCCAGTATTATAAAAGATGGATAAGTAAAGCACTAGCAAAGTAAAATTTACTCCTAAAGTAAAATAGTTTATTCCAGAGATTTTCGTCAAAACAAGAATAAAAATACTAGCTAAGTAAATCTACAGAATAAATTACTCCACCGATGTTCGAGGAAGTAAATTTTATTGTGTAAAATAAATTTGACACATGTCAACATTAATTAAATTAAATTCATTATAAATTTAATCCCATATATTATTTTTACATTTATTTATGTCCAACATGTTTGCTTTATCTATTTCTGAGTAATTTTTCTTTTTTCCATTTTAGTTGACACCTGACACTTTATGACACACACTTTATTTTCTATTTTGACTTTTGGATTTATTTCGTGTCAGGAACATACAGAATACAATATTATTAAAACATATATAAAACATATTCCAGCGACATATTGTTTGGAATAGATCCTCTTCAGTTGGAGATTGACATTATCGTCAGTAGTGATCTTAAGCAATACCGTCTAATAATATTTTATCCTGGATTTATCAATCTCTCTTATGGTTCAATAGTGCAAAGATTAGCCGGTCTACGACGTACGTCACTGTTATTTTTAGTGTGTATCACACCACATAAATTGAATAGACATACGTTAAATAATATTTCTCTTTCTAATATAAATTGTTGCTAAGCTACTGCTATAAACTGCTGTGTATTCTTTCTTCGAACAAATGACCTTGAATAGTCATCTTTCGTGAATAATAACTTTTATTTCATAATTTACTGTGTTCATTTGGGCTCCAATATGGCGGACAAGTCAAGTCAGCTTTATTGAAAACATGATATAATTGCTTAAGAATGTTGCATCGTACAATATTGAGCAGAATACAAAATAATTTATCTTCACTTTACATACAGTAGATTTCCATATACACCTGCTACATATGTAATTGCAATACATAATTCATTGCGCCATCTTTTTATTTATTCTTATAATTCAAGACCTGATATTCGCAAATTTGCATTTGTTGTGATCAAGGTTGTAATCAACAACCTTGCTTGAGCCTTTTTTGTTCCACTTAAATTGCCTAGATACACTCGACTCAATAGTAAACAAATTAGTACAAATTTGACTTTGAAAAAATAATAACGATAATAAGTAATAATGATTCTAACGAGCTTTTACTTAGAAATAGCTGATGGGCACGGATGGCTTTTTAATTATTCAATATCGGACTGTATGCGTATGTATGTACATAGACACGGAAGCACATTGTTGACAATACAATAGATTTTATTTGTGACAATAACCGTGTGAATTAAATGCTAAATTGAATATTCTAAAGGCCAGAACAGGATTAAATACTTTTAATTTTGTTCAAAAGTCCAAATCCATACAATCTAATCGGCTATTTCTCACAGAAATACCATAAACTTGAACTTTACCTCTCGCTAAGACAGGTATTGAATTCAAACTAAAAATCGCATATCCAGATTTTAGTAAATAAGCACGTTTTAAGGTACCTAGAATCCGATTATAACATTTTTATGATGATGTCCGTATGTGTGTGTGGATGTTGGATTCACGATTTCTCGAATACTATAAGACTTAAGACCTTTTTAACTACCGATTCCTCAATCTAACAATAATGGGAAGAGTTGATTAAGTTTTGGTAACAATTGGACAACCGGAAGTAGTAGTTACAAGAAAAAAATCATCTAAATATCATTTATCGAAAATTTATGTAAATACTTATATTAAAGAACGTTAAATTATTTATTCGATAAATATAAATTCATTATTATATCTTCTATAGATTTAGAGATAAAGAAATGCATATAAAATAATTTGATGTAATAAATCTCAGATCAAACTACTACAAGGCAAGAAATTCAAATGTTTGTAATTGACACATAAATGTCACTGTCAAAAATATTTGTATGCCACTGTCAAAAATATTTGTACATTATTATGAAGATTATGAAAATAAAACAAATTTAACAACGCAAAAGAATATACGTAAAAAAGAATACAAAAGGAATTTGCGAAAAAATTATGAATATAAAGAAAAAGAAAAGGAAAATTTCAGGATATTGAATATAAAGAAAATGTATGTATTGTACATAATTTATATTAAAATATCCCATAGATTTTGCAAATATATGTGAGAATTATTTTGTAGTGAGACATGAATATATGTATTTGTATTTAAAAATATTTTTCGTTTTATGCGTACAACCAGGTAAAATATCTGGTGAGAGGTTATGTGCTGGCCACATCAGATTTTTTATTATAATATAAAAAAATGGCTCATATAAAAGTTTTATTATTTTACATATACTATTTGATGGCAGATGTAGATATTTTTTATAAAGTCAGGTTTACAAGATACGACATCAACTTTTATTCTTCAAATGGCAACCTATAATTATTTTAATAAAATAGAAACCGCCATTTTTTTATCTTTTCAACGATGTATTATTTTTTATTAATGTATTTGAAAAATTTCGAGAAAAATGAGATAATTTAGAAATAATTTTTAAACAAATATTATGGGTGGCTATGTGAAAATAAACAAAACGTAACAATGAAAACAATTAAATTAATGTCAAAAAAGTATACATTTGTTTGTCACTTAATTTAACTTATTTTGTAAACAAAAAAAAAACCATTATGAAATGTCTACGAAGAAAGAATTATTGAAGCACATCACTTACCGACGTGAGTAACATCTCTTACCGTTCAGTAATTTGTAAATAAGACATATTGTCTTGGAAACACTATCGGTAAACATAAAAAATAATCCGATCGTGCAAAAACATTTAAATCTGTATTTTAAAATAGTCGAAAGATATTTATAGAAATTTCTCACTATTTGCGTTGGTTTTATATTTTATTTGTTTAAATTTTTATTTTATCGTGCGTAAAATTTGCATATGAAAATATACAGTTATCTACAAAAATTATTACTAACTGAAGTAATATATTACAGTAAATTTTTATGGACAAAAATAAATAATATTTTAGTAATTATAGTTTTAAAAAATTTTGTAATAAATATTATCTGTATGTAATATTTTAAACAATCTTTTTTTAATTATTTTTATCAATATATTTATCTATTTACAATTAAAAAGATATAATAAAATAGTACATTAAGATACAAGTTTCATAAGACATGATTTTAGCGCACGCGTCATTCTTAGAAACGAGCGGCTTGCCGCGAGTTTTCTAAGGGGACAAGTGCGCTGAAATGTCTTATGAAACGTGTATTTTATACTATTTTTTCTATTTTGGTCATTTTTTCATAAAATGTACCTTATTTCGTGTCCAGGAATTTCAATTTCGGTTGTTTAATATGTACTTTATGAAACTCATTTGGATGTCATAAAGACGTACTTTATGACATCCAAATGGGTTTCATAAAGTACGTATTAAACAACCAAAATAGAAAAATATATTTATTTGGTATTATCATAAAAAGTAAATTTAAAATTTTCCTCATTCAAAAAGTAAAAATCTGATGTGGCCAACACATAACCTCTCGCCAGATATTTTACCTGGTTGTACGCATAAAACGAAAAATATTTTTAAATACAAATACATATATTCATGTCTCACTACAAAATAATTCTCACATATATTTGCAAAATCTATGGGATATTTTAAAATAAATTATGTACAATACCTACATACATTTTCTTTATATTCAATATCCTGAAATTTTCTTTTTCTGCTTTCCTTTTCTTTTTCTTTATATTCGTCATTTTTTCGCAAATTCCTTTTATATTCTTTTTTACATATATTCTTTTGCGTTGTTGACTTTTTTTTATTTTCATAATCTTCATAATAATGTACAAATATTTTTGACAGAGGCATACAAATATTTTTGACAGTGACATTTATGTGACAATTACAAACATTTGAATTTCTTATATGCCTTTCTTTATCTCTAAATCTATAGAAGATATAATAATGAATTTATATTTATCGAATAAAGAATTTAACGTTCTTTAATATAAGTATTTACATAAATTTTCGATAAATAATATTTAGATGATTTTTTTCTTGTAACTACTACTTCCGGTTGTCCAATTGTTACCAAAACTGACTGGACTCTTCCCATTATTGCTAGATTGAGGAATCCGTAGTTAAAAATGTCTTAAGTCTTATAGTATTTGAGATATAGTGAATCCAACATCCACACACACACGCACACACGCACGCACGCACGCACGCACGCACGCACGCACGCACGCACACACACTAGGGACCTTAAAACGTGCTTATTCATTAAAATCTGGATATGCGATTTTTAGCATGAATACAATACCTCTCTTAGCGAGAGGTAAAAATGCACGTATATTTTTTATGAGTATTGTAATAGCACTAAAATAAGTAATAAAATAAATATTACTTATTTATCAAAAATCTATTATATAATATATAATAAATTTATTTTATATATTTGTTTGTATATGTATATTTATATCAAAATAATCTAGGAGCCATTTAAATAATATATTTTTGTTTATAATACTGTAAATTCGAAATTAAATACATCCAAAATTATTAAAATTTATTTAATCAAAAAAAAAAAACCATTGGCCGTTTGTACTATAAGCAATAAAAATATATCAACCCAATTTTTTTATCCTTCAAATAAAAAATTGTACGTACGTATCAAAAAAAAACATCTTATATTACAATAAGAAATTAAAGTTTTTAAAATATACTATTACATTTATCAAAAGTATCGAATTTCATATTTTTACTTAAATATAATAAAAATATGTTTGTAATTAATAAAAATAAATATATTTTCACGGTTTATTATTATTATTATTATCCATTATTGGGTATGCCAATCAAATTTTGATTATTATACCGTAAAATATGTTGTGTACCCTATACCACCACATGGGCACTCAAAACTGTTGTGGAGAATGCACCACAAACTAAAAAACAATAATAGTAAATTATTACCAATAATTGTACATCGGAAGAATAAGCAAAATTTGTTTTTAAAAAATTTTGCGGTTAAAATAAACAATTTTCTCATGGGCACTCCAAACTGGTTAGGAGAGTGCACCACAACACAATAAGCAATTTTTCCCGTAAAAAATATATCAATTGTTGCTACGGGAAATAAATTAAATAATAAAAAAATGTTTATCTTTTTTAAAAAAAATTCCTTATGGGCATTCTAAGCTGACGTGGAAAGTGGACCATCCACAACACAGTAATAAACAATATTGTCTATAATAAAAAAGTTTTACTAATTGTTTCTATGGAAGTACATAAAATTTGTTTGAAAAACAATTTTTTATTGTTTTTTTTATTAAAACAATTTCTTGTCGTATTTTTTGCATGTCGCGAATAGTAGGCGTGTGCGTGACGTCACAAGACAAATGAAAGAGTATGCTACAATTTTATCTAACCTTAGTGAACTGGATATTTTCCAGGCACGTAATTAGGCTAATTGTTTAAGAGATATTGTATCATATTTCTAAAGATTCAAAAGTTATTTTTAATTAAATGTATTGATGGAAAAATTTAAAGATTATTATTAATAGAAGCATTTATAACGTATTTGTTTATCCTATATCTATAATTATGCAGAATATAGATAAATATTTAGAAATATTCATATATTTAAAGAATTCTACGACTACAATATTTTAATTTTAAAGTGTTCTAAGTCCCATTTTATATGTTAAATCAACAAAATATTTTTGTTTAAATAAGAAAGTCACGCTAGAATATTGAGAAAACGAAACAAGGTTCATATATTTTATAATATTTTAATATTATTTTCTTATTATTAATCTTCTTTTGGAATGCATTCAAAATAAATTTTAAATGTCCAAAAATTTGAAAATTACCCATAAGTTGCCAAATCAGGCAAATATGACGGACGTTCTGTTACTTTTATTTTTTGCCAAAAACTGAAAAAAATCATTCTGGTTAATTCCATATTTTCACTCACAATACTTATTCTCAATAATTCTAGCGTGACCCTTAGATATGCCAAACATTTGGACCACAATGAGTCAAAATATTTTAGTATTTGTACAAAACATATTATTTCAATATTTTATGGTCATAAAAAAATGTTTAAACAAAGTTAATCGGAAAATAATTTAATTATTATTTTCCAAATTCCTATTTTTAAATGAAGGCCTTAGTAGAAATGTCAAAATTAAAATTTCAATATCAAATTCCTTAACCACGTGTCCAAAGCAAAATTCCAGTACCGTAATAAAAAATTCTTACCCATAAGCCAAGCCATGTTGCACCGTTTTAAAATTCAAAAATTCTCCAACCCCTTAGTCCGTGTTTAATATTACAGAGCACACTTTATACTTTATAATAACAACTCGACCGGTGAAACAAGCTAGCATCGAGCATCCACGGCACACTCGAAAATAGATTCTATTTTCTTGCGCGCTATGCTTTCGTTTCCAAGGCGTACGCGATACTGGCGGGAACGAACAGAATAAATGACGATCATCCTTGCGAAAGTCTGGTTTTATTGCCCTCACCTAAAAGTTGGCTGTGGCGCCGATAGTCAACTATTACGGAGAACTACGTTGCGTATTTGTTTTTTGCAAGGCTTGCATGGAAACGGGTTTCAATGCATAATTAGGGGAGGGTCGACGAGATTCTTTTGTTTTTGAATGTTTTCTTGATATTTTTATGGGACATGGACGTTAAGTATTGAGAATATGTTTAAGCGATGTTCTTCTGTTAAAAAACAGTTGTATATTTTTGAATTTGGCATAGTTCACGGACAAATATTAAAATAAAAAATATATTAAAAATACGTTTTTAATATTATTTAAATACTAGAACATAGTTCATGTATGTTATTAAATAAATCATTAAGATAAGGAAGAAGAACTTTTTTTATCTATTAAACATAAAATTTATCTATTCAGCAATTTCCTTTTAAAATTATAAAAAATATGATGAAACATGTACATCAATATAATAATATTTATAAACATTTTTTCGCAATAATGCAAAATATTTATATTTATTCAAAATTATTATAAAAAGAATATAAAAATCAAGTATGCCATGAAAAATAAAAATTTAAACAGTTACGAAAATTAAGTTAGTTCAGTGTTTCCCCAAATGTGGGGCGCAAAAGGTAATAAAATAAATTAATTATTTCCGGTTCAAAAACTACAGAAATGGGCAGAGTTAGGGGGGGGGGGTGCAAAGATATTTTGAAGCCATTTAAGCCATTCAGTAGATGGCACTGGCAACAGCGCAAATCTGAAGTAGCCGAAATTACATTTCAGCCAATCAGAGAGGTCAAAACTATTCCCTATGCTCCACAATACTGAATGGCTTAAATGGAACAAGGTATAGTTAATCAATTTTTTAAAGGCTCATTTAGAGTGAAAATATGGTATTAACCACAGAGCATATCCGAATTATGATTTATAATTTGACAGGTTTGACAGTTTTTAAGGCAGCCTAAAAATAATTTGACACTAAAGTCCCCCAATAAGTTTAACAGTTCTGGCAGTTTTAAAATCAACAAAAATTTATTTGACAGCTTTGACAATTTATATCATTCAAAAATTAATTTGAAAACAAAAGAAGATTGGTTGGAAGCTTATAAAAAGTGGACGGAAAGAATGATTGTGACTATTAGTGTTAAAGAAAAATACTTTAAACATATTTAATTTTTCAGTAAATATAGAAGTTTTTTATTATTAATACTTCTAGCGTGACCTTCGTATAAACAATAATATTAATAAAAGAAATAGTTGCAACTATCATTATTATTTCGATCAAATCAAAATACTTTTTGTTAATTAAAACAAAAGTGACACTTATTTTTTTGTTCAAAATGTGTGTAAGTAAAATTATAAATTATTAAATGTCTATACTACAAACAATAAAACATAATTACTACAACAACAATTTCTTATACATATTTCTTAGTATTTATGATTCATACTTCACTTTTTTGTCATTACATAACCCTACATTTTCTATCATACCCTAATTACCATAAAAATGATATAAATCTATCGTAATCACCTTTTACAACCTTTCAGTTTTAAGAATTTCAAAATTCCCAGCGTCTACAACTTCGAATATCCCAAAGGCCCCTTATAGTTATGTGAAACGCACGAAAACCACGCCTCCGGTTTCAGCCAATCATAGCGCGCGTATTTAATTATAAAACAACTGCATATCAATGGCTCGTGACGTCAGACATGGTGACTAGATATTTATATCAGAAAAAACGTGCATTGGTATTTGGTCATAAAACGCGTTGGTACTTTAGATTTTTGATTGATTGTACTTTGTTTTACGGGTGACGTTGTTTTGTTTTTGTTATTTAGAATAGACGACTTGATTGAAATTAATAATTATATACATAGTTTATTGAACGACATAAACTTTGTACTTATTTTTAAATAAATAAATATCAATATTTCAAATAAATTATTTTTTATGGAAAATTTTATGTTTGTTATTTTCCATATTTCAAATGTAAATACAGGGTGTTTTTTACTTCCTTGTACGAAGTAAAGGAAGTATTGTAATCGCGAAAAATTTCGGTTTTCGGATTTCAACGGAAATATCCATTTTGACCATCCCTGAATCCATTTTGACTAATTTCGTCGTGACGTCTGTACGTATGTATCGCGCATAACTCAAAAACGGTAAGCCGTAGAAAGTTGAAATTTTGTATTTAGGACTGCTATAACATCTAGTTGTGCACCTCCCTTTTTAGTCATTACATAATTTCTAGAAATGGTTCTTTATTTGAAGCCTATAATAGATTTTAATGAAAAACTATTTTAACATATAATCTAACACTTTTCAAATTTGGTATATAAGACTTTTATGTCAATTGGAATAACAGATTTTGGTTAAAACAGGCTAACCGGAAGTGACATATTACCTGAAGTTGTTAACAGTTTTTCTTCAATAAAATGGTTTCATTTTGATTTTAGAAATAAATGCTTCAAATAAAATTTTTAGAGAATTAAATTCTTTGTCTAGCACATCAAGTATTATTAAATTAGCCCTTTGTATAAGCGAGATATGTATATTTAAAACTTATACACTTTTTGGTTTTTGTAATGAAGCTTGCTATGGATTAGGACAAAAAATAATAAAAAATAGATGCTAATGTCAAATTACGTCAAATACGTGCAATTTTATACTTGGGTCTATACTTCATTTTGGTCTTGTGTACAAGGAAGTCGTGTGGTGTCCACATCAGATTTTTTTAATGTTTTCATGTATTGTTTAATATATTTAATAGCACTTAGAACCTTTTAAATTTAAATTTGATCTGGGGAAATGATTATAAAATTAATAAATATATCATCACGGCTTATTACCCATTTCTGGGTGTGTCTATTTGCTTTTTTACGTCATATGAATATATGTATATTTATGAACAACAAATTTTTATGCACGACATGAAATGAAAACATTTTCATTTCTTGAGATGATAAATATTGTAGCCTTGTGTTTCAACAATTATTTTATACAATAGTTTCTTTAGAACAATTTTCTTGATTGTGAAGCATAAAAGTAGAAAAAATAATTACGAAACGACAATTAATTTACGTCACTTATGTACGTATTAGGAAATTATAAGTTCATGTTTTCAAAATAAAAAATTGATTTGATAATATAATGAATTTTTTTATTGTTGTTTTGTATCAGATATAAAAAAATAATTTATAAGTGAGTTTTATACATTACGAAAAAACAACACGTTTTTTCAAAACTGTTTTTCAGGATTTCTTGTTAATCTATTTTATAACAATTTATACAAAACATATTTTCGTACATCTATTGACAGCTGTTGATACGATACATAAATAACGAAAAGTATTTTGACAAACTTTAGTCAGCAAATTAAAAATAGTTTTTAATAAATTTTGTATTGTATTTTTTTATGCTTTTATTCGCAAATTTTGGCAATGATGTACCGTTGAATCGTTCACGGAGAGCACAAAATTATTATTTCCTATATTTATGTATTCCGCGATACATATGTAGTGTATAAGTTGCATTATCTACCTATTCAAATTTCATCCATATATTTTGTTTTTATTACAAAAATAATCTATTTCAAAGTTCATTTCATTTTAAATTATTTCTTTTTAATCTATATCCTTCCTTCTATTGTAAAAAATAAAATATACTCCTATATCTTATCAATTCTCGGAATAAGATATAACGACTTTTGTCGTTAAGAGACTAAATAAATATGAATGAGCAAATAATATACTGAACGAAGCAAAAGGTATCTGTTGAAAATGTCTGCTGTCTCGTATTGCAAATGAATGAAACTATACAATCGTATCTCGGAACGCACAAAATACGATGTCGGATGTTGCAACCAATAACTTCCACAAGAGTCTAGCCGAGGCCACACGAGATTATAGGCCTGAATGCTTATCCCTGCTCAATGCGCCATGTCAAACTATGAGACCAGCGCGCTAGTCTAACCCTCTAAAAACAGTCGAGCTACAGCAGTTAGCGCGAGTGAATGCACGGCACGGCTCAGCACGAATAGTCAAATTTCAATTGTTTTTCGTTGAAGGATATTGCAAGAATAGTTTTAAACTGCTGTGTGCGCGTAGCGTGACATCAAAAGGCTAGCTGTGACGTCACGAATTGAGCATTCAGGCCTGCATTCTCGTGTGGCCTCGGTCTAGCCATCTAATTGCCAAAGACCCCGACGATACATGATGGAAATATAAAATATAAAAACTAACCACTGTAGCTTCTAATTATAATAATAAAAACTAAACATTAATTTGTAATATATTAACAATTTAATGTTTTGGAGATGGGATATATGCCGTATGTATGTTAGAATCGTGGACAAAGACAGACAGACTGCGGGAAGGAAAGAGACAGTTATAAATCAGCCTATCAGCGTCGCGTTTATGTTGTGGTAGATGTAGCATGGTCACATCTGGCTATAACTATCTCTTTCCCTCCCAGTCTAACCGTCTTTTTTCACGCTTCTACCACTGTCACGTCACAAATCCCTTCCCCAAATTTTTAATAATTATTTTTTTGTGCAACCGGACGCAAAATAAGCATTTTGCAGCCGCAATACAGGCCGCGAAATTGGATTTCGCGACCGTTGTTATGGTAACGGCCGCGAAATTCATTACGCGTCCGGTGTCATGGTAGCGGCCGCGAAATTAGGTAAACAATCACTTTGACACTTGAGAATTGCATGGTTTTGTTTATCAAATGTTAATCCCATAGCCACCTTGAAAGCTAACTTTCTATTTATAATGAAACTTGAAAATTAATAAAATTTGTAATTACATATTTTTTTTACGGTTGCACAAAAAATATTGTGTACACCTTGTCCGCGAAATCTTTTAGCGTCCTCGAGATTGTCTTGCCTCGGCCGCAAACGGCCTCGGCGACAATTTTTCTCTCGGTACGCTAAAGAATGATTTCGCGGCCTTGATATACAAATAACTATCTCGTAAAGTACGAATAATTAATCGATGTAAAAAAATACGGGTATTTTTTTTGTCTAGTATCATTATGTAAAAATAAAAATTTGGTCACATACTCCATTGGGGAAATTTACAAATTTATGATAGCCTTGTAATGGTTTAAAAGATTTATAGCATTAAAGTAAAATGCAATAAAAACGATATAATTCCATTTAAATATTTGGGAAAATACGGCAATATAATTTAAATTGTTTAATTTGCAATAAAATAAATAATTTGGATTAAAATTTAGAGACAAGTATTCCTTGTTAAACATGAAACTTTTCTAAACAGTTTCGTTCTAACACTATTAGAGAATTACACTAAAACCTCTCATAACACGATTTACAGAACATATTGCCGAGATTCTAAAACTATTTATGTATTAACTCCTAGATTTCGCATTATACGATATGAGATCTTAACCTAATTTCTGTGTTGTACAATAAGTTATACATCATATACGCAACAAGAATCAATCAAAAACATAAGTAGAAGTTAAAAAAATGTATTAAATCTTACCTTTTCGCAGTTTCCATTTAATTTCAATCTTCGAAAACACACACTTTTCAACAAACTATTCTAACCTCCACACTAAACTTCAACTAATCTACTACTACTACGCTAGTTGTTAAGACTGAGTTTCTTAACCTTTAAAAACAACAGAAAATAAGTAAAAACATCACATTTATATAAAAATTTATTAAAATTCTTACAAACTAACTAGCACTAATAGTGCCCACTTCTTCCATGTTTAAATGAGCAATAAATCTCAACCTCATTCTTAAGGCCGGTCTCAACCGTTTTATAATACTTTCCAAATCACTTTTCATCATATCACCAACAAACATATACTTTATATGATATAAAAGATCACAAATGGGATCCATATATTGCAGATGATCTTGTGTGCGGTCGATTTGAGCTAATAATTCGTATAAAGTTGCAGTTAAGTCCATAATGGCGACATTAAACCGCGGCAAAAATGGACCGACTAAATGACAGAGGTATAAAAGTTGGCATTCTGATTTTATAACCCCTACAAGTTTTTCTTTGATAAACCTGAAAGAAATATAGAAAATTGTACACAATAATTGAGAATTTATGCACAAAACGAAAGCTGTTATTAAAATAGACCAGAAAAGTGTAACGGTCAAATTTAGGCGCGAAATTCAAACTTACTTTGGAACGCTTGCAATTTGTCCCAACCCCGCATGATGCCAAACCGAATGCGTAAGAGCCAACATATAACTAAATTTATTCTCCAATAATCCATCATGCGTCCCTTGGAACTCAAACATCTCAAACGGAGTCACCTTGTATTGCCAATCCACCAAACCTGGCATAGAAATAACCTCTACTATTTTATCGTGCAGGACCGACCAATAACTTTCGGGTAATGCGGCCATAATGAGCCCTACGGCGTTGATCCACGCGTGTATCTGCTGGTGGGGTATTAGAGTGAAGCCTTTGGAGACAACATCTAAAAGATTGGAGGCTACCAAAGAGGGGCCCACCGGCAGAGCCATAAGTTCGACGCAAGTGACGTAAAGTGCGTGCGAACCAGAGTTTGGGAATTCGTTGAATCGCCAGTCCGTTGTAGGGAATTGGGAATTTCCCGCCATCGCTAAATTAGGTTAAGGAACGAGATAAAATGTATTATTTTTAAATGTTACAGTTCTTTTTCATAAATCGCTTTACCATTTAGAACTTTTATTGTTACAAATTAAGATTAAAAAGAATCCGACTGTTGGCTGGAAAAAAATATTACGTAACTGATGGGGCTCAAAGTAGGCACCTTGTGGCACTCCACATTTAGCCTACCGATCCTTCCACTGCTAGAAACAACTCTACAAGCCTTCTTTTGGAATAGTTTGCATTATATCTTCTTTAATTCAAAACGAGGTCATTTCAAAAGCTTCTTTAATGGGGTAGAATAGTGTGACGTCAGAGTATAGCGCGAAATATGAAGTACTGTCCTAAGCAAAAACGATACTTTTAAAGTAGACTTTATTGACAGAACACATAAGGGTCAGAATTTAAAGGCTTGTAATTTGATGCTGATATTATTGTTATTATGAAGTAGTTAACTTTGAGATATTAATAACATCAAATTGTAAACATTTTTATATTACTTCGTAATACAATATGTACCCATTAATAAATAACAAAGGTTTTATTTCAAATTGAAATCAACTCTGCACATTCTGAACTACAAGTATCAAGTTTGCGCAGCTTCAAGCATATCCGAGAGTTTACCGACATACCGACTGAGATTTTGTTTGTTGGCGTTTTTGAGCATTTTCAAATCAGTTCTTTTCAAAACTTTAAATTTTTGCTTTTTAAGTTTAATGTACGTAAATAACTCTGTCTATCCACATTAATATATTAATAATATGTCGTGTTCTTATTAGGGTGTAACATAAAAATGGTTCGCTGTCTTTCAAACGGGCTCTTCCGGCCGCTTCACGCGATGTTTCACGAACATGTTCGAGATTGAACGAACATGTAATTCCATGCATTTTAAAACTTAAATAGAATAATTATTATTATAAATTAGGGTAATATGTTTTGTTTAATTGAAAGGGTAATATTCAAATTTAACTGAATGATAGCTTAAACAGCTAACTTTTTTTAATTAAATAAGACATTGGCGACGAAATGAACTGCTTAAAATTATAGTTCTTATTTGCTGTGGCAATAAGGTTCACTTTGAAAGATGTGTTTACCGGTAAGACAGTAGTGTAAATGAAGCGCGCCGCATATGACGTAATTACTGAACTACCCTATTTCGGAAACCTGAAGACACAGGGAGCCATGTCAGGAGAGTAGGGAGTTTGGCGAACAACTGGAATTCCATTTTTCGCCAAGAAAGTCTAGATCAACTGCCAGTTTTTCGCCGTACATGTCTGGTCGTTTCCGTCAAACTATCAAAGAAGACAATCAGTATTACTTTGATTTTGCTTCGTATTTGTTACGCTTTTTTATCCTTGGCGCCGAGAAACGCTTCCAGTATGATGTCTGTTGTTTGATTTCCGGGTCGTACCCGTACACCCATAACTCATCTCTAGTTATCACGGTGTTAAGAAAAGTATAAAATAGGGTCCAAGCTCAAAAAGCGTTTAAATGACCACATATCGGTTCATTAGCTTTCTATTCATTAATATAAAGTAAAATTAGGGCACGGAAACTAAGATTTGATGAGATTTTGTAGTAAAGTCGTCAAATACAGCCTAAAAAACTAACACGCGCTCTAATTTCAGGTTTTTATATAATATTTTACATAAAAGAATAGAGTCCTTTTAAAAAAAATGCGTTTTAAAGTTGGACCATATTCCATACTCCGTCCAATTCAGGATCTTTGCTCAACATGTCGGAAATTTGAGGAATGCTTGTAACAACACCTCACAAAGCATCTAACAAGCAGCGAATGACGCATCCGATGGCGAAGCGAAAATTCAGACATACGCATGAAGGTGTCCCCCTACGCTGTGGAAAGTGGCGCCGCCCTAATCGTCTTTATTTACGCGGGAAAATTGAATATCAAATTATTTTTTCGCACTCCCGAGACCAAAGAGCGATTCTAATCACTCATTTCAGGGACTAAAGTTCAAATTCAGTCCCAGAGAGATTAAATATGAAAAAAATCCCTGGGGGACTAAAGTAAAAATAAACAATATGTTTCCATAACATCATATAGTTACTATGATTCATTTATTCGTATCTGCACGTTTTGAGTAGGCGTTGAGTTTAAATTTGAACAAAATTTTTGACATTTGAATTGTGAAATTGTAAGATTAATTTCTTTTACACTAATATGGTTCCATTTGATACGGGAATGCGAAAAATAGCGTAAATACCACAGGACTAAAGTGCATTCAATCCCTCAGGTGATTATTTTCCGAGCCGAAGGTGAGGGAAATAAACTTCACCCACAGGATTGAATATGCACTTTAGTCCCTGAGTATATAATATACTAGCCGTGTTCATTCGGTCTGTGATTCGCAATCTAAATGATAAAAGTGATCATGATTAAGAAGAATCATGTTTTTTAAGTCTCCTATTCGTATCCCCACTTTCTCATTTTATGATCACTAGACAACCTTCCCCTTTCCCTTCTGAATCAACCATTTTGAGTGATTCACACGGATTCAGTTCAAAGCAAATTTAAAGTGACTTTTCGAGAGTAGAAATTTATCAAAGTAAAGTTTGTGACATCATGGGAAATATGTTTTTCTGCAAAGTAATGTAATGACAGTAGATTATTTATAAAACAAAATAGGTTAGTTTGCATTGTGCATATGACATTTGACGCTAGATGGTGTTTATATTGTTTTCTTGATTTAATTTTTAGATCATGATTCAAAAGTATCACGATTAGACCAATCAGGAATCACAAAATCGCAATCACAACCCAAAGGAACACATCTACTATTACACAGGCCTCGTAAAAGTAAGAGTTCGTAGGCTATTTTTAAAGTAAAAATTGCCTCTGTTTGCAAAAATACTGTATTTAAATCCAGGAACTTTCTGAAGAAACACATTTGCAAATGAACGAGACGCGACTCAATTAACACAAACAGAAAAATCGGCACCAAACAGCAGCTAAACCGAAGGAATTATGTTTAACCTCGACGGAAAACGTCTCAAAACTATTTAATTTTAAATGGTAAAGCGATTTTATTTAACAAAAATTGGTAACATATAAAATGTAAAAGGATACTTTCTACTACGCGTTTAACAAGTCTCAAATAATAGTCCATATCTGGAACCCAAAAGGATTCATCATTTTGCCGGCTCATGTACATTTGATAGGCCTCAGATAGGGCCCAATTAGGGGCCCTAATTTCTTTAAGACTCCCTAAAACTGCAGCTACTAGCCTTCTTTTCAAGGGAGGCCTATCTCTCAATTTATTTTCATAATAATGCAAAGTATTATATAAATATGTAACAGGTCGATCTACAAACATCACAAATTCATAAATACCCCCCAAAAATAGGTGTAACATACCGTGAAATTTATAAAGGCACCCCAAATGTTCCAGGAGTATTTCTAAACTTTTTGCAACTTGTTTAATTTCCAAAAATCTGTGTATAACTATATCAAACACTGGAAGGAATCGAAGGCAGACATTCCCGAAGTAGACAGGAAGTGGATGGTGCGTGCCGGTCCCAACAGAGCTCCCTTGTTCTTCCGGGGCGAACTTTTCCGGGTATTTCCTGTGAAAAGCTAAATGTTTTTCGTGCCTAGAAGACAAAAAATACCCATTTCTAGGTGTGCCCATTTTGATTTATTTATTTTCGGTTTCGATATGTTTGTACCGTTGATGGCGCTTACCAGGCGTCACCTCATGGGCCCTCAAAGCTGGCGGGAGGAGCACCAAACAATAATGGGGTATTCCACTACTTTTTTTGAAAAATAGTGGAATATCTCATTGGGACTATACAGAATTAGGGCATTCGAAGCTGTAAAAGAAAGTGTAAAATACAGAAAATTCGGTGAAGACTCACCAATTTGATTGTTTCCAATGTTCAGGGGAATTTTCTTTCACAAATTCTTGCACTCTGTTACGAAATTCTGCCGCTTTTAATAGCAAAAGTTGTATTATAAAAAAACATACTTGTGCCTCATTGCCTTCTTGTGTTCTCAAAGCCTTCAAAACGACCAAATATTAATATTTTTGTCCTTATAAGTACAGAGTGCGGCAGAACCAATTGAGCAGTTTCGTGGGGCAGGTGTTCGGGCAGGCAGCTGCACTAGATCTCCTTTTGTTCTGTCGGCATTCTCATTTTAGTACCCAATATGGTTTGGACCGGAGTACATCGTGGCTTTGCCGTGCGTTTATGAAAACAACCGATCTGAGATTGCGACGCAAAGAGCTTTTCGGCGACGGTTCAACATTCCGCGAAATAATGCTGTTCCTACTGTGAACACAATTCGGTCCTGGATTCGGCAGTTGGAGGAAACTATGAATAGGTACACATGGCCGACGAAGATCCATCAAAACATCATAAAATGTGGAGCTAGTGAGAGCAGCAGTCGAACAATCGCCAAGACGTTCTGCTCGAAGGCACGCAATTGCATTGGGGTTTCAGACCGCAGTTTGAGGATTCTGCATTTAGATTTCCGTTCAAAATAATGATGGTTCAGGAATTGAACCCAGCAGACTACGCCAACCGCCAAAATCTGTGTGAGGAAATTCTTGCAGCGATCCCTCCTGAGGTAGCATTCTTCAGCTGCGACGAGGCACATTTTCACCTAAGCGGGATTGTGAATAAACAATTTTCGCTACTGGGCTGAAAACAACCCCCAAATTGTTCACGAAAGACCGCTACATTCTCCGAAACTAACGGTGTGGTGTGCCGTATCAAAATTTGGCGTTATAGGCCAGTATTTTTTTGAAGAGGGAGGCGTGACCGTGAATTCCGGGCGTTATGTTTCAATGTTGCAAAATTTTCTGCAGCCCCGATTGGAACTGGTTGTTGAAGAAGAGGGATTGGGGGACTTTTGGTTCCAACAGGATGGGGCTACAGCCCACACAGCCCGAAATTCTCTAAACGCTTTAAGAGAAATGTTTCCCGGACGTCTAGTGTCTTTGAGAGGTGACGTGGGGTGGCCTGCGCGATCGCCCGATTTAAGCATATGCGACTTCTTTCTTTGGGGATATCTAAAGGAAAAAGTGTTTAAACGTCGCCCCCAAAACCTGCTAGAGCTAAGAGAGCAGATTGATGAAGAAGTAAACGCGATACCCCGCGAAATGTGTCAACGAACTGTTCAAAACTTCAGAAATCGGCTCCAGCAATGTATTGCAGCTAACGGCCGCTATCTTAAAGACATTATTTTTAAAAATTAATGAGTATAAAATGGTAAGTCCTACTGATTTCAAAAATAAAAACATTTTTTTCATATATACCCTGGTTTCTGAAATAATTGCGTAGGCTTCCACACTCTGAGTCATGAGAAATATTCGTTTTCCGGGAATGGACTGTGTCATATTTTGAGTCAGAGCTCAACATTTCGCCCGCAGTCGTATGGGGCATCTTCAGGAGAAAGGGGGATAGTACTGTCTTAAACAAGGTTACCCGACGTGTCAACCACGCTAGAGGCCGAGTTTAAGCAACAAGGGGGGGCGACTCAGTTTACAAGTTTACCCGACGTGTAAACAACACTAGAGGCCAAATAAACCAAGTGACGAAAGGAAGGCCGTGATGACAGTTATATACTAATCTAAAGATACGATAGATGAGCAAAGCTAATGAGAACCAATGGTAATCGAGTTCGTAATGGTAGATTGGGCGTGTCGTGTTCCGAGAATCACCGGTTTCCACATGTGGCTCAAGAAATAGCCATCATCCCGATTGATGTTATTAGGATGTTTCCATATTTCTAAAGTTTCCCTGTATTTACGTCTGTAAAACTCAGGGACAGGAGCTAAAATGCGGGAATTTTCAAATAAGATGTTATGTCCTGTGTTGTGTTGGTGTTCTGCGACCGCAGATGTTAATACCATACCATTACGCAGACAGCGTTTGTGTTCTGACAATCTAGTGTGAACACTCCTTCCTGTTTCACCTATGTATACTGTGCCGCAAGAACAAGGAATACTATAAACACCGGGTGACGACAAGGGTTCGCGTTTATCTTTAGTTTGGGGGAGTATTTCTGAGATTTTTTGTGGAGGTTTAAAAAAGACCTTATTATTGTTTTTATTAAGAATTCTACCTATTTTATCCGAGAATCCTTTAATGTAAGGGATAGATACAAATGTTTCGAACGAGGTATCCACGGGTTTTTTGGGTACAGGGTTTAATTGTCTATGAATTACATTATTGATTAATTTTACGTTATAGTTGTTCTGGATTAAACTATGTCTGATGTGGTCAAGGTCCTGCTGTAGGATAACCCTAGTCTCTTTTTTATAACTCTTCAAAACTGCTCAATTGGTTCTGCCGCACCCTGTATTTACAATCCCGGATTTGCCCCGAAATAGTCAAATTGAAACTTACCAAACATAACACAAGACGGTCGATGGTAACAATATTGTATTTCCAAATCATTGCGTTTATTGTATCTACACATTTATTGACATGTTGGCCACCATTTGGGTGCTGCATGTTACAATTGGTAAATTCAAAAACGAGACAATCACAAAATTTACGTAAATGTGCCGATAATGCCCTTGCACCTATGCGCTCCAAAATTCTATAAATTATAATTTTTTAAATCAGAAGTGGGATCAATTAATGTCTAGAATATCTACCACACAAGAATCATGATGGTTAGTTGCAAAACCATTCAAAACACTAAAGTCCACAAAAATTAGGGCGCGGAAAACAATATTTAAAGTGATATTGAATTTTTTCTGAAAAAAAAAACGGGGTAAATTCCTATAAATTAATGTAACCACCCGAGTTTCGTCAAATTCTGACTACTTTCCGCGCTCAAATTTTGTTTGTTATATTTTAGCTAAAAGAAGACATTGCACCAAAAAAATTGAAATTTCAAGAGTGGTAGGTATTCTAGAATCCAACCTATAATTATTTCACTAACTTGTATGCTATGGGACTGATCCTGTCTGTTTCCAAAAGCATCTTCCACAAAAGACACAAAAATAACGGCGGTGTACCGGCTACGGAAAAATGCGCAATTATATCATTTTCATTATTCATTGAAGCCCAATTTCTATATTCTTCCTCCACTGCTTTCTTTAACTGTTGTTTGCTTTCGCTAGGTACAGTGTGCTGTTGGAAAAAGTCTTTTAAAACTTTAGGAAAACATTCCAAAGTGTGATTTGCCCATGTGTATGGTGTGTTTTGCATGATTGTGTTGAGAAGTTCTTGGCACCAGCTTCCGGAAAGCGTGTCGGACCCTGGAAAGATTACAAATAGCGACGCGACATCTATGTCGAACGTAGCCTTCTATAAAGAATCCGACCTTCAATTTTCCCGCGAAAATAAATTAAGGGGATTCATGCGCATGCCTGGATTTTCACTTCGCCATCGGGGCGTCATTCGCTGTTTGATATCTGCTACCGATTCGCTCGAAATGATAATGTGTTGAGCAAAGATTCTGCATCAAGTATTATCAAAAGATTGGTGACTCTTAAAGCGAAACGATTCGTAAGATCCGCCAGGTGTTTGGAGACGATAAAGGAGTGGTTCAAGCGATTCAAAAATGATCGCATATCGATGAAGAGTGACCATCGTTCTGGGAGGCCATAAACCGCTCGCGGTACCCGTACCAGAAGGACAAACAATGACGAAAGAGTACTATCAAGAAGTTTTCCGCCGTCTGCAAGATACAGTTCGACGCAAAAGACCAGATCTGGTCGGCGAAAACTGGATTTCCAGTCGTTTGCCAAGTTCCCTACTCCCCAGACACGGCTTATTGTGATTTTCTTATTGTTTCTGAAATTAAAGATACCACTGAAGGGATCCCGTTTTGTGAGCAGAGAAGAGATAATGTGGGACGCGACGGCGGAGCTGCAGACCATTTCAAAAGAAATCTTCCAGAGCTGTTTTCAACAGTAAAGGATCAATAGAGTAAATGTGTAAAGACACAAGGAGCCTACTTTGAATATTAGGGTTCCAACCTTGTCAGCTACGCAGTTTTTTCCTCATCCGAAGGTCGGGTTCTGCATCAAATTTTAACAAAAGCTTGTGGACTTTTAAAGCGAAACAATTTGTAAGATTCGCCAGGTGTTTGGAGACGATAAAGGAGTGGTTCAAGCGATTCAAAAATGATCGCACATCGGTGAAGAGTGACTATCGTTCTGGGAGGCCATAAACCACGCGCGGTACCAGAAGGACAAACTATGACGAAAGAGTACTATCAAGAAGTTCTCCGCCGTCTCCAAGATACAGTTCGACGCAAAAGACCAGACATGGTCAGCGAAAAATGGATTTCTAGTCGTTCGCCAAGTTTCCTACTCTCCAGACACGGTTTCTTGTGATTTCTTGTTGTTTCCGAAATTAAAGAGACCTCTGAAGGGATCCCGTTTTGTGAGCAGAGAAGAGATAATGCGGGACGCGACGACAGAGCTGTAGACGATTCCAAAGAAATCTTCCAGAGCTGTTTCCAACAGTAAAGGATCGGTGGAGTAAATATGTGAAGACGAAAGGAGCCTACTTTGAAAATTAGAGTCTCAACCTTGTCAAATACGCATTTTTTTCCCAGCCGAAGGTCGGGTTCTGCATCAAATTTTAACAAAAGCTTGTGAACTTTTAAAGCGAAACAATTCGTAAGATTCGCCAGGTGTTTGCACACGATAAAGGCGTGGTTCAAGCGATTCAAAAATGATCGCACATCGGTGAAGAGTTACCAGCGTTCTGGGAGGCCATAAACAATGACGAAAGAGTACTATCAAGAAGTTCTCCGCCGTCTCCAAGATACAGTTCGACGCAAAAGTCCAGACCTGGAGGACGAAAAATGGATGTTCAGTCGTTCGCCAAGTTCCCTACTCTCCAGACATGGCTTCTTGTGACTTCTGGTTTTTTGAGAGTAGAGAAGAGATAAGGCGGGACGCGACGACGAAGCTGCAGACCATTTCAAAAGAAAACTTCCAGAGCTGTTTCCAAAAGTAAAGCTAAAGGTCGGTTGACTGACTTTTAAAGAGAAACAATTCGTAAGATTCGCCAGATGTTGCCATGGGGGGGACTGCACATCGGTGGAAAGTGACCAGTGTTCTGGGAGGCCAGAAACCGTTCGCGGTGTAGCTGTTGTTGAGAGGGAGCAAAATCTCATAAAGGAAGATCGTCGTTTGATCGCACGGGAGATTATGAAGAAGTTGGGACCAGTGAAGATTCCGCGTATGCAATTTTACGTGAGGATTTGACCATGCGCAGAATGTCTGCGAAATTCGTTTCCAAGCTGCTGTCGGGAGAACATAAACAATTTCGTCTTGCTGTTTCTCAGGACATGCTGAACACTGACAAAGATGATCAAGAGTTTCTTAACACCGTGGTTGTTTGCGAAATTAAAGACGCCACTGAAATGATCCCATTTTGACAGCAAAGAAGAGATAATGCGGAACGCGACGTCGGACGCAGACCATTTCAAAAGAAGACTTCCAGAGGTGTTTCCAACAGTACGACGGTAGCATGGCAAAACAAAAGTACATCCTACGGCAGTTCTTGTTACAATTCGTTATCTGTTATCACTAAATTTCCATGCAGTTTTAAAGTACGCACGTCGTACTGAAAATGCAATTAAGAGAAAATTTCCTAGCCAGATATTTTACGATTTTAAAAGTTCGCTCTCTCCAAAACAATGCATCGAAAAGCTTCGGGATGCTTTTGGAAATAAAGCACCTAGTATCAGGTCTGTTCACAGCTGGTACAATGAATTTAAATTTCATCGCTCTCAATGACGATTTACGCGAAGATCGGTCAATTTCTGCAGTTACGGATGAAAACATAGCTGCTATTCGTACAATGATTAACGAAGACAACCGTGTCACATACCGAATTATACGGGCTATTTTGGACATTGGAATGACCGCTATAAATAAAATTTTGCTCGATCATCTAAAAGGCAGAAAAGTTTGTTACCGTTGGATGCCTCATAATTTAAATGATGGTCCAAAGAAACATCGTGGGAATGGTGCATTAAAACATTAAAAAAGTATAACGAAGATAAATCTAAAGCAGTGTATGATATAACACGTGATGAATCATGGATGTATGCATTTAAAACTGAAACAAAACGACAATCAGCTCAATGGATCTTTCCAACAGACCCCAATCCTGTCAAAGTAAAACGAGTTCGAAGCGTTGGTACAAAAATGATTGCTTCCCTTTTCTCAAAATCCTATTGTCAATATTGCATTAGAAGATAGAAAAACAGTAACTTCTAATAGGTACATAACAATATGTTTGCCACGGGTGTTTGAAACGTGAAAATAGGCCTCGAAGTAAACTAGTATTGCATCAGGTCAATGCATCCTTACATATTGCTGCTGGTGTGGTCGACATAACTCCAGTGATTAACCAACAGGGGCTATAGAAGCTAAACATACCTCCGCTACACTTAGTAGTAAAGGCGAGGGCAGTTAGCGGAGCTTACAGAATGAGAATTCAATAGAAAGACGATAAATGGAGAGATGGTCGAACCAAAATCTTCAAAGACATAAAAAACAACTCCATCCTTCGAATGGTGCCAGACCGGACCAGCAAAAAGTTTACCATCAATAAAACCTACAGGGTAGAAATCCCCGCAAGGGAAGCATGGGAACATGTAAATAGTCCGGTGAAAAAAGATGACATAATCATGTATACAGACGGATCCAAAACACCAAATGGAACCGGAGCAGGAATATATGGAGCTAAAGGACTGAGGCACAATCAGTCGATTGGAGTCGGGACTTATACGACAGTATTCCATGCAGAACTGTACGCAATTTTAACCTGCGCCAAATTACTACTAAAGAGCCACTTTATCAACAGAAGAATCTGTATAGTAACAGACAGCCAAGCCGCACTAAAAGCACTAGAATCTTGTGAGACAGAATCTGGATTTGTTCCAGAGTGCATCCACAGATTAAATGCACTAGGAGCGAGGAACAAATTGAAATTAATATGGGTACCCGGGCATTCAGAGAAGGAAACCAGGTAGCAGATAGTCTGGCTAAAAAGGGGACAAGTTTTCCTTTCACAGGACCAGAACCGGCTTTCGGAATCTCAGCGGAGACAGTTAAGCTGGAAATAAAAACATTGTTGAATCAATGGCACAAGAATCACTGGTTGGAGAGACACTCAAAGCTCTTCCTAAATGAACCAACCAAGAAAAGAACGGAACGTCTACTCCTAATGAGCAAACAAGACGTTAGATTAATAACAGGACTCCTAACAGGACACTGTCTACTAAATAAACACCTACACACGATGGGACTAACACAAGAACCAATATGCAGGGGGTGTAGTGTGGAAGAAGCCTTTACGAGCAGCAGATATAATATCCTGGGGGCAGAAAAGATCCAGAAGGATATGCTAAAAGATCTGAAGAAAACCCTGGAGTTTATTAAACAAACATGACTCCTAGAATAGGAGTAAATCTGGAGGGTACAATACATTTACAGGTCGCAGTACAGGGATCCACAGGAGACCACCTCTTGTATTATAATAATATAATACATACTGCTGCGCAAACTAAAGCCTATTTAAAAGAATCAAAGGTGAAATTACTGGAGCATCCACCATACATTCTTTGAACCTTATGATTTCCTCCTATTTCCTAAATTAAAGGGAATAATGTTTGGTTCCGATATACAAGTGCAAATGTAGCGGTTGATCGAAAACATGATGTCTTCAGAGTCTCAAGAAGAATGGATTTCTTGCTTTAACGATTTCCCTTAGTCGAAGGTCGGATTCTTTTTAGATTTGTACCACGGTGTAGTATCTATAGGTGAGAGCACGAGATGCGTTGACATGGCTAAGTAACTGGGAAACAAAATGGCGCTAACGCGACCCGTTACCATTTGACAAAAAATGTTTTGCTACAAGATGCACAACAGGATATGGATCAAATAAAGAGAAATTTAGTCTTTTTAAGGTGTCAAAATGTGAAATTTAGCGGCAGCCACCTACACAATAATCACAGAAACAGGTACTAAAATAAATTTCTGATTGAAAGATGTCAATGTCAAGTGCATTTGACATATGTTGTTTTATAATTTTACTGGAAGTATAGAAACATTTTTGTATGGAATTTGTACAAAATACATACATAGAACTGACAAAGGATAAAAGGTAATGATTGAAGATATAGAATATTATGCGTTATATATGAATAATTTAATATTTTAAATATTTTGTGTAAAAACCGGGTCGCAACAAAACCTGACATCTAGCGGCACACTGTATGAACTAGCCCAGTTAGTTAGCCATTCTTCGTAATGCATTGGAATACGTCGTGCACTCACCTATAGATACTACACCGTGATTTGTACTAATAAATTTGAAGGTAGGCTCTTACCGGTTCCTGTAATGTGCATGCTACGCGCTAAAGTCAAAACTAAAGCCCTGTTAAGTTCTTCAGATTCAGCAGAAACTAAAGTTTTAGGTTCCGACAAAAAACGCGATAACTGAGGTTGTACTTCACCACTTCCTAAGCCAGTTATTAACCGAAGGGCTGTACTTTCCACACTAAAGAAATAAATAATCAATCATTTTTGGTAAAATACAAAAATGTAATCGTACCATAAATGCAGCTGCGTTTGATTGGTTTGCGGTACAGCCGCCAAAGAATGCAAATGACTCAACAACTGCACTCTATAATGTGGTTGAATATGATGCATTCTATACGAAAACATCTCCAATAAAGTATACAAAGTTCCCCATGCATGACTTTTAAACACAGTCGGCAATAACTGACTTATGAACCCTTTAATCCCCAAACTTTCAATTTCTGTATAAACTAATAACCTCGAATAAGTTTCCACTAACGCGGGAGTGAGCGCCATATTGGATTTGCTTTGCGCAAGTTTGATCACGTGTGTAACAATCGAATGAATGAGAGACATCTTGCTGTGGACTGTTAAAGAGTCTAAAATTGCCATTGATAATGGAGTTGTTGGTCCTACGCCAACTGTTTGATTTGATTTTTGTATTGTGTCGACTAAAGCGGCCATTGGGCGCGAAAAGTATTCCTGATTGGTGGAATACGCGTTGCAAAGAAGGGCTATGCGATAGTCGGAGCCCATGCAGAGTTGGGTATTACTGGGCATTACTAAATGTTGCAAGAATCTAAAAGGATACATACATTGACATAAATTTGCCCAAAGTTTCATTTAGTTACGTGGCGCTAAAATTATTGAGAATAAGACAATGATTGGACACCACTTTATTGAGGAGGAACACATATACTTTCATACAGAACACAACAACCTCCTTAGCTGTAAAGATGAATTAAAAATACTTTATCTTATGACGTTTTGAAACACTTATGAAGTTTCGCGTAACCCTTTCGAGCATTTCTTGGGGTATATTACGCATTTCTACGCGGATTGTCTCTAGGGTTTGTAGGTTTTGCAGCTTTGAAATTGTTAAATCTGGCGAGTACGCGGGCCGAGGAATATCGCCTCTCAAGGAGATCAACAATTTCTCGAAATCTTCATTGATGTTCGCGCTGCTAAAACTAGATATTCTCGAGGCGAAGTTCGTCAAAAACTGGGGCAGAAAAAATCTGGGAACCGGCTCACACACTGTCAGAATTGGTGGTAACTGCCCGATTTCTCTGCGTCGATGTTTTCGGGTGTTCGATTAGTCTCAGGTTGTCCAAGGCCTTTCCTGGCAACAGATCCTGTTTCCTTAAAGTTTTTACCAACAACGAAATCGATTTTGAAACGAGAATTGCTGGGCGCGGGGTATTTGGAACCCATTTTCGCGGATGGAAGCTTCCACGCGATTATTATTTTTTGTAACAGAAACTTGCCAACCACATACAAATATAACAACACAAATACTTTCATACAGAGCAGAACAACCTCCATAGTTGTAAAGATGAATTCAAAATACTTTATCTTATGAGGTTTTGAAAATAATATCGACCAAATGATGTTCAAACACTTATGAAGTTTCGCGTAACTCTTTCGAGCATTTCTTGGGGGTATACGGCGCATTTCTACACGGATTGTCTCCTTTAGAGTTTGCAGGTTTTCCGGCTTTGAAATTACACCACAAAAAACTTGCATGATGTTCAATCTGGCGAATACGCGGGCCGAGGAATATTGCCTCTCAAGGAGATCAACAATTTCTCGAAATCTGCATTGATGTTCGCGCTGCTAAAACCAGATATTCTCGAGAAGTCCGTGAAAAACTGGGGCAAGAAATCTGAGAACCGGCTCACACACCGTCAGAATTGATTGTAAACTCTGTCTCGCCAAAACCCAAAGGACCGCCATAAACCGCTTAAACGCCCATATACTATAAAAATACTAAGAAACAGTTTAGTACGGTGTACCGCAAACTACCTTGGGTTTGTCGTACCTGCAATTCCCAGGGTTGGATTAAAGCAAAAATTTAAATATCTTATGGGACAATACGTTTATGTAATCCATAATCTTACCCAAAGACGCAAAGATACGTATTACAACAATAAGAAATTATTATTGCTGTATTGCTATGGTTCGAAGTTAAGTAAATTAGCCTGGATTAACTTAGCCAATTTTGAGTATCATTATACTAACGACATATTATAATTTCGTAATTTTTAAGAAACTGGTAAAGTTTCCAATTATTATTATTATTTATGATGGGCCGCAATTTTGGTTTCTTTGTTACCTTAAGTGGGAGGCGTTTCAAAGGTTTATGGCGATCCTTTGCCTTTTGGTGAGAAAGATGTCTGGACCGCGGAAATATCGTATTATCGATCGGTTGTGTGGAAGTAGTGCAATAAGCAGCAGTGAGCTCCGCGCTGCGTGCAGCGTAATAACACGTCACGATTATCGATCGCCTGACCAGCTCGCGGTGTTCCCGCTAGATGGCGCTGCGTGTATCTAGTTACTTCGTCAGGCGGCTTGCTACTGTGGATAGAGATAAGAGGACGACCCACGGTTATTTTAACTGAAGGACGAACAACCTACATCGACTGTGACATCAGAATAAGCTGACGGTCACTCACTTATTTCTATCTGCCAACAGATACACGGCACTCGACTTTAATCAAACGGACCATTTTTTGGTCCATCGACCCACACCACGACCAACCCAAAAAGGCGAAGTACGGGCCAAATCCGACACTGGCATCGGAAGAGCGTCGCAGTTGGGTCTGCCATTAAGGCCTGAGCAGGTGTTCACCTCACCGTCGCCCCGAGGCTGTCTTTCAACGTTTAGGGAGCAACCACGATCACTCCCGACAGCATAGCGGCTGCCACTGAGGGCGCTTCCTCAACAGAATCAGCCCCTAGATCAAAAGACCTACGTCCTGAAGTGGATACCTCCTTCGAGGTCCAGATGCATTCAGCCGACCCTCGGCTGCAGCTTCAGCTACTCCCACGAGCTGATTTCAGTCGGACCTCCTCTACAAAACTGACAGCTCCGCAGCCAGGACCTGAAGACCTACATCGTACGTAGATTGTCACTTCTGAAAAATCAGGACCACACCGTCGACCGAAGCCGGGTTCATCCAGCAGACCCACGGTTGCAGCGGGTCCAAGTAGCCTATAAGAAGTTGCCGGAATTTCTACTACTTCAGGAGATCGCTTACGAATGCTAATTAACCTGATTGTATTTAGTTAATTTCAGTTAATAAATCGAGTAGAAACTACGTTGAGTATTGCTCGTCCAAAAGTCCTTCCCTGATCGAAATTAAAATAGTTGGGTGCCAGGAGCCCGATTCTTGAAATCATGCGAAATTTTCCGCACGCGACAAAATTCGTGTGGTTAGTTTCGTGCACGAACAGTACTGTACGTATGAGTAGTATTCTTGAATACCAAACGAAACTCGGCCGAAGCCTACGCATACGATTCTCGAAAGCAAGCGTACGTAGTTTGTAGCAGCCAATCTAAACGAAACATTTGTACCACGTGAATGCTTCATCATATAATTGTTTTTTAACTGTCACTGTCAACCAAAACTGTCAGCCGTAGCTGTCAACGACACTGTCATAAGCCATAAGTGTTGTAATTTTAATATTCAAAATTTATAATATACGTGATATATTTGATATAGTACGAATTATTTTTCTTAGTTTACAGTATGTACGTTATGTAATAATAATACTTTAATTTTGCTAACCATTTCAGATTTGGAATGCAAAGCTCATTAAGAGGCACCTAAAATTCCTTTCTAACAATCCATTGCATCGTTCTATGAATGCACGAGCACACATTTGTAGAATATTATAACGATACTCAAGTGTATGGAGATTCTAGGTTTATAATTGGCGTCATTATAAGATCATAAAACGTACCCGGAATTACATAAAAACATAATTTGATTTATATCATCTAAGTACTGATACACCAAACACAAGTACAGACACAGTTTCATGTACGAATGATACTTTCAAGTTATTCATACACATGCGATGTAATTGCGCACGGAATATTCGCATACAACCACACAATTTCGTTTCAAGAATACCAATATGCAGTTCGCATCTCTCCCACTTACGTATGCGAAAAATTTCAAGAATCGGGCCCCTGGAGTCGCGCGATTTCCCTGCGTCGATGTTTTCGGCGGTTTGATTAGTCCAAGGTTGTCTAAGGCCTTTCCTAACAACAGATCCTGTTTCCTTAAAGTTTTTTACTTGGCGCGGGGATATTTGGAACCGAGTACTAAACGCACCCGTTTTTGAAACATTGCCTACCTAATTTTCTTATTCTCAAAAATATTAACGCGACTTTCATACATAAAAAATACTTGAAAATTAAATTGTACTTACTCGTGGTGCACCTTAAGTTTATGGGGAACAGGCCAATTTAAATTAGCTTGTTCGGACTGCGCCTTTTTGAGTAAATGTATCCAAATACAAGTCATAGCCATTTGATGGGTGCAGTGGGCTTTATTAAAATCTGGCACAGGTAACGGCGGTTCTTTTTCGGGATATAACAATTCATAAAGTTTTAAAACCGGCAAAAAATTAGACAACTAGAAAAAATAGTACATACCATACAATTTCTAATATAATTACATATATTTACTTACGGGGTTTCGTTGAATGCTTCCCGAAATAAATTGTAACAAAACCCACATCAAATGATCTCTGCCTTTACGTAATTCTCTGCCAGATAACTTAGAATGCAACGCCATAACCAAATTAGGAAAACTGGCGAATTGAAACAACACAAAATATATTAACTGTGACGACAAATGCAACCACAACCAATGTGTGCTGCTGTTTTCGTCTGGAACATCCGGACATGTATTGTATTCAGCTTCAGATCTTTCCATTGCTATAACAACTAATTCTACTAGTTGTTCTTCCAGAGCTTGACAATACTGTTTGTGTTGTTTTTGGAGCCCTAGCATTCCACAAACCTAAAATAATTATTTATGCAACCCATTTTAATTAATATTATATAATTTTTCTAACCATGTCTCTAGAATAAGGCTGCTCTAATACATATCGAAGTAATCCTGTCTGTTTTTCCAACAATTCTGAAGCATACGGTAACGTCCCTTTTAAAGAAAATTTCAAAGTTGTTGGGTCTAATTTCCATGGATTTACTAAATGGTCGGGGCATCCACTATGTTCGACTACTGGTCGCATTTTGGAATGGCCGACAATTGAAACCATTTGGGCACATGGTCGAAATGATTCGACGTAATTTGAAAACAGCTTCGCAAATTTCTACAAACGAAGTTTGGTTAGACATGAATGGGTCCAGACGCGGTATTTCGCTAACGAAAATCACTTTAATCAGTAAGGAACAAGGAATATTTTCTGTATGAAGATGTACGGTTAGTAAGAATGTTGCTAAGAGAGTAGCTAGTCAGCTGTGTTCTTACAGTAGTCCCAATTCAGCAACTCATTTCAAGGTTACATGCGCAGTGACAAAGTGAAAGGGAAATTATATTATACAGTCCAAAGCATAAAGCATAGTACACTATTATTCACGTAAGATGACTATTCAAGGTCATTTGTTCGAAGAAAGAATACACATCACTTTATAGCAGTAGCATAGCTACATTTTGTATTAGAAAGAGAAAGATTATTTGACCTATGTCTATTTACTTTATGTGGTGTGACAGATATACGTAAATAGTGGCATTATTTTCTCACGCACTATAAATAATAATGACATATGTCGTAGAATTACAGATACCTAATTATCTACTACACTGCCCTCTGTGCTAATATTTACCCAGTGGCATTGTCGTTTAAATCAAATTATTATTCCTTAGTTTATAAGTTAAGTCTATGTTTTTGTATTTTGCAAAAACATAAGTGAAGAACATAAATCTTTCAGAAAGGCATTATTTAGAAAGAAACATAATTTTCAAATGAATTATTTTTATTTTTCCGTGTCCAAAAATATTTCATGTTGCACGCCTATGCAAACGAAATGCAATGAAGTTATCTGTAAGTAATATTATATCAGACGGCTCACAAATGACCTTGAATAGTCATCTTTTGCGAATAATAGTTTATAGTTTAGTTCAAGATCATTTCTTTGACTTGTATAATCTCTGCAATTTCGACTACAATAGCAAAAACCGCATGTGGTGAACTTATAGCAATACCCAACGACTATATAACGAATTGATTTCATTGTGGAAATTTTCTTGGTAAAAATGCCTTACAAGAACGACAACCATAGTTATTTATATCACTAGGCCAGAAACTGAACATTTGCGAGACCGAGTTTATTTATTTATTTTATGTAAATACGAGATCTCGCAAAACAGTTTCTGGGCGAGTTATACACAAGATTTTTTGTATCGACTTCTCCATAAAATCTTAGTATATTTCTCTACACTTTATTCAGGTATATAACCTAAAAAATGAACATATTTTTATCGGTTTTGCATTGCCTGAGTGTCTGGTCGCGAATCTGGGGAACCGGGTTCGATCCCGACCGACGCCAAATATTACGAATTTTAAATGGCACAAAATTGACCCGTGGTGCACATTCCACGCCAGCAATGAGTGCCCGTGAGGTGACGTCTGGTAAACGCCCGCACAGTACAAATATGTCATCATAATTACCGATATCTACGTACAAAGCAGATTGGCACACCCAGCAATGGGTAATATGCCGTGATGATATATTTTTTTTTATTTTTTTGTTGGAACTTATAATTAATCTATACGTGATGACAGTAATGACAGCATATTATTATTTTTATGGCAAAATTTAGTTATTTAAGTTACAACAAATAAAGATTTTGCTAATTCTTGTGTTGAAAATAATCTTAAATTGATATATCACCAGAACAGTAATGCCAACTCCTTTTGGTGGCCTAGGTCAGCAAAACCTATTTTCTATTGCTATAAGTTCACCATATGTGGTTTTCGCTATTGTAATCGAAATTGCAGTGATTATACAAGTCAAAGAAATGATCTTGAATTAAACTATGCTTTATGCTTTCATAAGCACGAATCCGAGCGAAAAGGAGCGGAGATTGCCGATTGATTATGAATGTGGACGAGGCGAAAGAAGTTATTTGGACAGGAATGTGTGGCGAAGGATGATTGTGGTCCAATAATTATTATTATTATTGGGTTTACGCTAACCCACTATGTGTTGACAATATTTTTCGAGAAATATACGAAAATTTACGAAATTGATAGTCCTTTTCAATTTAAAGATATAGAAGATATGCGCAATGGGGATCTGCGCATAGTATAAACAAATGAGATCTATGGCATTATTTCTAAAAAATTTAGACGTAAAATATGAGAATATCTCAGATAACTTCAAAAAATCTTATCAAAATAAGTTACAAAAGCTTTAATTGGAGTTAAAATGTCTAACGATGCAAATTTTCACTGAGAATACAGATATTTTAATGACGTTTCGTTTGACTGCCCAACTGGCAGTTGTTCGCGCCAATTTCTTACCATTTGCAGCGATAGAAAGAGATAGTCGTTAAATTGAAAAGGTCTATTATAAATTACGACAATAACAAAATAAAAATTTATTTTATTTCCCGCACTTGTTTGTACAAAAATTGTACTTACCCAATGTGGATAGCTATGGTTATCAGGATACGCCTTCTGTATTTCATTCACTAATAAATACCCTGGTAACAAACAAGCATTTCTGTCCATTATGTGCTCCGCAACATTCAACAAAGCTTGCATTTGTGGCTGAACACTCGCATACAACTGTTGTGGCAAAGTTTTCGCTTTTTCCGATAAACCTTTCATTATTTCCCTAACTCCTTTATACTCAACACCCCCTATTATCTTATAAATCAAATTAAAACTTTCTACCCAAAACTGTTCATTCTTATAGGTTAGTTTTTCAGAGGACATAATGGCTTCGCAAACGATTCTTGCTGATAAAACATTTTGTTCTACTAAATTATCTAGTAGACCAAGGAGTAGTTTCAGTCTACTTTGATTGCTTTTAGTCGCAGCTATATGTAAATATGATTTTAGAGCTAATTCTTGTTGTTCTTGAGATGTTCCAGAAAGCGCAGCAGTGAGTTCTTTCTGGTAGTTGTCCTTTTTTTCGGTTTCATTTTCTGATCTGTGAACTAAGAAGCAACTGAATGCTTCTTCTATAGGATCGACGCGTAGAATTTCATTTAATATGTTAGTAACTTGGATTTCACACATTTTTATGTTTAAATACACTTTATTTTGTTTAGAAATGTTTTGCTTTACGACACATATAACCACACATTTTTTGGCTTGTTAACCGGGCGGAGCGGGCAGTGTTCCCAACATTAAACACTGAATATTCGAGCAGTGTTCTCAACAGTAGAACAGAAAAATTCAATATATATCTTTTTTGAAGAAATCACATATACTATTATTCACGAAATATGACTATTCGAGGTCATTTGTTCGAAGAAAGAATACACATCACTTTATAGCAGTAGCTTAGCAACATTTTGTATTAGAAAGAGAAAGATTGTTTGACCTATGTCTATTTAATTTATGTGGTGTGACAGATATACGTAAATAGTGGCATTACTTTCTAACACACTAGAAATAATAATGACGTATGTCGTAGAGTTACAGATACTTAATTATCTACTACACTGCCCTCTGTGCTAATATTTACCCAGTGGCGTTGCTGTTTAAATCAAATTATTATTCCTTGATTTATAGTTAAGTCTATGTTTTTGAATTTTGCAAAAACATAAGTGAAGAACATAAATCTTTCAGAAAGGCATCATTTAGAAAGAAACATAATTTTCAAATGAATTACTCTTATTTTTTCAGTTAAAATGTGTCCATAAATATTTTATATTGCACGCCTATGCATACGAAATGCAATGAAGTTATCTACAAGTAATATTTTATTAGACGGCATGACCTTGAATAGTCATTTTTCGTGAATACATATTTGTTTATGCTAAAGGTTATCTGTATAACAGATTATACCATTTTAAATAGCTATTTATAGTTTTACATGTAAAAAAATAATTGTTTTTAACAATATATTGTTATAAAAAAATTGTAGAAAACTTTAAATAAATAAAAGATTGCAACATATGCAACCTCTTTTTGTATCAATATAACAAATATACCAATAAATAACTACAAAAATGCAACATTTTTTTATTTCCCCTACTAAAAAAAAACTGAGATAATCTCTTCAAAATATGTTCACAGTTACGAAATAGATAATGCTAACAAACAATTTTATTATCAGTACACCAGTATAAATCATTAGTAACTGCTTTAAACTGTGATGCATCTTTTAAGACAGTGTTTTTCTATCAAAAAGTTCGTAGCTTTTTCAAATTTTTCTCGCACCATGGCAACTGGATCTTATTTAATTGAAGACCCCAAATATTCATTCTTAAAAGATTTAGGGTTGGTTCGAACAAATCCAGGGGTGTATTACGGAAAATGGGGCAGCCATGGAAGGGTACGTATTCAGAAAATTTATAATATTGGGTTCGAAGAATATTTTTAAATATGGCAAATCTTTGTAGGCGATTTATTTTAATTTAAAAATATAAAATAGAGAATTCTTACCTTGCTTGTAGATTGTTCAATCAATTTGTCCATCCAATGGTCAAGTCATCGCAGAAGTCCAAGAAGGCACTGTCCAAGACTACGAAACGTGCATATCGGCCGCCCAAGATGCCTGGCAAATTTGGGCCGATTTACCAGCCCCAAAAAGGGGGGAAATAGTCAGACAGATTGGGGACGCCCTACGACAAAAATTGGTGCCGTTAGGAAAACTTGTTTCCCTCGAAATGGGTACTATACAAAAATATTAATTTGATTTTCGCAACTTCAAACATTTTCCAGGGCTTACATGATTTTATTTTTCTCAAAAATTCTAGCGCGACCCTCATATAAATATAAAAACTTATATCTGGTTCTTACTTATATCTTGCCAAAAAAATATCCCAAATATTAATTTAATCTTCTATGCATGATCGTTTTTATTGATTTTCAAATCACAATCGATTTATTAGTTTAAATATTTTAATACAGTTGGCAGCACGTGTTTAATCCTCCCACGCAATTTATAACATTCTTTAGAAAATCCAGTGCAGACGCCTTCTTTAAGGGGCTTGATTTTAACATGCCCCTTTATTCCCATATAGTTTATACATAACAAAAAATCTGTTTCGACGGGTATGGATGGCGAATTGTGACGTCACTTGATGAAAAAATCAATAATTGTGTTCATGCGCAGTAGATTTTTCAATTTTAATATTTAAGACTTTTATATCAAGGGGAATAACATATTAGAATTTGGCTAAAATTGATAAACCGAAAGTGATACTTTACTTGAAGCTCTGAACAGATTTTCGTGAAAAATATATTATTATATATTCCAAACATTTTTAAATTTAGTATTGAAGACTTTTAAATGAAGTAAAACACCATATTAGATTTTGAGTAAAATTGATAAACCGGAAGTGATACTTTACTTGAAGCTTGGAACAGATTTTCGTGAAAAATATATTATGATATATTCCAAAACTTTTCAATTTTAGTATTTAAGAGTTTTATATAAAGGGAAACAACATATTAGATTTTGGGTAAAATTGATAAACCGGAAGTGATACTTTACTTGAAGCTCTGAACAGATTTTCGTGAAAAATATATTATTATATATTCCAAACATTTTTAAATGTAGTATTTAAGACTTTTATATGAAGGGAAACACCATATTTGATTTTGGTTAAAATTGATAAACCGGAAGTGATACTTTACTTGAAACTTTGAACAGATTTTCATGAAAAATATATTATTATATATTGCAAACATTTTTAAATTTAGTATTTAAGACTTTTATATGAAGGTAAACACCATATTTGATTTTGGTTAAAATTGATAAACCGAAAATGATACTTTACTTGAAGCTCTGAACAGATTTTCATGAAAAATATATTATAATATATTCCAAACCTTTTTAAATTTAGTATTGAAGACATTTACATGAAGAAAAACACCATATTAGATTTTGGTTAAAATTGATAAACCGGAAGTGATACTTTACTTGAAGCTCTAAACAGATTTTCGTGAAAAATATATTATTAAATATTCGAAAACTTTTCAATTTTAGTATTTAAGACTTTTATATAAAGGGAAACAAAATATTAGATTTTGAGTAAAATTGATAAACCGGAAGTGATACTTTACTTGAAGCTTTGAACAGCTTTTCGTGAAAAATATATTATTATATATTGCAAACATTTTTAAATTTAGTATTTAAGACTTTTATATGAAGGGAAACACCATATTTGATTTTGGTTAAAATTGATAAACCGGAAGTGATACTTTACTTGAAGCTTTGAACAGATTTTCATGAAAAATATATTATTATATATTGCAAACATTTTTAAATTTAGTATTTAAGACTTTTATATGAAGGTAAACACCATATTTGATTTTGGTTAAAATTGATAAACCGAAAATGATACTTTACTTGAAGCTCTGAAAAGATTTTCATGAAAAATATATTATAATATATTCCAAACCTTTTTAAATTTAGTATTGAAGACTTTTAAATGAAGTAAAACACCATATTAGATTTTGAGTAAAATTGATAAACCGGAAGTGATACTTTACTTGAAGCTTGGAACAGATTTTCGTGAAAAATATATTATGATATATTCCAAAACTTTTCAATTTTAGTATTTAAGAGTTTTATATAAAGGGAAACAACATATTAGATTTTGGGTAAAATTGATAAACCGGAAGTGATACTTTACTTGAAGCTCTGAACAGATTTTCGTGAAAAATATATTATTATATATTCCAAACATTTTTAAATGTAGTATTTAAGACTTTTATATGAAGGGAAACACCATATTCGATTTTGGTTAAAATTGATAAACCGGAAATGATACTTTACTTGAAGCTCTGAACAGATTTTCATGAAAAATGTATTATAATATATTCCAAACCTTTTTAAATTTAGTATTGAAGACTTTTAAATGAAGGGAAAAACCATATTAGATTTTGAGTAAAATTGACAAACCGGAAGTGATACTTTACTTGAAGCTTTGAACAGCTTTTCGTGAAAAATATATTATGATATATTCCAAAATTTTTCAATTTTAGTATTTAAGAGTTTTATATAAAGGCAAACAACATATTAAATTTGGGTAAAATTAATAAACCGGAAATGATACTTTACTTGAAGCTCTGAACAGATTTTCGTAAAAAATATATTATGATATATTCCAAACCTTTTTAAATTTAGTATTGAAGACTTTTATATATAGGAGAACAACATATTAGATTTTGGTTAAAATTGATAAACCGGAAGTATTATTTTAATTGTTGCTCTAAACAGATATTCGTGAAAAATATGTATGTCTTTGCAACATCAGATATTTTTTATAGGTAAAATCCTTCCCGAAGGTATAGGAGAAGTCCAAGAATATGTAGATATCTGTGACTACGCCGTAGGATTATCTAGAACTTTATCTGGATCGTTGTTACCATCAGAACGACCTGGACACGTTTTAATTGAAAGATGGAATCCTTTAGGAGTTGTAGGAGTAATATCAGCTTTTAATTTTCCTATAGCTGTTTATGGATGGAACAGCGCTATTGCTATGGTAAGAAGAAAATCTTTTTTTTGTACAATAGATGTCAGTGATGGCGAATTTTAACTTTATCCATATCTCTGAAACGTCTGAAACTAAGAAAGATAAAGATTTGCGGTTTGAAAATTCGAATTCCACGAACTTTTGTCTATAAATATTCTTAATTTCAAAATTTAAAATATCTTATACGAGGTCTAAATTTAAAGGCGATTTCGGGCGACAACCGTTCACTTGCGGTATGTTGCGTTCAGGTACGTTCACACATTCGGGCGCTAGGAACAACATACCCGGTATGCTTGGATCAGTGCTCACAGCTGAACGGGTTTGCGAGTCGGGTCAGCTCTCTGTTCACTATTTCTATCTCTTTTATCATGTCTTTTTTTGAAATGTCAAAAGTCAAAACAGTCGGAGTCGTGGTCTTATGTCAAACAGGGTGACATTATTTTCGTTGACTCTTTTTTGGACAAATATGGAAAAAACTATCTTTCTCCGTTAATGCATTTTAATTGTCAGACACTATTTTTGACAGTTTTAAATGTCGCAGAATATACATAACCACCAAGCACGGTGTCAACAAGTGAACCAACGATTTTTGGTGCCACCATTAACCATATACCGTAACTAACCGTAAGTAATCCGAAGAAGTGAACGGGTATGTCGCCCGAAATCGCCTTAAAAGAAATTCGACCCTAAATTTTCCCGCGCAAAATAATTACGGTAGGGTGCATGCCTGAATATTCGCTTCACCATAAGGTGCGTCATTCGCTGCTTGGTATTAACTCTCTGAAACCGTTCTCCAGGTATGCGGCAATACTTTGCTATGGAAGGGCTCTGTGACAACCCCCTTAGTGTCTGTTGCGACCACCAGAATTGTAGCGGACGTCCTCGAAAGAAATGGACTTCCTGGTGCAGTGGCAACCCTCTGTTGTGGTGATGCAGACATTGGAAAGAAAATGGCAGCAGACGACAGAATAAAATTATTGAGTTTTACAGGGAGTTGTCAAATTGGCCAACAAGTAATATTTGAAATACATAAAAATTGCGTTGCTGATATTTTTATTTTAGGTAGGAATGGAAGTCCAAAAACGCTTTGGAAAACATTTACTAGAATTAGGGGGTAACAATGCCCTGATAATAAACGATGATGCGAATTTGGAAATGGTAGTACAAGCGACTGTTTTTGCATGTATTGGTACTGCGGGACAAAGATGTACAACAACAAGAAGACTAATTTTACATGAAAAAATTTATGATGAAGTTCTCGACAAACTTAAAAAAGCGTACAAACAAATATTTAACAGAATAGGCGACCCATTGGAAGACAATACTCTGTATGGTCCACTACATTCAGAGACATCTGTTGTTAATTACAAAAATACTATTCAACAAATCAAAAAATTAGGAGGGACCATCGAATTTGGAGGAAATGTAAGTATTTTTATGTTTTAATCAACAAAAATTGTTTTGCGCAAAACTTAACCATAATTTCTTTCAACTTTTTAGACTGTGGATCGACCAGGATTTTACGTAGAACCCACTATAGTCACAGGACTATCTCACGATAGTCCTGTAGTCCATAGCGAATGCTTTGCGCCTATAGTTTATGTCCTAAAAGCGCAAAATCTTAAAGAAGCAATTGCTTGGAATAATGAGGTGCCTCAAGGGTTAAGCTCGAGTCTGTTCACACAAAACTTGAGCAATATATTCGAGGTAAGATATAACTTTATACATTTAGTTAGTTGTATGTATATTCTGTCTATTTATACATACAATGATTCGTTTTCCCGACTTTTTTTCTCGATTCTTTTTACTTCCTTGTATGAAGTAAAGGAAGTATTGTAATCGCGAAAAATTTCGGTTTTGAGATTTCAACGAAAATATCCATTTTGACCATCCCTGAATCCATTCTGACTAATTTCGTCGTGACGTCTGTACATACGTACGTACGTACGTGCGTATGTATCTCGCATAACTCAAAAACGGTAAGCCGTAGAAAGTTGAAATTTTGTATTTAAGACTTCTATAACATCTAGTTGTGCACCTCCCTTTTTGGTCATTCCATAATTTCCAGAAATGGTACTTTATTTGAAGCCTATAATAGATTTTAATGAAAAACTATATTAAAATATAATCCAAAACGTTTCAAATTTGGTATATGACTTTTATATCAATTGGAATAACATAGCAGAATTTGGTTAAAACAGACTAACCGGAAGTGTTATATTACCTGAAGTTGTTAACAGTTTTTTTTTAATAAAATGGTTTCATTTTGATGTTAGAAATAAATGCTTCAAATAAGAGTTTTAGAGAATTAAATTCTGCGTCTAGCACATCAAGTATTATTAAATTAGCCCTTTGTATAAGCGAGATATGTAAATTTAAAACTTATATACTTTTTGGTTTTTATTATAAAGATAGCTATGGATTAGGACAAAAAATAACAAAAAAATAAAAAAATAGATGTTAATGTCAAATTACGTCAAACACGTGCAATTTTATAATTGGGTCTATACTTCATCTTCATATTGGTCTTGCGTACAAGAAAGTCGTGTGGTGTCCACATCAGATTTTTTGCGAAATATGTAGCACTGTCGTAAGTAAAAACGATACTTTCAAAATAAACTCTATTGACAGAAAACATAAGGGTCAGAATTTAAAGGCTTGTAATTTGATGCTGATATTATTGTTATTATGAAAAAGTTAACTTTGAGATATTAATAACATCAAATTGTAAACATTTTTCTATTACTTCTTAATACAATATATACACATTAATTAAATAACAAAGATTTTAATTCAAATTGAAATCAACTTGCACATTCTGAACTTTCATGCTTTCAAGCTTCAAGTATATCCGAGAGTTTACCGACATACCGACTGAGATTTTGTTTGTTGGCGTTTTTGAGCATTTTCAAATCAGTTCTTTTCAGAACTTTAGATTTGTTCTTTTTAAGTTTAATGTACGTAAATAACTCTGTCTATCCACATTAATTTAATAATATGTCGTGTTCTTAGAGTGTAACATAAAAATGGTTCGCTGCCTTTCAAACGGGCCTTCTGGCCGCTTCACGCGATGTTTCACGAACATGTGCGAGATTGAACGAACCTCTAATTCCATGCAAAGTTTTTTAAAACTTGAACAGAATAATTGTTATTATAAATTAGGGTAATATGTTTTGTTTAATTGAAAGGGTAATATTCAACCTTAACTGAATGACAGCTTAACTAGCTAACTTTTCTTTATTAAGTAAGATATTGGCGACGAAATGAACTGCTTAAAATTATAGTTCTTATTTGCTGTGGGAATAAGGTTCACTTTGAAAGATGAGTTTACCGGTAGGACAGTGGTTTGAATGAAGCGCGCCATCTATAGCTACTAGATATATTACAGCTGACTCGTCCACCATTTTGGAGCCAATTAAATTATTCAATATCAGCGTTTACAGTATTATTAATCATAGAAATTATTCATAAGACAGGTTGTTCTGCTACAAATATATATTTTTCTCTAACCTCAAAAATCTTAAAATAAATAAATAAATATATCATCACGGCGTATTACCCATTGCTGGGTGTGCCAATCTGCTTTGTACGCAGATATCGGTAATGATGATAACATATATGTACCGTGCGGGCGTTTACCAGGCGTCACCTCACGGGCACTCATTGCTGGCGTGGAAAGTGCACCACAGGGGTCAATAAATATATCATCACGGCGTATTACCCATTGCTGGGTGTGCCAATCTGCTTTGTACGCAGATATCGGTAATGATGATAACATATATGTACCGTGCGGGCGTTTACCAGGCGTCACCTCAAGGGCACTCATTGCTGGCGTGGAAAGTGCACCACAGGGGTCTTAACGAACCGTATTTTTTCTTGTATTTTAAATAAATATAATATAGCAAAAATGGAAGTTATATTTAATTATGAAAAATAGTTACTACATAAAATTATAAGAAATGCACTTTTATTT
The DNA here is from genome assembly GCA_963082715.1 of Harpalus rubripes. Taxonomy (NCBI): domain Eukaryota; kingdom Metazoa; phylum Arthropoda; class Insecta; order Coleoptera; family Carabidae; genus Harpalus; species Harpalus rubripes. The sequence goes on from OY720459.1 coordinate 54,340,256, forward strand.
CATAATTTACTGCTTTCATTTTGGCACCAATATGGCGGACGAGTCAACTATGTATTATCTAGTACCTGTAGCGCCACCTATGACGTAATTACTGAACTACCCTTGGTCGACATTATTAAGTACGTCGATAAAAATCTGCGAGCCCAAATTCGTAATGGACCTTTTAATTTAAAGAGATAGAAGATATGCGCAATGGGGATCTGCGCATAGTAAGAACAACTGAGATCTATGATGTTTGTTTCTAAAAAATTTACACGTAAAATGTAAGATAACTTTTAAAAATCTTATCGAAATAAGCTACAAAAGCTTTTATTAAAGTTAAAATGACTAACGATGCAAATATGCAAATTGTTATTGAGAATACAGGTATTTTAATGACTGCAATATTTTTGACGTTTCGTTTGACAACCCAACTGGCAGTTGTTCGCGCCATTTTCTTACTATTTGCAGCGATAGAAAGAGATAGCCGTTAAATTGAAAAGGTCCATTGCTCGGGTAAGAAAATTACAAATTTAGCGGTTTTGAAGCAGTAACAACGTAGGAAAAAGTCTCTGGAATACTCAAAAAACTTAATAGAAACATCGTAATACTTATTTTTAGAACTCATATCATCTTTTCATTTATTAATAATCATTTTTCCGACACGTAATAACCTACGGTATACTTACAAATATTGTATTATGTACTTCTAAAAGAAAGTCAATCAATATATATTAAATGCTTAATTATTCCTCTAGTATTTCATGTTCTATTTATTTATTTATCAATTGCCTTTGTCTAACCTTCGTCTAATAATTATATTAATTATTTTTTCATTTTCTCATTACATTATATTCGTCAGATACAAAAGATGAGTTTATTGTTTATTTATATGATATTATCTACCTCTAAAATTGGTATTCACTATATTCAGAAAAAGATTAGCCTTAAAATATGGTTTGGTATTACTCTAAACTAAAATATATCATCCAGAAAAACACAGAGAAAGTGCAAGCAATTATATATGAAATTTTAAAAATTATGTATCCGTTGATCGATGCTAAAAGTATGAATGTACTTTATTGATGATTGTCCTAGTTAAATGTCAAAGACGTTGTTATGAAATAATAATAAAATGCTTGTCCTCAATTTATACAAAATACGAACACTGCAAACATTGGAACGCGGAAAACAATGATAAATTAGTAAACCACACAAATTGACAGTCGAAACACCAGTAATCTTATTTTCAAAACACGCAATAAATAGCTACAAGAATACAAGATTAATTTGATAGATAAATGAAATTAAGTTTTTGTAGTATAATGGGAAATATATCTATATTACCACATAATTACAGACAAAAGTAATTTTTCCTAAGTAACACTGACCGACGGTCGATCAAAAAGTGACGTCGATTTTAGGTTAAATTTAAGTTATATACGGCCGTCTAATTTGATGTCTACGCGACGTCAGTGTGACGATTATTTTTGGTATGAAATAGGACTATTTAGACGTCTAATTTGACGTCTAAGTGACGTCACTGTAACGTTTATTTTTGGTATGAAATAAAACTATTTAGAGGCGATTTCGGCCGACAACCGTTCACTTGCGGTATGCTGCGTTCAGGTACGTTCACACATTCGGGCGCTAGGACCAACATACCCGGTATGCTTGGATCAGTGCTCACAGCTGAACGGGTTTGCGAGTCGGGTCAGCTCTCTGTTCACTGTTTCTATCTCTTTTTATCATGTCTTTTTTTGAAATGTCAAAAGTCAAAACAGTCAGTGTCGTGGTCTTTATGTCAAAAAGGGTGTCATTATTTTCATTGACTCTTTTTTGGACAAATATGGATAAACTATCTTTCTCCGTTAATGCAGTTTAATAGTCTTTGACAGTTTTAAATGTCGCAGAATATACATAACCACCAAGCACGATGTCAACAAGTGAACCAACGATTTTTGGCGCCACCATTGACCATATCATACCGTAACTAACCGTAACTAATCCTAAGAAGTGAACGGGTATGTCGCCCGAAATCGCCTTAGGTGTCAGATTTATTGTCGCTATGACGTCGATGTAACGACGTTATATGGTCAATAGTACACTTTTATAATAAAAGCGCATTTATGCAGCGTATAATGGGAAATATATCTATATTATCATATAATTACAGACAAACGTAATTGACCCGTATTAAGAGCACACCCAAGTAACACTGACCGACGGTCGACCAAAAAGTGACGTTGATTTGAACGCGGAAATCAATGATAAATTTGTAAACCACACAAACATATACGGTCGTTTAATTTGACGTCTACGCGACGTCACTGACGATTTTTGGTATGAAATAGGACTATTTAAACGTCTAATTTAACGTCACTGTGACGTTTATTTTTAGTCTGATATGGAGGAGATTTCGGGCGACATACCCGTTCACTTCTTCGGATTTCTTACGGTTAGTTACGGTATGATATGGTTAATGGTGGCGCCAAAAATCGTTGGTTCACTTGTTGACACCGTGCATGGTGGTTATGTATATTCTGCGACATTTAAAACTGTCAAATATAGTGTCTGACAATTAAAATGCATTAACGGAGAAAGATAGTTTTTTCCATATTTGTCCAAAAAAGAGTCAACGAAAATAATGTCACCCTGTTTGACATAAGCCCACGATTCCGACTGTTTTGACATTTCAAAAAAAGACATGATGAAAAGAGATAGAAATAGTGAACAGAGAGCTGACCCGACTCGCAAACCCGTTCAGCTGTGAGCACTGATCCAAGCAAACCGGGTATGTTGTTCCTAGCGCCCGAATGTGTGAACGTACCTGAACGCAACATACCGCAAGTGAACGGTTGTCGCCCGAAATCGCCTTGACTATTTAGACGTCTATTTCATGTCACTGTGATGATTATTTTTTGTCTGAAATATGACTATTTAGATTTGTTGTCGCTATGACGTCCATGTGACGTCTTTATGTGGTCAATAGTGCACTATTATAATAAAAGCGGTTTTATACAGCGCTCTTTAATATTATACGTGGCGTGTAAAAAAAGAATCCGACCTTTGGCAGTAGATACAAGCAGCATATTGCTCACCCGATGGCGAAGCGAAAATTCAGGCATGCGCCTGAAAGTATTAATTGCGCGAAAAAATCGAAGGTCGGATTCTCGTGGGAAATGTGCTCCATAAAAGCGCTTTTATTGTGAATATTTATAGTCGTTTACATTATTGTAATCAAGCACTGTCTATATATTTTTTTTATCTTTTCAGTGGATAGGCCCAAAGGGGTCAGACTGCGGAATTGTAAACATCAACATCCCTACTTCAGGGGCTGAAATCGGCGGTGCATTCGGTGGTGAAAAACACACAGGGGGTGGCAGAGAATCCGGGTCTGATTCTTGGAAACAATACATGCGAAGAGCTACAGTTACTGTCAATTACAGCAGCGAGTTACCTTTAGCTCAAGGGATCAAATTCGAATAAAAATTACAAATTTATAAAATGTTTGTTGTTGTACAATGTGCGTTTTATATTGTTGTAAATGAATAATAAATATAATTTTTGTTATATGTTGATATATTATTTATTTAAAAGTATTTTAGTTCAAAGGGTTCTAAGTGCCAAAAAATATATAATATGTAAAGGCGAACATACACGAATAAATGCAAAAAAAGAATGCTTTATTTTTTCCGAAAACTAAAACAATAAAATAGGCCAATTTCTATATTATTCTTCGTGGTCGTTGACTCATAACTTAATAATATATTTCCCTGAACTACATTCTATAATATACACATTAAAATTAGTATACAGTGTTCGAAAATTACAATATCTCGTCTATACTTAGTAATACAATGGGGCTAAAATAGTTCTAGTAAAGCATAATAGATTTTTATTGATATTTATAGAACAGTGAAATCGAAATTGATTTCAGTACAAAGAAGTCCAGAAAATAATAAATTATCTATTAGAAATCAGTTTCAAATAGAGATGACTTGAATATTTACGTCATTACTTGGAACATTGTATCAATAATTATGTCATCTTGTTTTCTGTAGATATTCTAACGTAAAAATCTATATTAAATACAAGAGAAATTATTTGAGAAACATGGTTACCCATCTTAAATCTAACTGCACTGATCCAAGCTTGAATAGTACCTCATTTCGTTGAACATACGGGGCCTATCGAAAAAGAAATCCGATCTAAGCAGCGAATGACGCACCCTATGGGGAAGCGAAAATTCAGGCATGCACTTGAAGATGTTCCCCTCCACTGTGGAAAGGGATGCCACCTACCATAATTATTTTGCGCGGGAAATTTAAATGTCTGGTCTGAAATAGGACTATTTAGACGTCTAATTTGACGTTTAAGTGACGCCACTGCGACGTTTAATTTTGGTCTGAAATAGGACTAATTAGACGTCTAATTTGACGTCTAAGTGACGCCACTGTGACATTTTTTTTGGTATGAAATAGAACTATTTAGACGTCTAATTTGATGTCTAAGTGACGCCACTGTGACGTTTATTTTTGGTATGAAATAGAACTATTTAGACGTCTAATTTGACGTCTACGTAACTTCACTGTGACGATTATTTTTGGTTTAAAATAGGACTATTTAGACGTCTAACTTTTTCATAAGAAGAAAAAAATCAATATTTTTCCTCCAAAAACAAAAACCCCTTAAAGTCCCCGTCTCCCTGCGACTTTTTTCCAAACAGTCGACATGCTACCAAGAGTAATAATTTCTTATTCTCATTGCTGGAACAATTGAATATTTATGAAAACGTTACATTTGTAAAATAATCAATATCTAGACGTTCTGAATCCACATGCACGCAAACAAACACCTGGTGGTGAGTCAACTGTTTTACTCAGTCGCGTTTCACTTGTCTAGGATATCAGACGGTGGATTCGACAGTCAGGTGTTTCGGCAGTGTTTTGTTTTGATTCGAATTTGTTTATGTATGAAATTAATAACCAGTGACTATGTGTATACGAAAGATATAGAACTATATTTAGTTTTTAATGTAAGTATACTGATTTAATATTTTTATATCGATTAAAAACAGAAATTTATTATTAAGGTATACAGCGTTTCCAATTTGAAATTGCCACTTTCTCTGCGACTTTTCTAAAATTCTCATAGAGCACTAGATAATGACGAAAAACTGAACTTTGTTCATTGTAATCGAGAAAAATGTTTCAAATTTAAAAGTTAGATATTTTTATTACCTAACAGTGGATACGAAACAAATGACATATTTATTCTCTTTTCAATTATGTAAGGGTTATTGTGTTTTGAATTTATACCCGCATAATTCTTAATGAAAGTTACAAAACACACCAAAACTAAACACTATCTTATTTTGCCACTGTTTACCTTTGTTTAACAATAAGTGCCCGTGAGGTGACGCCTGGTAAACGCCCGCACGGTACGATTATGTCATCATAATTACCGAAATCTGTGTACAAAGTATGGTACTCTTAGCAATGGCTAATATGCCGTTATGACTTATTTATTATCTATGTATGACAAAGGTCTGTCTCAACTGCGCTGCCACCAAAATGTATATATATATATATATATATATATATATATATATATATATATATATATATATATATATATATATATATATATATATATATATATATATATATATATGACAAATTAATTATATTTTCAATACTTATATCTATTTATATATATATATATATATATATATATATATATATATATATATATATATATATATAATTCGATACTAATGATACTTTGGGAATCAATGCATTGTATTTTATAACAAAAAAAAAAAAAAACTAAAGGTATATGTATTTATTTATTTTTTGTATATGTCCATCAGTTTTTAAAATGAATATTTAAAGAGTATACGAGTACGTATAGCATATAATTTTGATGGTATCTACAATCAGATAAGTTTATACTGCATAGAAAATTTACATTTTAAAACAAATATGAATAAAAAAATGTACCAGTGGTAGAAAAATATAAAAACAATAGATTATCATTTTAAATGTTTTAGTACAAAATTATATGTATGCGTAATGGTATATTTTTTATATCGTACAACATGTAGGTGTTAAAATATACAGGTGAACATAAATAGAGGACAATTTTCCACCATCAGTGGCGGAGGACATTTTGCTCTCTATAGGGCGCGAGCAGACACGTGACTCGAGCAACCTTGACGTGTTTAGAATCAGCTGATATGTGTGCGTCTGTCATTTTGACAAGAACAATGTCACTTTGACAGCAATTCCATTCCACAGTTTTGGAATTGGCAAGAAAATAGTATTTCCTGCTTATAGTTTCATAATATGATACATTTTGACTATTATTTTTTGTCTAAAATACTCAAATGAGCGATTTTGAAGAAAAAGAAGACTTGATTTGATTCACGCGGAACGTTGGTTAAAAATTTCACCTGTTTTAATAAATATTATGAACTAAAAAATAGTATAGGTTGTATTTAAATTTACGAAGTTGATGTCACTTCCGGTTATACCGGAAGTTTCATAATTACAATTTTCACACAATTCAATAAGCAATATGTGTATCTGCAATAATAACCGATAGAAAGGGTGTATTCACTTTTATGTAAAAAATATCGAATATCTCGAAAAAGAAAAGAGATATCGACCTGTGGTTTTAAAATCTTAAATCTACACCCTTCAAACTACTTAAATACAAATTTTCAGAATTTTTAATTTTTTAAAAAATTTCCACCATTTTTTAAACCACACCACCCTCATACCCAAAAATGGGTTTGCTGTACACCTTCAACGACCTCACCAGTAAATTCCTCGTAACAAAAACCATAAGTATACCAATTTTCATCAAAATATTCCAACGGATACATTAATTATTAAACATTCCTTAAAATTGTCAAAAACTGAAAAAATTGCAAGGGGTACACCTTAGATTTTTAGCGATTTTTGGCCATTTTCAGACTTTTCCTTCTGGAGATTGTAATAGTTGTTCAAAAATGATGAAAATTGGTATGCTTATGTAATTTTGCTCGTAGAATCTAATGGTGATATCGCCAGCGGTGTATAATTGACCATTTTTGGGATATGACCCAAAAATGGGCATTTTTTAGCAAAGTTTTGAGGACGAATATCTCGGATACGAAAAGAGATATCGACCTGTGGTTTTAAAATCTTAAATCTACACCCTTCAAACTACTTAAAAACAAATTTTCAGAATTATTAATTTTTTAAAAATTTCCACCCTTTTTTAAACCACACCATCCTCATACCCAAAAATGGATGTGCGGTGCACCTTCAACGACCTCACCAGTAAATTCCTCGTACCAAAAACCATAAGTATACCAATTTTCATCAAAATATTCCAACGGATACATTTATTATTAAACATTCTTTAAAATCGTCACAAACTGAAAAAATTGCAAGGGGTACACCTTAGATTTTTTGCGATTTTTGGCCATTTTCAGACTTTTCCTTCTGGAGATTGTAATAGTTGTTCAAAAATGATGAAAATTGGTATGCTTATGTAATTTTGCTCGTAGAATCTAATGGTGATATCGCCAGCGGTGTATAATTGACCATTTTTGGGATATGACCCAAAAATGGGCATTTTTGAGCAAAGTTTTGAGGACGAATATCTCGGACACGAAAAGAGATATCAACCTGTGGTTTTAAAATCTTAAATCTACGCCCTTCAAACTACTTAAATACAAATTTTCAGAATTTTTAATTTTTTAAAAATTTCGCCCCTGTTTTAAATCACAACATCCTCATACCCAAAAATTTAAATATACATACTAACATATTTAGTTATTGCGGAAACTGTATTAAGATTCATTCCATATAACTAGGGTTCTATTTACTATTTTCTTTTTAAAACGTTACTGTTATTAATTTGAAATAATTAGTTCTTTGACAGTGACATTTATGTCAGTTACATATATTTAAGATATGAACTTTGTAACCAAGGAGTTCTGCTTGTTTAAAGCGTATAGGCTCCGGGATTAAATTTATTTATTTTATAAATTTATCCATAAAATATATAGAAAAAGTATTAATGCAAATCTGTAGAAAATTTAATAATCTTTAATTTTTATAAAAACATTAATCTCGAAAAAATAACATTTAAAGGTATTTTTCGAAGAAAAACTATTTTGAGCTTCTAGTAAAGTGCCATTTCCGGTTATCCGATTTACACCAAAATCTAATGGGCTCTTTCCATTACAGAAAATGTTCGAAATACAAGGTTTCCAAATTTTCTGAATGATAGTATTTGAGTTAGAGTAAAGGATCCACACACACATACATACATACATACATACATACATACATACATACATACATACATACATACATACATACACTATTATTCACGAAAGATGACTATTCAAGGTCATTTATGAGCCGTCTGATATAATATTACTTGCAGATAACTTCAATGCATTTTGTTTGCATAGGCGTGCAACATGAAATATTTATGGACACATTTTAACTGAAAAATAAGAATAATTCATTTGAAAATTATGCTTCTTTCTAAATAATACCTTTCTGAAAGATTTATGTTCTTCACTTATGTTTTTGCAATATACAAAAACATAGACTTAACTTATAAACCAAGGAATAATAATTAAATTTAAACGTCAACGCCACTGGGTAAGTTTTAGCACAGAGGGCAGGGTAGTCGATAATTAGGTATCTGTAATTCTACGACATATGTCATTATTATTTATAGTGTGTTAGAAAGTAATGCCACTATTTACGTATATCTGTCACACCACATAAATTAAATAGACATAGGTCAAATAATCTTTCTCTTTCTAATACAAAATGTTGCTAAGCTACTGCTATAAAGGGATGTGTATTATTTCTTCGAACAAATGACCCTGAATAGTCATCTTTCGTGAATAATAGTGTACATACATACACACAGACAGCATCGTGAAAATGTTAAAATTGAGTTCTAGGGACCTTAAAACGTGGTCATTTAGCAAAAATCTCGATATGCGATTTTTAGCACGATCCCTATACCTCCCTTTCCAAGGATAGCGGGAAGTAAAAAATTGGCCTGGTCCCTTGAAATACTTTGCGGCCTGGGCCCTTTTCCTTAAATCCTTAAAAAGTTAGTGAAAGTAGGTAGTAGTAGAAATATTTGAGTTTTAAGCATCTATGCTATAGGTGTCGTTAAAAATCAAATACAGTTGGATTAAAAACAATTCTGACTTTTTAATACTACAAATTCAAAATTAAACGAACTTTCTTTTAAAATAATAAAAAATAAAATAATAAATTTCTTATTTAGTTATTTATTTATTTATTTATTTATTTATTTATTTATTTATTTATTTATTTATTTATTTATTTATTTATTTATTCATATGCATTTAGTTGTTACATTTACCCTACTTTCAGAAAAGTTCTGAAATTCTGAAAATTAATTATACTTTTTAATACGACACGCAAATAAATGAGGTCACTGAAATATATTATATTTCATATTTAACCGTTACCTTTTAATAACATTTTTAAAAAATCAATTTAGTAATTTAGCATATAAACATATCGTCACGGCATATTACCCATTCCTGGGTGTGCCAATCTGATTTGTACGCAGATATCGGTAATGATGATGACATACCTGCATTCGTACCGTGCGGGCGTTACTTTACAGGCACTCATGTTTCGCGTAATGCAAATCTTTTGTCAAACTATAAAGAAATAAAGATTTACTATGATTAGTTATTATAATACGGCTATTTTGCTTTGACCGGTACCCACTCCCGTTACCTTTCCAAGTTGGATAGAATTAACTTGATAACCCTTGGCTATCGCCTATCGGGCACCAGCTAGGCAGGGATGGCGAACCTTTACGTATCAACGTGCCATTTTTCTAAAGAAATGTTTAATGAGGTCATAGACGTGCCATCAAATAATTTTGACTTTGTGATTATTGGGAAAATAATAATAAATACTATCAACTCAAAACTCTTTATTTACTACAAAAAAATAGGAACATTTTGCAATGTTTCAATTATACGTGTAATTTAAATTAAAATAAAATTAATGTGACTTCTGTTGTTGCAGATTAGATGACAAATAACATTTAGGGTTGTAAGATGTTACTTTTAGCAGAATGCATGCTGAACTGGAGTCATCTGTCAAACGGTTTCTAACCGAGTCTTTAATGTTATTCATCTCTGAAAATAATGACTCGCAGGCATAGGTTGATGAAAATATTGTTAAAATAGTATGAGCCAGGTTCTTCAAACAATTAAATGTGTCTGGTAACGCATTCCATGTTTCCAAAATTTTGTTATTAGCATTTTCACTTATATTACTTGTCAATCTTTCTGTTTCAATTAATTCTAACTCTTTCCTTGTTTCAATAAATTTTTGAATCCATATTGAACTAGACTGGAAATCAATCAGCTGCATTTCAAATTCTTCAATTTCCAACCAATCGAATTGGGACAAATTCAGTTTATCAAATGACCCGCGCACCGCACCCGAACATTCCGTAGCGTAGGGATCACTCGCGTTCGCTCGTCATATAATACCTACTTCACACTTTTTTTCGTAGTGCATCATAATGAATTTTGTGATCAGTGACGTGCCCAAAATATTGTGACGCGTGCCACTGGTTCGCAATCCCTGAGCTAGGGGATGTAACAAGAGCTTGCGCCGGATAAATAGTAGTGTATGTGTGCCATAAAGCCACCCTATAAGATCATAACACGAAAGGAGTTCAAATCCCGAAAAATAAAACATTGTTATAAATATTTAATTGAGAAAAAATACTGATTAACATTGGTTGTTATAGGTTTTTGGGCAATGTAATATGTGCTCCACCGTAAAACAAATAAAATCAATCAAATTCCGTGCACCAAATTACATAGAATTAAATTTCTTTCCTTTGTGCCAGGCACAAGAAATCCGGGTCAGAATTTGGGTTGAAACAAAAGTTGTCAATTTGTTAGAGATGACATATTTTGTCGTAAAAATGTATCAAAATGTCACAGAATCACCATTTGTCATTGAAATACAAAATGGAGAAAGAAAGTATGAATTTTTTGTAGTGGTATGATATAGATATTAATCTTACATAATTGTTATAAATTATATATTTTGTCAATGCAAATGAATGCTGGTTAAACGTTTTAAAGTTCTGAACGTACATACATATTAAAATGTCATTAGAAATTATAGGTCAAGTCTAGTAATTATTACGAGAATTATTGATTTTAATGATTAATCAGATTATTATATCTACATATATTGCAAGAGAAGAGAACAGTATGTATTATAAAATTGTATATTTTATGATTCATCGTGATTATTTATTAATAAATGATATTTGAAATACAATGGAATTTTTTTTTTAATTATATTTGCTTTTAGAAAATAATTTGGTGCGTAAAACATAAGAGTATATTGACTATAGTCCATTTGCTAAGACGAGAGAATGTGGAACTAATTCTTGAATTAAGACAAGTCATTCTTTAGGTCAAAGAGGATAATTTTAAAGCCGAACTTGTTTCTGTTCAAGGATGTTCTAATAAAACACTGGATAGCTGACATACGTTTAACAAGTGAGGCAAGTGGTGGGGGTACGGCGCCATTTGCAGAAAAGGCAAAACGTCAAACGTTCGTTGGTCTATTATTGCATTATATGGTAGTTTTCTTGAATAAAATGGTGTGTTGTGTTCTTAGTGAATAAATACTTTAAGTGAAATATTTCCATAATAAAAGGCAATATGCCGTCTTCTTGTAGTGCTTTTGGGTGGACAAATAGACATAGAAAGGATAACCCTCGACAATTTTTCAAGTATTATTGTTCATATATATCTATACATATTTATTCATACTATTGTTTTAAATATTTTACAGTTTCCTTTAAATAATAGCGGTATATTACGATTGTGGATACATAAAAAGAAAAGATTTCACACCTACAAAAGCATCAAAAATTTGCAGTTATCATTTTCGTGATTATTTGAAAAGGCCTGGAGCCTGGAACATATATAAGAATATTAAAACCAGACTCAGCAAATTTTCCACCACATATGCAAAAGGCATCTATTTAATAAGCAAATATTATTTTTAAATTCATAGTCCTATTTTATTGTGAATTTGCTATATATGTAATAAATGTATATTATGTTATTAAAATAATAAATATAATTTTTAAAATATACGCCATAAATTTAAAAAAATCTGTCAATTCATCCCATTTATAATTTTTTTCTATATGTAATATTAAATTTGGCGCGCATTTTGCCTTTTCTGCAAATGGCTGCCTTCCAGTTGCTTGCCTCACAGGTGACTATGTGCACAACATACAAGTTAGCAATGCAGTGTACATATTAATATCCTTGATTCTCTCGTCTCAACCAATAGAGTATAGTATTAATAATAATAATAAAAAAAAACTAATCGAGGTGTTCTATATCTGTGAAACACCCTGTATTTATCTTTTAATAAAAATACACGCAATATGCCAGATTATCTGGATTTTCGATCATCCGGACTAGGTCTAATACAGTCAAATCTGAACCACAGGTGTATTTCTGATTTGTATTTTTTGGTGGAGGCGCGAACATATTTACGAAAATATTATGTAAATAAGTAAATATTTAGGTGAATATTATATATTATTAAAAAAAATATGTATACTATTTATCAGTCTTTTTTGTTATATTTAAACAAAAGGGTTTAGTGGCTGAATACGTTAATAAGTGACCCGTCGACGTTAACCTTGAAAAATATTTCTAATTTTCAAATAGCCCTGTGGTGCTCTTTCCACGACAGCTTTCTCTTAAAAATAGGTACTATTGTTGAACTTTCTACGCTCAATAATTCTTCCATGTATTGTTCAGATAATTTTTTTCTTCGACTTGCTTTACTAAAATCGTCAATTCTCGGCTCCTTTTTATCGTTTTAATGTTTGATATATATATATATATATATATATATATATATATATATATATATATATATATATATATATATATATACAGGGTGTTAATTAAAAAGCGGGCCGTAGGCGATTAACATGGGAAATCAGTTTTTCCTTGTGCAAAAGTTCCCAATTAATATTAGACAAAAGTGTTTCAAATAAAAGTTGTAGATAATTAAATTATACACCAGCATCACTAAACAGATTTTATTTTGCATGTTTAGTAACCTGTAAAATCCGAATTGAAATTCTATAAATATTGCTCATTTGTAGTGATAGCCATGGAATTTAAACAAAATTACAAAGAAACGCATATCATTTGAACTGTCAGAAATTCGATTTTCAAATAAAAATTACTGATAATTATATTCTATCCTAAGTCCTTCAAACTATTTTGTTTTTATAATCTACATATAAATTATTGCTTAGATATTATTTATTTTTATTTTGTAACCTGCAAAATCGATATTCTGACAATTCAAACGATATGCATTTCTTTGTAATTTTGTTTAAATTTCAAGGCTATCACTACAAATGAGTAATATTTATAAAATTTCAAATTGGATTTTACAGGTTACTAAACATGCAAAATAAAATCTGTTTAGTGATGCTGGTGTAGAATTTAATTCTCTACAACTTTTATTTGAAACACTTTTGTCTAATATTAATTGGGAACTTTTGCACAAGGAAAAACTGATTTCCCATGTTAAACGCCTATGGCCCGCTTTTTAATTAACACCCTATATATATATATATATATATATATATATATATATATATATATATATATATATATATATATATATATATATATATATATATATATATACATACATACATATATACAGGGTGGTGACTTGCAAGACGCAGCATAGGGGTTTCAAGGGTAAAATACATATACGTATATGCTTTGTACGTAGATTTCGGTAATGATGATGACATATTTGAACCGTGCGAGCGTTTACCAGGCGTCACCTCATGTGCAGTTATTTGTTCCCCTAATTATTTTAGAGCAAAATTGTATTTAAGTTTTTGATACAGGAAAATATACTGCATCCGAATATGATATTGTTTATAATTTTTCAATTTCCGGAACCGTAAAAATAGTTGAAAACAATAATATTTTTGCAAAAATCATTGATGCCATGGAATAAAAATTTAAACAAATTTCACATAAACAATAATAAAATGTCAGACAAGAATTTTACAACAGATTGGGACATTGTTTAATGGTAAATGGTGGTTTGTGATATGTTATTTTATATTATAAATTCATATGTTTGTGACAGTAATTTTTCCCAACACATTTTATGTCTTTTAATTTAAATAAGTTAAGGGTCGTATTCATAGTCACTTCTTAAAGAAATCTTAAATTCCATTCCCGTCAAATTACATTGTTGTAATCAACTACAATAAAGGTGTTTTCATTTTTCTCGTTTTGAAAATAAGATTAAACGTCAAGAATCTGTGACAAATGTTTGCGCTTTTGTTAAAATTTTTGTTTCATGGTACCAATGATTTTTGCAAAATGTTATTGTTTTCGATTATTTTTATGGTTCCGGAAATTGAAACATTATAAACAATAGCATATTCAGATGCAATATTTTTTCTGTAGCAAAAAACTTAATATAATTTTGTTCTAAAATAATTAGGGGAGCAAATAACTGTACATTAAGATTTTACCATTGAAACTCCTATGCTGCGTCGTCCAAGTCACCATCCTGTATATATTATATATATGCTATTCAAAACAGCCACCTTTATTTACTACACTGATGATTTATTTATTTATTTATTTAATGTAATGTATGTTCTGTATTTGTAGTATTTAGATGGTGTGGCTCTATGAACCGTTACAAAACCCTCCACCAGCTAGGCGATGGCACGTACGGGTCAGTGGTACTGGGCCAGCGCAAAGACACAGGCGAAAAAGTCGCCATCAAACGGATGAAACGCAAGTACTACTCCTGGGAAGAAGCTATGAACCTTCGAGAAGTTAAAGTAAGTACACAATATTACACTAAAAAAAATCTGATGTGGACACCACACGACTTCCTTGTACGCAAGACCAATATGAAGTATAGACCCAATTATAAAATTGCACGTATTTCACGTAATGGACCTTTCCAATTTAAGGGCTATCTCTTTCTATCGCTGCAAATAGTAAGAAAATGGCGCGAACAACTGCCAGTTGGGCTGTCAAACGAAACTTCAAAAATATTGCAGTCATTAAAATACCTGTATTCTCAGTGAAAATTTGCATCGTTAGACATTTTACCTTCAATAAAAGCTTTTGTAACTTATTTCGATAAGATTTTTTAAAGTTATCTTACATTTTACGTCTAATTTTTTTAGAATCAAACGTCATAGATCTCAGTTGTTCTTACTATGCGCAGATCCCCATTGCGCATATCTTCTATCTCTTTAAATTGGAAAGGTCCATTTGACATTAACATCTATTTTTTATTTTTTGTCCTAATCCATAGCAATCTTCATTATAAAAACCAAAAAGTATATAAGTTCTAAATTTACGTATCTCGCTTATACAAAGGGCTAATTTAATAATGCTTGATGTGCTAGACGCAATATTTAATTCTCTAAAACTCTTATTTGAAGCATTTATTTCTAAAATCAAGATGAAAACATTTTATTCAAGAAAAACTGTTAACAACTTCAGGTAATATATCACTTCCGGTTAGCCTGTTTTAGCCAAAATCTACTATGTTATTCCAATTGACATAAAAGTCTTATATACCAAATTTGACAAGTTTTGGATTATATTTTAAAATAGTTTATCATTAAAATCTATTATACGCTTCAAATAAAGTACCATTTCTGGAAATTATGTAATGACGAAAAAGGGAGGTGCACAACTAGATGTTATAGCAGTCCTAAATACAAAATTTCAACTTTCTACGGCTTACCGTTTTTGAGTTATGCGAGATACGTACGCACGTACGTAGGTCACGACGAAATTAGTCAAAATGAATTCAGGGATGGTCTAAATGGATATTTCCGTTGAAATCTGGAAACCGAAATTTTTCGCGATTACAATACTTCCTTTACTTTGTACAAGGAAGTAATAATGTTTTGAGTGAAGAAGGCAATACATATTCTCCCTTACACTCGTAACGTAAGAAATATGGAAGCAGACATATAGTCCTTGGGGAAAATCAATAGAAATCTACTCCATTACTTAATGTCCATTGGATTTATGGACATTAGGCACGAAGCCCTTTCCTCTACCTTTAATTCCCATTAATTTACATTTCAAAATGTCTATTGAATCATATTGCAACATATGGTGGAGGCGCCATATACAATATTTTAACATTTTTTAAACAACTTACACATTTTTCTTTATTATTATTTGCTCTTCTATAATGTCTTTATACCACAAACAAGTTAAGAATTAATTTCCTTCCATGTGCTTGTCCCTGACATTTAAATCTATTTTCTTTGAAAATTCAATTGATTTGTAACTCGAAAGAGTTTATTAATTATTCAATTTAAATCACACACAAATTTTACCTCCCGCTACCTTTGGTAAGGGTAAATGACCACGTTTTAAGGTCCCTAGAATTCAATTTTAACATTTTCATGATGATGTCTGTGTGTATGTATGTATGTGTGGATCCTCCACTCTAACTCAAATACTATAATTCAGAAAATTTTGAAACCTTGTAATTCGAACTTTTTCTGTAATGGATTTTGGTGTAAACAGGATAACCGGATATGGCACTTTACTAGAAGCTCAAAATAGTTTTTCTTCGAAAAATACCTTTAAATGTTATTTTTTCGAGATTATTGTTATTATAAAAATTAAAGATTATTAAATTTTCTATAGATTTGCATTAATACTTTTTCTATATATTTTATGGATAAATTTATAAAATTATCTATAATTTAAATCTCGGAGCCTACGCTTTAAACAAACAGAACTCCTTGGTTGCGCTGTTATTCAAATGTATGTAACTGACAGATAAATGTTACTGTCAAAGAACTAATCATTTCAAATTAATAACAGTAACGTATTTAAAAGAAAAATGTAAATAGAACAATAGGAAAGGAAATCAATACAGTTTCCAGCATATGTAAATATGTATGTATTTAGATATTTGGATTAGTGAATTCTATTTATTATCAAAAAAAGTAGTTACTTGGATTAGATTAGACTATATTTTAAGAAATAAACTGTCAAAATTAGCGTAAAATTCGCTAATCCAAAAATAAGGATTAACTTAATATTTTTTGTGACTCGGGCGATAATGGTGGGAGGTATTGTGTTGGCCACACCAGATTTTTTTTTCATGACCATTTGTAGTTATGTTTAGTAAATTTTGCTATTGGGATATTGTTTGTAGGAATGTACCTATGTGTATTTTACTGTCAAGATATCGGTTTCTATTAGCGACGGGAAGTAAGGATTGTCCTTACTTCCCTACAGCTGAACTTACCTCCCTCTTTGCGAAATACCAACAGTCAGATATTTTAAACTTGTGTCAAATATGTATTCATTCTTATAATTTACAATTTTGAATTTAATTTCTACCAAATTGTCGTCATTTCATAAATATTTCCATTCAAAAGTTACCGTTGACGTGACAAATGTGACAGATGACAAGCGTTTTCCATGGAATACTTAGATTCTTTTTTTAATGTATCAATATTCAACTGTTTTTCTTGACAGTATTGACTTATATGGGAATGAAAATGAACAGGCAAAAAATAAATCATCGGGAATGGAAAAAATATTATATGCAACACGAGATGTAGGTACATTTGACCACTCTCGCACTTTTTTGCTAGGCCTCGCTATCGCTCGGGCGCAAAATTGTCTTCGATTGGTAAATGGTACTTACACCCCTTGTAGCATAAATAACTATTGTCATAATTGTCCCTTTCTTAATATTTCTACAAATTATCTTTTCCTAAATCAATTAGGTCGTTATTAGATCGTCATTAGATCTTTTGTTTAGTAATTTGTTTGACCTAGACATAGTCGAATAACAAATGGGATTAGAATTTATGGTAATGACCGAAAATAAATATCATTTTCACGGCTACATTGCATGTCTCGTCTAACTAAACACAAAGTAACATAAATGATGTTTCCAGCAGTCTGTTTATTTTTAAACTTCAATTAGGGAATTGTTTTTGTTCAAGTAAAATACTCTTGAGAAGAAAATTGAATGTTTGATTACAACAATCAATATTTTCTATTTATATTGATTACTACAATTAAAGCATAAAAAATATTCTACGATACTTCCCTGACATTTTACAATGTAGGTACATGTTAAAATACTACATAGGTACATTACTATTATAATATTTCATTATCATATTTATATATCTAAGTAATTAATTTTCTTTCATTTTCTTACAGTCCTTAAAAAAACTACATCATACGAATGTAGTAAAATTAAAAGAAGTTATTAGAGAAAACGACGTCTTATATTTTGTATTTGAATACATGCAAGAAAATTTATACCAACTTATTAAAGACAGAAGAACTCCGTTTCCAGAAACTACTGTTAGGAATATTTTATACCAGGTATGTATCCGCAGATGGTGGCGCTGTAAGCGCAACTGTCATGGCGGCCATTAGGATATGTCAGATTTGTTTACATCTTGAAACAGCGGTTTCTGACCCAAAATAATGTTAACGGTTCAAATCAACACAATAAATTTTAATAAATATTAGTAAAATCAATGAAACTATAAATTTTATTTATAAATACGATTCTTCAGCTGAAGCAGGGTTGTAGGGCGTTGTGTGTAAACCTCTGACTTGATATAGGACATAGCCTGAATGTTGGAACGTGTAGAGAGAAGCTTCAGAAATTCATCATTTTTAGCCTAATATGTTACCGTAGGATTTTTGTTTGAAAAACAAATAATATATGACAAATACGTTTGATTGTACCATATTATATTTTTCTACGATAATTATCGTCGATATATTGACGATATCAAATTTCTATGAACTCATAATAATGTATTAAGCGAGGTATTAAGCATTACAGTAAACTATTTCAACATTCAAGGTCAAAAATACTTATTTAATCTTCAAAATTACTGATATAAATATGAAGTAATTTTTACATATTTTATGAAAATTGATTTTCTTTGAATAATATAAAGTTTAGTGAATAATATTCTATTTTGATTTCTGATTTTTATCCGTAATAAATTATATGGTCAAACTACCCATACATTATGATAAATTACATAACTTTACGATGTAAATTTATGTAAAGAATATTACGGAAAATTGTGTAAAATTAGCAACATGAAATATTAGAATACCTATATGTATTGATGGCATATATTATTAATAATTGATAGATTTCCAATAATACATTTCTTTGTTTATACAGTTAAAATAATTCCAATTTGTATACAGGTTATTCTTTATTTCTTTCATTTCGTATTTTAAACTGATCAGTGAATTAAAAATTTCAAAATACAACATTGCTTACACTTCATTTTGTTTTTATTATTTTTCTATTAAATATGAGTTATTTGGTTGAAGTGTAAAAATCAAAATTATTGTTAATTACAATAAATGTTTAAAAAACGATATATAAATATTTAAGAAGATAATAAAATTAACGACCACTTTAATTAAACAAATGTTAAATACTAACTAAGACTAAGAATATAATTAACTTATTTAAATACTTAACACGACTATTTATTTCCACTATTCATATCACTTCACATTCAATTGTCCGACCTACCGACCTCCACAGCGTCTATATACTCAACAGCGTCTGTATATTCAACTGCTCGGACAGAATTCACACACACTCTATGTGACTGTCACCGCACACACGTACGTCGCTTATATAGTTGCTCTTAACACCTTCTGGAACATTCTCGTGACGTCTCGAACTATATAACAATGCGCGGGTAATTACGCTTATCTCCCCTCTTGTTCCGCCTGCCACACGTCGCCCGCCTATTGCTTGCTGCACTGTGTTATTGATCGCCTTTTTAGGCTCCTGTCCCTCCTTGGCTCGCACGTGCCGGTCGGGGACTCGCGCACCAAATGTTGTAGGTACTCTCGCGTTACAATATTAATCTAAGTAGTTATCTTATATGTAACCATTTTATATAACTTAGAAATGTCTGTGAGATCTCTCTGTTATGTATCAGATATATGTTTGCTGGGTGGTCATATTTATATGTTTTTTCAGATTCTTCAGGGCCTGGCCTTTATGCACCGTCATGGTTTCTTCCATAGAGATCTCAAACCCGAAAACCTTTTATGTTCAGGGCCTGATTTAGTAAAAATTGCAGATTTTGGGCTAGTGAGAGAAATACGGTCCAGACCACCATATACCGACTATGTTTCAACTAGGTATAAATAAAATTATATATTCTAAAATAGAGAATGACAAATACATATTGACGAATTTTTATAGATGGTACAGAGCTCCAGAAGTTCTACTACATGCTACGTCATACAGTAGCCCTATTGACTTATGGGCAGTCGGCTGTATAGCAGCGGAAATATATACATTTAGGCCCTTATTTCCGGGGACAACAGAAACAGATGAATTGTTTAAAATTTGCGCTGTTATGGGCACACCAGACAAGGTATAAAATACACTTGTAGTCAGAGCATTGAATACTCATTTAATATCGCGACATTACGAGGTCTGTCTATAAAGAGTCTACCAAGGCCGTCATTATTTTGCGCGGGAAAATTAAAAGTCGAATTCTTTTCAGACAGAACTTGTATTATTTAATTATTATATATACATACATAAACTGTTATTCACGAAAGATGACTATTCAAGGTCATTTGTGAACCGTCTGATATAATATTACTTGCAGATAACGTCATTGCATTTCGTATGTATAGGCGTGCAACATGAAATATTTATGGACACATTTTAACTGAAAAAATAAGACTAAATCATTCGAAAATTATGTTTCTTTCGAAATAATGCCTTTCTGAAAGAATTATGTTCTTCACTTATGCTTTTGCAAAATACAAAAACGTAGATTTAACTTATAAACCAAAGAATAATAAATTGATTTAAACGTCAACGCCACTGGGTAAATATTAGCACAGAGGGCAGTGTAGTAGATAATTAGGCATCTGTAATTCTACGACATATGTCATTATTATTTATAGTGTGTTAGAAAGTAATGCCACTATTTACGTATATCTGTCACACCACATAAATTAAATAAACATACGTCAAAGAATCTTTCTCTTTCTAATACAAAATGTTGCTAAGCTACTACTATAAAGTGTTGTGTATTCTTTCATCGAACAAATGGCCTTGAATAGTCATCTTTCGTGAATAGTTTACGCAATTATTATATTGTCTATTTTGTTCGTAGAAAAATTGGGCAGAAGGTTACCAACTTGCAGGAGCAATGGGATTTAAATTTCCCCATTTTTCCAAAACGCCTTTAAGTAATGTAATACCGCAAGCTAGCGAGACCGCTATAGATCTATTGGATGCTCTTTTAGAATGGAACCCAACTAATAGGCCCACTGCACAAATGGCCTTAAGACATCAATACTTTCAAGTAAGTAAAAATAATATTGTAACCTTTTTATTTATTTAGGCGAAGTGTAAAAATCAAATAATTATTATTAATTAAAATTAAAGTTTATTAAATGATAAATAAATATTAACTAATTTAAAGACTATAAAACACTTACACACTAAGATTATTTATTTAAACAGTATTTATCTCACTTATTGATTTATATCGAATTTATACAGGATGTTTCAAAAATACTGTAAAAAAAATTAAGGGCATATAGTACTGACCAAAATGAGTAAAAAAGCTTAATTAACATGGGTCCGATCTTCCATAGTTTCCGAGATTTGATTGACGCAGTGTAAAATAAGTTTCTACCGGGTTTACGTCTGCTATCTCGAAAACTATAAGAGTTACGACTTTGATTTTTTGTTGTCAGAGGTCATCGTAGATGTGCTTTTGTTTTTTTAAAAAAATCAAATAATTTTACTATGTTAAATGTTGTGGCGACCTTGGCCAATATTTAATTTTCAAATAACTTCGTAATTAGAAATTGAGAAAAACGTTACATATAAAATCGTATTGTTTTTTATAGTCTATTTATTGACATAGACAAAATTTTGTTCGGTCATTACCTTGTCAGTTTTTTCAATTTTTCGCTTTTCTCGGAAACAGTTGAAGATCAGTCCTATGTTGATTAAGCTTTTTTACTTATTTTGGTCAGTACTATATGCCCTTAATTTTTTTACAGTATTTTTGAAACACCCTGTATAGATCTGGGCTTCGTTTTCTAGAATATTCTTTATGACAATGGGGTCTCGTGGCCGCGTGCCTGAGTGTCTGGTCGCGAATCTGTGGAACCGGGTTCGATCCCGACCGACGCTAAATATTTAGAATTTTAAATGGCATAAAATTGACCCCTGTGGTGCACTCTCCACGCCAGCAATGAGAGCCCGTGAGGTGACGCCTGGTAAACGCCCGCACGGTACAAATATGTTATCATCATTACCGATATCTGCGTACAAAGCAGATTGACACACCCAACGATGGGTAATATGCCGTGATGATATATTTATTTTATAAAAACAACGAATACAAAAGATCAAGTCACCCAAGTAATTAAACAAGTCTGTTTACATCGCACGACAGTCCAAGGGTATCGCGTCATTGCTAAAAATAGACACTTGTTCATCGCGGCGGCGGCGGCGACGGCGGGCGCTCTACGTTACAATATAAAATAAAATCTGCCATTAAATAGACCTTTTCAATTTAACGGCTATCTCTTTCTATCGCTGCAAATAGTAAGAAAATGGCGCGAACAACTGCCAATTGGGCTGTCAAACGAAACGTCAAAAATATTGTAGTCATTAAAATACCTGTATTCAATAAAAGCTTTTGTAACTTATTTCGATAAGACTTTTTCGGGTTATCTGATATATTCCTCACATTTTACGTTTAATTTTTTTTAGAAACAAACGTCATGTATCTCAATTGTTTTTACTATGCGCAGATCTGCATTGCGCATATCTTCTATCTCTTTAAATTGAAAAGGTCTATTGTCTCAGATATAGTATATTTATTATCGACTGTTTTAGGTGGGTCAAAAACTGAACATCCTCAACCAATCGGGCACTCTCCGCTCCAGCGCAAAGTTCATAACTCCTGCCGACACCCAACAACAGACAACGTTGCCAGTTTTACCAGTGTTGTCAGCCAAACAAAATTTTAATCATTCGGCGAAACCTCAACCACAACCAGTCGTATACAGTTTTGGACAAT
This sequence comes from Harpalus rubripes, assembly GCA_963082715.1. Lineage (NCBI taxonomy): Eukaryota > Metazoa > Arthropoda > Insecta > Coleoptera > Carabidae > Harpalus > Harpalus rubripes. The sequence continues at coordinate 54,363,500 of OY720459.1, forward strand.
TGAATTATTTGAACAAACCAAGTGAAAATAAAATTCCAAATTATCAAAGAAAAAGTCTGTGGACAATGAATGATGACTTTGAAAATGAGGATACGTTTGCGGATATATTAGGGTAAGAAATAATTTTTATCTACCTACATTCATATTGTACAGAGTGCGGCAGAATAATTTCCCTAGATTTATTGTGAAGCGAGTGTGAACATGTTTTTTGCCCCAGTTCTTGATTGATTTCCCTAGCCCGCGTGCTCGCCAGATTTAACACCGTGCGACTTTTATTTGTGGGTTAATATCAAAATCGAGGAACCTGCAAATCCTAAAGGAGGCAATCCCACCAAGAAATAAAAATAAAAATTTAGGCGAAACTTCTAAGTCCCTAAGTAACACAAATGACCTAAAATGGACGTCACTATGACGTCCTTATTTATGTTATATAGTCGTCCTGAAGACGTCTCAGCGTAGAGCTGTGCAACATCAGGCGTGGTTTAGACGTCATTTTAAGACGTTGTTTCGACGTCATTTCAGGCGTTGTTTTGATGTCATTTCACGCGTTGTTTAGACATTTTAAGACGTATTTCGACGTCATTTTTAGATATTGTTTAGACGACAATTTAAGACGGGTTTCGACGTTATTTTTATGGTACAAACATAAATAATGGTAGGAAAAATTATTAAGGCAAGTAACACAAATAACCTAAAATCGACGCCACTGTGACGTCCTAATTTGTCATATAGTCGTCCTGAAGACGTCTCTGCGTGAAACTTTGCGACATCATTTTAAAACGTAGTTTCGACGTCATTTTAGACGTAGTTTCGACGTCATTTCAGACGTTGTTTAGACATTTTAAGACGGTATTTAGACGTCATTTTTAGATATTGTTTAGACGTCATTTTTACATATTGTTTAGACGTCATTTTAAGACGGGTTTAGACGTTATTTTTATGGTACAAACATAAATGATGGTAGGAAAAATTACTAGGTCCATGACGGAAACCATTTGGCCGATATTATTTTCAAAACCACATGAGATAAAAAGATTATTCTGCCGCCCCTTGTACCTCCCTATATTTAAGAATCACCCTGTATAATATTTAACAAATGTATAACGCATTTCTTTCAATTTCAGCAAAAAAGTGTCGAATAATATGGAGAGAACTTTAAAAGAATCTCGCGTAAATTGGAACAAATACGATTTTGGAAATATTCTCGCTCCTTTACCCAGGAATGAATCTGGAACTGTACGGAACCAATACCTAAGTGTGTCTAGGTATGTGGCAGGTAACCCTGCCATACCTAGAAAATCTGTCGTCGCCCAAGGAAACAGAATAAGTAGCGGTCTTTTCTTCGCTGACCAATAAAATAAAATTTTGAGAATGAAAAATGATGATGATGATATTTTACAAGTTGTTATATTTTTGTTTGTGAAATCATTTTTCATTCTTGAAATTTGTGACACTTTTAGAACTGCATATTTTATTAAAAAATGTAAAGTAGGAACAACTTAGTACCTGAAATTAATGTATATTACACCTTCACTATTTTTAATTTTAGATGACACTATGTATGAAATAAATAATTTTTATAGAAAAATGTTTTTATGTATACACATGGTTTAAGTGTGGTTCCCTTTCAGCTTCATTTTTATTATGAAGAGGGAGAATATTCAGCCGGGGCCAAATCAGAAGCATACGCAGGATGAAGCCACACACTGCCATTTTTACCTCTCGCTAAGAGAGGTATTGTATTCATGTTAAAAATCGCATAGATTTTAGTGAATAAGCACGTTTTAAGGTCCCTAGAATCCAATTATAACATTTATACGATGATGTCCGTATGTGTGTGTGTGTGTGTGTGTGTATGTGTGTGTGTGTGTGTGTGTGTGGATGTTGAATTCACGATTTTTCAAATACTATAAGACTATGGATTCCTCAATCTAACAATAAAGGGAAGAGTTGATTAAGTTTTAGTAACAATTGGACAACCGGAAGTAGTAGTTACAAGAAAAAAATCATCTAATTTATCGAAAATTAAGTAAATACTTATTTTAAAGAACGTTAAATTCTTTATTCGATAAATAAAAATTCATTATTATAACTTCTATAGATTTAGAGATAAAGAAATGCATATAAAATAATTTGATGTAAAAATTCTCAGATCAAACTACTTCAAGGCAAGAAATTCAAATGTTTGTAAATGACACATAAATGTTACTGTCAAAAATATTTGTATGCCACTGTCATAAATATTTGTACATTATTATGAAGATTATGAAAATACAAAATGTCAACAACGCAAAATATAAAAGAAATTTGCGAAAAAATGACGAATATAAAGAAAAAGAAGAGGAAAGTAGAAAAGGAAAATTTCAGGGTATTGAATATAAAGAAAATGTATGTATTGTACATAATTTATATTAAAATATTCCATAGATTTTGCAAATATATGTGAGAATTATTTTGTAGTGAGACATGAATATATGTATTTGTATTTAAAAATATTTTTCGTTTTATGCGTACAACCAGGTAAAATATCTGGCAAGAGGTTATGTGCTGGCCACATCAGATTTTTGGAGGACATATTGACGCACAACTGTTGCTTTATACTCCAATGCAAAATTCACAGATGGCGCTGTTAGGTGCTACAGAATAGGGTACCTTTATAACCAGGGTATGGCCATGGGCCAAGATCGCCGCCATTGTCGGTAATTCATTTCCCTATTTATTTGTAATAAATGTGATATTATATTATAAAAGAATATTAAATTATCACACTGTGAATTTAGAAAGGTAATATAAATTAATTAATTTAAGAGATACACAATTATTATTAAGACATACATTTAGAAGTTATGTAGAATATATGACAGGCACAATGACAGGGGTTGTTATTATCACATCTAATTTAATATCTGTAGTTCTTATTTACATAATAATTGTATATTCTAAACTTACCTTTTAAAATTTTAAATGATTGTGCTTAATATTGGTAATATATAGTTGTTTTCAATATATCAGTAATCGTGGTGGATATCTTAACAAACTACACAAGTAAATAAAATAAAATATATTACTTACATTTTAAATACATATTAAAATGATAATTAAATGTGTTTTTCATTAAAATAAAACAAATAGCTACGAAAATACATAATAATTTGCGCAAGAACAACACATATAACAGACGGGCCGATAATGGCGGATGAAACGTGAGCCACACCATGGCCATACCCTGGTTAGGATCCTAGAGTCCTAAATCTTCATAGGCCCTCTATGGAACAAATATCACATCACATTTTAAATAATAAAAACAATATTTTTTTTATGAAAAACATTTTTATTCAAAAACTATAACAACCGCTCTCGATGAAAAGCTTAACACAGCCTAAACTATCAGTCTATTCTACACTTAACGATAACAATGATCATATATTGTATTGTACTATACTGCAAGTAAATCAAATTCAGTATTCTAGTTGTTTACCATGTAATAAGTTTGGTATTTGTTGTAATTGCAAAATATATGATCTTAGATATGTTCATTTATAAAGATTTGGTAATGCTGTTGAAGATACGCTTGCCCCACCAGGATTCTAAGTCGAATGGTTTAAAGTCTTGGAGAGTCGGACTGCGTTCTCCATCGTTGTAATAGACTATAGATTGTACGTCTAAAATAGAGTACAATTATTGTACGTATTAGAAAATCTACAGATGCTAGGTTATGTCTGTTAGTTTGTCTCAACAATATACGTATTAACAGGGTGTTTTTCGGTTATGGGACACCTCGCTTATTTTATTTATTATTGGAAATAGAAGGAAATCATTTAAATAAAAGTTGTTCTAAACTGACGGGAACATTCGCTTCTTGAAGAATTTTGACGTATTACAGAACTTAAAATCGTCCAGAAATGCGCTGTTGCTGACCTCGACCGGCAAAAGGAGTTGGCATTACTGTTCAAGTGATTTCAACACAAGAATTAGCAAAATGTTTACAAATTTTAGGCTTAAATCTTTAATTGTTGTAACTTAAATAACTAAATTTTGTCATAAAAATAATAATATGCTGTCATTATTGACATCTCGTATAAACTATTATTCACGAAAGAAGACTATTCAAGGTCATTTGTGAGCAGTCTGATATAATATTACTTGCAGATAACTTCATTTCATTTCGTATGCATAGGTGTGCAACATGAAATATTTATGGACACATTTTAACTTAAAAAATAAGAGTAATTCATTTGAAAATTATGTTTCTTTCTAAATAATGCCTTTCTGAAAGATTTATGTTCTTCACTTATATTTTTGCAAAATACAAAAACATAGACTTAATTTATAAACCAAAGAATAATAATTTGATTTAAACTTCAACGCCACTGGGTAAATATTAGCACAGAGGGCAGTGTAGTACATAATTAGGTGTCTGTAATTCTACGACATACCTCATTATTGTTTATAGTGTGTTAGAAAGTAAAGCCACTATTCACGTATATCTGTCACACTACATAAATTAAATAGACATAGGTCAAATAATCTTTCTTCTTTCTAATACAAAATGTTGCTAAGCTACTGCTATAAAGTGATGTGTATTCTTTCTTCGAACAAATTACCTCGAATAGTCATCTTTCGTGAATAATAGTGTACATTAAATATAAGTAACTTTAGGACTAGTTTGTTTTGTAACTACAACTAACTTCACGTGATACAATTGAGTTTCCGCCATCTGTCATTAAAAATATGCGAAAGTATATAAAATATATATAACTAATGTTTGTATGTTATATTCAATAGATATAAAATTATTACGCATTTTAAGCTCAAATGTAAGTAATTATAATTAAACTTGCAATGCAAAACCGATAAAAATATGGGTTCATTTTTTAGGTTATGTAACATAGAATAAAGTGTAGAGAAATATACGAAGAATTTATGGAGAAGTCGGTACAAAAAATCTTGTGTATCACATGCCCAGAAACTGTTTTGCGAGATCTCGTATTTGCAAAATAAATTCGGTCTCGCAAATGTTCAGTTTCTGGCCTAGTGATATAAATAACTGTTTTAGGCTCATTCGATAAGAGTATTTTTTTCTGAATACAACCAAATAATCATTTTATATTCTTACATAAAAAAATATTGAGGAAAATGCAAATGAAATTTAAATAAATTTTATTTTTATAGTTATTTTTTTAATAGGCTACGCATGAAAAATGATAGTTTAAATTAAAAACAAATAAATATAGCAGTTTTTGTTTATCATACATAGCCAACTAAAAAAATATCTTTGTTATAGTTTGAGAACCACTGGTTATAATTTTTTTCTTTCGTCATTAAGTGAATGTCCCCCTTCATCTACTACAACTTTTATTTGAATGATTTTCTCCTATTTATAATAATAAAGACAATAATCGAGATGTCCCTTATCCAAGAAACATCCTGTATAGACAAATTTTTGTTTTCGCGCTCTAATTTCTAGTTTTTTATACAATATTTTACATAAAAGAATAGAGTCCATTAAAAAAAATGCATTTTAAAGCTGGACCCTATTCTATACTTTGCCCGAATGTACATATATTTAGGAAGAATGTTGAGAGAATGGGACAGTGTCTTGTTAAATTAAACGAATAACATATTTCAAATAATGTATGTACAAGTGTGCAACACACACATAAACAAATAAATATAAAGCATGATAAAAAGCATAAAATAAAAATGCACACAAAAAGCAACAATCTTTATTTAAAAATATATTTACTGTTATTAGTAGGTTCCTTCGGTAAGGAATAGTGCCGGTGATACTGGTGACACACTGTGCTCCAAGCTATAACGAAACAGGGTACAAATCTGAATAAATTTCACCCAAAAACTATTAAAAACAACTTTAAACTTACAATCATGAATGTATTTTATTATTTCTTCATGTTGTGGGCTTATCAAGTTAGGTTCATGGTTAATTTGTACAGATTTCTTCGATATATTGTGAAATATCGGCTTTGGAACACTAAAAGAAATTATTTTATTTGAAAACGTCACAATACCTTCGTTCATATTTTGCGCGCCAAAAATTATTTTATGTATTAGCACATGTAGAAAACTCTATAAAAAGTTAGGTAAGAACTGTTAATATTGACACCTAAATGCAAAAATTAACAATACAATATATATTTACATAAAAGGTTATAAAAAAACTTTTGACAATATTTTAGGGTTGTTATTAGTGTTTTTTCTCACCTTGAAACAGTGTCATTATTATCTACCTCAATTTTGCCCTTTGTGTCTTTAAAGTTCTCCACCCTGTCAAAATTTTGAGATACACCTAAAAATACATCAAAATTTTCCTCGATTTCGAAATAATTACATCATTTTTGCACTAACCTCTTCGAGTTTTTGCCACAAGTTTGCTAGGCCCTTTGGAAACAGTGTACATCTTCTAGTAACGATTTTATTGTCTAGAGTTCAGTCAATCTTGTCTCATTTCTTAACAAAACACAATTATTTAGACCCGCATTTTCAACAATAACAGGAAATTATTTGAGAAGTAACAACAGAGAACATGTGATGTATGTAGGGTTTTTATGTTGTACTGTTGGCTAGTATTTTTAGTAATGTACCAAAGATGACGTAAAAATAAAACGGTATTACTTTTTCGTAGATTTACTTTCATTCATACATATTTATAACATATTTGACTGTATTTACAACACATTTTATCGAATATTAATCTATTTTTGTACGTCTTTGATTCTAGTTACATAATATTCCCCTAGAAATCCCTGATTACGTAACCAACAACAACGTGTTCGTGAATTATATAACCAAACTTTTCCATCAAAATACAGCAAAACTAACACATTTTTATCAAAGTATTCAAATCTTTCTACCATGGATTTTATCGTAGGATGTACTGGACTTGCTATAAGTCTTTTAGGACTTGTATATCTGTTTGGGCGTATAATATTAATTCCTTTACTGCCTTTATCAGCTGATAGCGTCTTCAATTTACCCGAAAATAAACCAGTTGGGATTTTATTAACATTAGCGATCAGTGGACTAACGTTTATTGGAAGTTTGGGCTTTGTAACTCTTTATAAATTGAGACAGAAATAAGAATATGTGAAATAAGGTTATGTACATAAGACTGATCAAATTTTGTATGAAATAAATTGTTTTTATTGTTATTTACAAAATATTTTATTATAAATACATAAAACTACAATATCAACATTCTAAATTCTTATTTATTTGCGCCATTTTCGTTTGACTAATCAAAGTATCAACCAAACTTTTAATCTTATCATTTGACGAAATATTTCTGTCTTGCATTTCGTGCCATAGACTTAAAACACTATCACAGTCGTTATTTGAACCTGTAATCACAAAATTGTAACATTTTTCTTTCAAATATGATTAATAACTTACTATAAAATCTCATTAAGTGAAAATATACAACAGTTAATTCAACAGAATTAATTCCTTTTGCAGAATTTATAATATTTTTCAAAGCATGGATTTTATTTTCTTTTACCCATCGTTCACAATATTGCTCGAGTAATTTTTGAGAAAGAAATAAGTTTGTATCCTGCAAAATATATTTATTATCATATTTTTGTGTTTATTTGAAGGTCCATACCAAAAATAATTTTCTTAGCGTTTTTGTAAGACCGGTTTCAGCCAAAGCTGCAGCTAAAGATGTCTGAGTTTGTGGGGCCCCATGAATTAAAACTGTAGCTTCAACTACGGCTTGTATAAGTTCACTGGACGATTCGTTTTTAACTAAATAACATAATAATTCGTGGAGTAATGGCGTTTTGTTGTATTTTGTACAACAGTCTATATATTCTTCTGCTGCGCCTTTCTTGTCGTTACTAAAAAAGATTTGTTGCTAAATGTCTCAGATCCTTTTGAATGATATGAATTATATTTTGTAAGATGATGACCATATTTCAATAATAATTTAAGGTATGAACACTATTTAAATTTTAAAGTGTGAATTTTGTTACGGCTTGTTGCCCCACGTTGGGCGCCAAATATGTGACGTCTATTAACTCATTAGTTATACTTGTATTAGTGTGGTTAAATTTAAGATGTCTCATTAAAAAATTAAATATTGGAGAATGCATAAACAAAACCCATTTAAGGTGTGACTTGACTATACTTACGAACCCTATTTAAGGTGTGCCATTCACACCTACGAACACAATTTCAGCATTTGAACACTATTTAAATATTAAAGTGTGAACTTTGTTAAGGCTTGGTGCCCCACGTTGGGCGCCAAATTTGTACCCCACGTTGGGCGCCAAATTTGTGACTATTAAATAAGCCACTAGTCCAGCTTGTATCAGAGTTGTTAAAATTAAGATATATAACTATAAAACAAGGAGTCTCGTGGCCGCGTGCCTGCGTGTCTGGTCGCGAATCTGGGGAACCGGGTTCGATCCCACGCCAAATATTTCGAAATTTAAATGACACAAATTTGACCCCTGTGGTGCAGTCTCCACGGCAGCAATGAGTGTCCGTGGCTTGGTGCCCCACGTTGGGCGCCAAATTTGTGCCCCACGTTGGGCGCCAAATTTGTGCCCCACGTTGGGCGCCAAATTCGTGACTATTAAATCCGAAGATAGGTAACTATAAAACATGGAGTCTCGTGGCCGCGTGCCTGAATGTCTGGTCGCGAATCTGGGGAACCGGGTTCGATCCCACGCCAAATATTTCGAAATTTAAATGACACAAATTTGACCCCTGTGGTGCAGTCTCCACGCCAGCAATGAGTGTCCGTGAGGTGACGCCTAATAAACGTCCGTACGGTACAAATATGTCATCATCATTACCGATATCTGCGCACAAAGCAGATTGGCAATATGCCGTGATGATATATTTATTTATTGATTTAACTATAAACCGAAACTTTGCTAGTTGTTTTTTAGTACTTACTTGCAAATATGAACTCGAACTAAAGGCCCTAACATTACGTTACTGTCTGTACAATAATTATTATCAACCAATGTTTTAAATAATGTTTTGGTTTCTTTAACTTTTTTCATTTTTGCGACAGTATCCAATAATTTCCAGCAATTATGTTCCATAGAATTGCCCCCACTTATTTTCCTATTAAAAACAGATACAATTTGATTTTTAAAAATATTAATTCTATTTATTATTACCTTAAAACACTTTCATTTTGTAATAACATATCTGCCTCTTTAATTTTTCCATTCATACTTAACAATCTAGCGAGATCTACAATTTTGAATTCATCTATAACAAAATTTGGATAATTTTGTTTTAAATCTTTGAATTCATTCCAGGCTTTGTCAAACTTTTCTACTTTGATATACAAGTCCAGTAAACTTGATTTCATTCCTGGGGACACAGAATATCCCATTTTGAGGAACTCTGAATATAATTCGGTCACTCTGTCAATATTTCCATATTTACAGTTCATTTGTATTAATTTTCTTAATACGCCTCTTGTATCCATGTGTTTGTCTCTAAGTTCTATTAGATGGCAATCTAATTCTTCTAGATTCATGTTACGCTGCGAAATAATTCATTTTTAAAAACTAATAAACTTTCGCGGCTGTAATCACAGAATGAATTTGTGACGTCACAGCTTCATACTCACACAAAGACATTTCTCCCTCACACATACACATACAGACATTTATACTAGACGTGATTTCCGTTTTAGCCGTTGTAAACACAAAACAGCAATCTAACCTAAAATTATGGCATATGACATTATTGTTAATTTTTTTTAAAGTACTAGTGCAGTAATAAGGTATGTAAATAAAACATTTATTTAAATAAATACCAAACCAAACAATCATAGTTCCAAACTAAACCGGTAGAGATCGATTGCCATATTATGAATCTGTGACGTCAGCATTTCAATATTTGAAATTAAAGGCATATCTCTAAAAACTTTTAAGGTGTATAACATATTTAATTTGAGCAATTCTTTCAAGAAATAATCAGAAAATGTGAAATGACCCCAAAAATAAAAATCTGATGTGGCCAGCACATAACCTCTCGCCAGACATTTTTTTTTTCATCATATTCGTCATTTTTTCGCAAATTCCTTTTATATTCTTTTGCATTGTTGACTATTTTTTATTTTCATAATGATGTACAAATATTTTTGACAGTGGCATACAAATATTTTCGACAGTGACATTTATGTGTCTATTACAAACATTTGAATTTCTTGCCTTGAAGTAGTTTGATATGAGATTTTTTACATCAAATTATTTTATATGCATTTCTTTATCTCTAAATTTATAAAAGATATAATAATGAATTTATATTTATCGAATAAAGAATTTAACGTTACTACTTCCGGTTATCCAATTGTTACCAAAACTTAATCAACTCTTCCCATTATTGTTAGATTGAGGAATCCGTAGTTAAAAATGTCTCAAGTCTTATAGTATTTGAGAAATCGTGGATCCAACATCCACACACACACACACACACACACACATCATCGTAAAAATGTTATAATCGGATTCTAGGGACCTGAAAACGTGCTTATTCACTAAAATCTGGATATGCGATTTTTAGAATGAATTCAATACCTTTCTTAGCGAGAGGTAAAAATTAATAAACTTTCGCGGCTGTAAACATGGACTAGATTTGTGACGTCACAGCTTCATACTCACACAAAGACATTTCTCCCTCTCTCACACACACACATACACACATTTACGCTTCACGTGATTTCTATTTTAGCCGTTGTAAACACAAAATAGCAATCTAACATAAAATTGTGTAAACATTGACCGATTCTTTCAAGAAAAAAATAATCAGAAAATGCGAAATGATCCCAAAAATAAAAATTAATAACTTTTGGTATATTTTGAAGAAAATGACAGTAATTTATAATACTTACTGGATGAGGTATATGATTATTACGATCCACACCATTGACGACATCCAAAGAATGTAAAACTTTTTGTATTTTTAATTTTGTTTGTTTGTCATCAATTTTTTTACATAGATAATCAATTTTATCTATAAATGGTGCAGATATTTTTATATTATTATTTTTGTATTCCTATAAACACAATATTATTATTATTAAAATATTTTGAACATGTTTGATCCAGTATGCTGTTCCCGCCAATATTCAAATGATCCGGCTCGAAAGACCACAACGCACACTTAGATCGAACAGCAAATTAGTTGAATTTGACTTACTTTTAACAAATAATATATTAAATTATAATCAATATTTGTTCCCGAACGAGTAAAACTGAAAGATAAAAGTTGTCCGGCCCAATCTTCGGAAATATTTTTAGATTGTATATTTTTCAAAATTCTAATTGTATTTTGGACATCTTTTGTTTTATTATAAGAAGTAGACAATTGTTTAATTAATCTAATGCCATCTAATTTTACTTTATATTTTGTTGCTGTAATAAACAAACAGTTGACTAGCATATTTTTTCTCTGTGTTTATTTTAAAAAACTTACTGATATCTGCTACTTCTTTCATTTTTCCGTTGCGTAGTAATACAACAGATATTGGAGTTAGTGTGTCAGTAACACTTAAATTAAACTGTTTTAATTTGTTTATTATAACATCAGGATCTAAGTTTTTAATGTACTGTAAACTATAAACTTCTAAAGTTTCTGTTTCGATCGGTAGATTGTATTGTTGCATTTGATCAAATATATTAAATATTCCTAAAAAATATATGTTCAAATATTTATTTGTAGATTTGAAATAATATATTTTTAACCTTTTTCTCCGTATAATTTGGCTTCATGAATTAATATTGGCCAAAAATAATGATTTTTCAAAGTATATTTTCTGTCATATAAGGCCTGTAATAATATTAAAGATAGCTGAATGTTTGGTATTCTTAAAGCTATTTCCGTAGCTTTAAAAAGGGCATATATATTTTTATTTGATTTTACCAAATCATCTGCAATATTTATTATAATGTCGGATGGCTGAAAATTATATATTCTCAATAATATTAACGGTATTTTTGTATATAAACATACCGTATTATTTTTTATCATTTCATATATAAAAAACGATCCGTATGTATCGCTTTCTGTCAAAAACCCTACTTCGGGTTCGGTTAATGTTTTTAATAATTCATACCCAATATTGGGTTTACCTAAATATATCAAATGAATACATAAATTTTGCAGTTTACTTTCAAATATTCTCGTATCGATTTTATCGGCCCAAATTTTTTTAATCTAAAAAAATGTCACGTAGAAAACTAAAATATATATATATTTTTTAAGAACATACCAAAGGTAGCAAATTCATTTTTTCTGAGGCACAAACAGAATTTAATATTGATATAAGTTGTTTTAAATTAAATTCTCGATTTTGGGCGCTGTTTAAAATGTTTTCAAATAATTTTAATTCGTTTAATTCTGCGTAACCTCTCAGTAAAGCTGTATATGTTTTCGAAGACAAAGTTATTTGAGCTATACGCATTGTTGATAAAATATTATGTGCACTTTTTATATCCCTAAATATTAACATAAAATAATATATCATTATACGTTTAATATACCATATTTTAAATGGGCCCATAACCTATTTTTTTATAAAATTTTGTAGAAATAATGAAGACCCGACAAAAATTCCTTATATTAAGCAATTTTTTTAAGTTTTGCGATTAGTTTGTGACGTCACCCGTTTTATATCAGTAACAATGAAACAATATTTTTTTATGAGAGTTCCACAATTTTTAGTCACCAATGGGAAAATGGATAATCTGTGAGCGGGGCGATATGGAATTATAGGCGGGATTCTCAGCTTTCATATATTTGGCCAATAAACCGTATTTTTAAATGGGCCCATAACCTATTTTTAATTTTTTTATGTAATTTTGTAGAAAGATTTATTAACGAAAACCCGACATGAAAATTCTTTATAATAAGCATTTTTTTTAAGTTTTGCTATTAGTTTGTGACGTCACCCGTTTTATACCAGTGACAATGAAACAATATTTTTTTTTGTAAGAGTTCCACCATTTTTAGTCACCAATGGGAAAAGAAAACGGATAACCTGTGGGCGAGGCGCTATGGAATTATAGGCAGGATTCCCAGCTTTCATATTTCTGGCCAATAAACCGTATTTTTAAATGGGCCCATAACCTATTTATTATTTTTTATAAAATTTTCTAGGAAGATTTGATCATTAATGAAAACCCGACATAAAAATTCCTTATAAGCAATTTTTTTTAAGTTTTGCTATTAGTTTGTGACGTCACCCGTTTTATACCAGTGACAATGAAACAATATTTTTTTTTGTAAGAGTTCCACCATTTTTAGTCACCAATGGGAAAAGAAAATGCATAATCTGCGGGCGGGGCGCTATGGAATTATAGGCGGGATTCTCAGCTTTCATATTTTTGGCCAATAAACCGTATTTTTAAATGGGCCCATAACCTATTTTTTATTTTTTTATGAAATTTTCTAGAAAGTTTTGATCATTAATGAAAGCCCGACATGAAAATTCCTTATAAGCAATTTGTCACGCGTTTTATATCACTGACAATGAAACAATGGGAAAAGAAAATGGATAGTTTGTGGGCGTGGCTCCGTGGCATTATAGGCGTGATTCTCAGCTTTTATATTTCTGGCCAAAAGAATCAAAACTCACCCGTCACGTCATAAATGTTTAATTCGTTTTTTTTATAAAAATTCGTTATGTTTTGATTATGGTTTATGGGCCCCATTTTAAAATATTTACCCATTTCTCAAGTGACACAAAATCAAACTACTAAACACCGGCTCAGTGGCAGAAATCCCACTTTTTTTCATCAAATTTACAATCTCTACTGCTTGGTTTAAATCACCACATTCGCAAACACATTCCAAGAGCAAATCATACGTTTGTACATTGGGTTCGCTCTTCATATTTTGCAAAAACGTTGTGTGTGAAATCGACATTTTGTTTTCTACATAACACTGTAACAAAGCGTTATAATTTTCTGTCGTGAGGTTTATATTTTTGTTTAATAGTTTCTCCCATGCTTTTTGCGCGAGAGAAATTCTTGAGGCGGGCAATTCGTCTGGAATTAAGTGCCCGCATGATTGAAGAAGGAGGAGATAGTTGTCTTCGTTTATATCTGCAATTATTTTGATATATTTGTTGTGTTTTTGTACATTATTTTCATAAATACCTTCATTTTCAATACTGGATATTAATTGTTCTATGTCTTTTTTATATATTCGTTGCTGTTGTTTGTAATTATTATCCAAATTTGAAAATGCTTCCGATATTTTTATTATATTTGTACAAAATAATTTATTTTCGATACATAACCTAGTAAATACATGTGAATTTTTTAGGTTATTGCCGTAAATTTGAGAAATTTCATTGTATTTTGTACGTAACGCACTAAATTTACGAATATTTCGTACAGCAAACATAATGACCACACTATATTAACACAAATAAATATTAATGAGTTTATTTTACTATTATAATCAAGTATTTGACATTTAAGTTTACATAATACTTTAAATAGAATTACAACAAAAATATAAAGACGATCATACTTCAAAATTCACAATATTTACTAATAAAAATCATTAATTTTATTCGGCTTTTAGATCAATTTTTATAATGATATAATATACAAAAGCGCGGGCAGACACGTGACTTTGACAAGTGCTTGTAGAGCCCAGTGTTGCCAACAATTGGAAACAAAATTTCCCACTTCGCTTCTTAAAATTTCCTGTTTTTGCACAAAAATTACCATTTTAAATTTATGTACAGTCAATATTATTGATTATAAATATTTATTATCATTAATTTACTTAATGAAAACTATATTTATACTATTATTCACGAAAGATGACTATTCAAGGTCGTTTGTTCGAAGAAAGAATTCACATCACTTTATAGCAGTAGCTTAGCAACATTTTGTATTAGAAAGAGAAAGTTTATTTGATCTATGTCTATTTAATTTATGTGGTGTGACAGATTTACGTAAATAATGGCATTACTCTCTAACACACTATAAATAATAATGACATATGTCGTAGAATTACAGATACCTAATTATCTACTACACTGCCCTCTGTGCTAATATTTACCCAGTGGCGTTGACGTTTAAATCAAATTATTATTTCTTGGTTTAAAAGTTAAGTCTATGTTTTTGTATTCTACAAAAACATAAGTGAAGAACATAAATCTTTCAGAAAGGCATTATTTAGAAAGAAACATAATTTTCAAATGAATTATTCTTATTTTTCAGTTAAAATGTGTCCATAAATATTTCATGTTGCACGCCTACGCAAACGAAATACAATGAAATTATCTGCAAGTAATATTATATCATACGGCTCACAAATGACCTTGAATAGTCATCTTTCGTGAATAATAGTGTATTTAACTTTACAAATAATTTTCAAAATTATAAATAATATTTTGACATAACAATAGTAGTTTACTATAAGTAAATTGTTTTGTTATTGATCATGGCCCACTGTTTTGTGTTTATTTTCAAATGAATTTTTCTCAATATTTTTGTTATGCAAGAAAATATTTATATGGTTGAATTCAGAAAAAAATAGTCTGTCGAATGAGCCTAAAAATGTATAACCCATTTAAAAAAATATAACTTTGATATTCTATCCCTAATAAAGAAAATAATCGGGGTGTCTCGTATCCGTGAAACACCCTGTATATATTCACACACACACACACACACACACACACACACACACCAGTATATTTTATTATTTTTGCAGCCTTATAGTGCCCCCAAAATTATGCTCATATGCTCGAGTATATTATAGCTGTTGAGTGTGGGATTTGAACCATAGTTAACTAATTAAATAAGCTACTATTCAAGCTTGTATCAGTGCAATTAAATATAAGATGGGTGACCATTTTCTCCGACAATTTCTTGGGTATTTTTTCATGTCGATTTCTGCAAAGAGTTACAGCTTACATATAAAAAATCTATGAAATAAAAAAACATTTATTACGAAAATTTAATAATACAAATCATTATTCTACAGGCGAAATATCTCTTGCAGCTTGAAAAGCAGATACAAGAGCAGTTAATTGAATATCTTCATTAGTTCCAATCATTAATCTATGTTCTATTTCAGCCATTTTATCAATTAATGATGTCATTACTTCGAACGGCAATTCAACTATTAAAAAAATAGTATTAATACTTATATTTTATTAGTATTTTGTACTTACTTCTCAGTACAAATTTGTGTACTTCTGTTAAAATGTCTTGAAGCGCTAAACCTTTAAGAATTTTTAGTTGTTTGATATCTATTGAATATGAGTTAAAGAAACAGTTATATTTACGATTAAAATACGAGTCTGTAATTAAATTTAATCGTCGTTTATAAAATTCTATTTTTTTCTAGCTCAGATTAAAAAAAAATAAGATTGAATGCCTAAAGTCTGGAATATGTACCACTCAAGAATTTTATTTTCATGGTTATATATGGTTACAAAACCATTAAAAACAATAAATTCCACAAAAATTAGAGCGCGGAAAGTAATGTTTATACTGATTTTACATTTTTCTAAAACAAAGTAGGGTTAAATTCCTATAAAATTAATGTAACCACCAAAGTTTCGTCAAATTTTTTGCAGCCAGAAAGGATACTTTTATAAGCGATCGAAAATTTTTCATTTAATAACCATTTGATTATATTAGTAATATCACTTTTTAAAGGATGTCCAACACATGTATAAACAGTTTCTTCATTGACTTTTTTATAAGCCATCCAAGTACTTTGCAAAACATTTAAAACTTTACGCATATCGCCGTTAGCTAAAGTCAGTAGCGCTTGTTTTCCGTCTTCATCTACGGTAATACTAATCATCCATTATTATTATATATATATATATATATATATATATATATATATATATATATATATATATATATATATATATATATATATACACCTATATACAGGTGTAAATGAAATAAGTGCATTAAATTTAACCAGTAATGTAACTTGACGAGAGCAACAATAAGTCTTTTAGATTTTGAGTTAAAATTCTTTAAAGATTTGCTACATATTTCGGCGCGCGCCCATGGAGAACAAATGGTAGTTGTCGAATTCAAGTGGGATACAAACAGCTCAAAAATTGTCGGTTATCGGTTACACTTGCAGTCACAGTAATTAGTAACGAATCTACGGAAATAACATTTATTAATTAATTCGTAATAGTACAATTTTTAAAATAAAAAAAATTTAAATTTTGGATAACAAAATTATAAAGTTGTGTATTAAACCAGGCTTTAATCACCTGTGAATAGAGGAAGACAAGGAGGAACGAGGGGAGGAAGAGCAAAAGCATAGTTATTAGGTTATGAGATGACTATTTATTGTCGACAAATCATAATAGTTTAAATACGTTATTCAAAAAATGTAAGTACAAACTTTTGTCCATTTAAACGAGGTACATGAGCACCAATAATTAGTCGTCCATTTATTGTTCCCGCTCAAACATTTTTTAATGAAAATTTTTACAGCATTTTCGTCTGTTGAAATGTGTATTGTGCATAATAAATACACCTTCCCAAGTAAATTCAGTCTCATTAATGAACATTATGAGCCATTCCCAAAATTGAAGTCTGCTGAAAACATTGATCTTTTTGCACATGATATGGATACAACTGTTGCTTTATTTAAAATTGTCATATGTGACACTTCGTATTGTGATAAAGATGTACAAGATTAACAAATGTGCGAATATTAGGAACAGTATGATTTGGAAACGCTCCGTCTAAATGCGTTGGCAACTCTATAATACTATCTTTATATCAACCACAAATTAAAATGTAGTAAAGATACGAATAAATAAATAAACCATAGGTAAGTAATTACAATATCTGTGTATTCGCTATTTGTAAACGTAAGCATTTTGACAGAATTTTACCTGATAAACAAGTTTATTACTAATGCCAAAATATAATTGCAACAACTGACAAAACTGTCAATTGCTAAAACAAAATTTTTCATAGCTATTGCTACTGCATTCAATTATTAGAAAAATACGTGGAACGACTCGTCAATTTACGGGGTGGTAAAAATGCTAAAAAAATATGCGATTTCGAGAAAAAGTTATTAAGAAATATTGTTGCTCTCGTCGAGTTACATTACTGGTTAAATTTAATGCACTTATTTCATTACACCCTGTATATAAATACTATTTAATATTTATATTTATCTCACTTTTCTTTTTCGATGACATATTCCAATCTGGGCACTATCAAATCACTGCTCAACGGTCCAAACCTAAATTTGGTACATCTGGACTGCAAAGCTGGTATTACCTTACTCAAATAATTGCAGATTATACAAAAACGAACGTTTTCCGTATATTTTTCAATAACTGAAACACAAATATTCAAAGAAGCTTATATTCCTTCAATCATATTATCATATGAATGTCTAATCTTTTGAGTGCTTTATTGATAT
Organism: Harpalus rubripes; assembly: GCA_963082715.1. Lineage (NCBI taxonomy): Eukaryota > Metazoa > Arthropoda > Insecta > Coleoptera > Carabidae > Harpalus > Harpalus rubripes. The sequence continues at coordinate 54,381,935 of OY720459.1, forward strand.
TCCTGGCGAAAAGATTTGAAATGGTATAAAAGCAGAAATATTATTTTGAAAAATCACTTCGAAGTGAAAAGTCACACTGTAAACATGGTGAATTTTATAACCGGGGTTGCAATTTTTATAGCAATCTTTTGCTTTTGCGAAAGTTGTTTGATTACAAATTGCCCTAGAGGGGGCAAAAGAAGTCATTTTCATCGAGAAGGCGGAATCAAACCGGTAAGACAATATTTTATTTATACAGGGTGTTGCATTTAAGTGCTACACTATTGCTATCTCGAGAAATATAAGAGATACGAAGTTCGTTAAATTAGCAAATAATTTTTAAATTATATGACTATTAAAATGAACAAAACAAAAAATTTTCTTAACCAGTGGTTCTCAAAATATGGGACCCAACTTTTTTATTTTAAATTAGAACCTACCTTTTTTATTAGCTTATTCGATTCAGTATTTTTTTCTGAATTCAACGATATCCATATGTAATACGTTATTATTACAAAATTTTTGAGAAAAATGTAAAATTAATAATGTATCATTTTTATTTAAATATACAAAGAGTGCTATGGAAAAAACAAATAAATCAAATGAAGAAATAATTACAAAAACTTTTATATTTTACTTTAAGTTGTAAATAGTATATTAAAGAACGTGTTTTATAAGACATGTTTTTTCGCACGCGTCAAAATTTAGAAAACGAGCGTTGTTTATACTATTTTTTATATTTTGCGCCTTCTACAATTAACATTTACTTACTCAATTTGTGATTATATTTGTAACCATTTGTACATTTTCATGTAAATAATCTTCCCTAAATAAAAAAATAATAATAAAATAATATCTCGGACACGAAAAGATATCGACCTGTGGTTTTAAAATCTTAAATCTACACTCTTCAAACTACTTAAATACAAATTTTCAGAATTTTTAATTTTTTAAAAATTTCCTCCCTTTTTTAAACCACACCATCCTCATCCCCAAAAATGGGTGTGCGGTACACCTTCAACGACGAACACCAGTAAATTCCTCGTACCAAAAAACATAAGTATACCAATTTTCATCAAAATATTCCAACGGATACATTAATTATTAAACATTCCTTAAAATTGTCAAAAACTGAAAAAATCGCAAGGGGTACACCTTAGATTTTTTGCGATTTTTGGCCATTTTCAGACTTTTCCTTCTGGAGATTGTAATAGTTGTTCAAAAATTATGAAAATTGGTATGCTTATGTAATTTTGCCCGTAGAATCTAATGGTGATATCGCCAGCGGTGTATAATTGACCATTTTTGGGATATGACCCAAAAATGGGCATTTTTGAGCAAAGTTTTGAGGCCGAATATCTCGGAAACGAAAAGAGATATCGACCTGTGGTTTTAAAATCTTAAATCTACACTCTTCAAACTACTTAAATACAAATTTTCAGAATTTTTAATTTTTTAAAAATTTCTACCCTTTTTTAAACCACACCATCCTCATACCCAAAAATGGGTGTGCGGTACATCTTCAACGACCTCACCAGTAAATTCCTCGTACCAAAAAACATAAGTATACCAATTTTCATCGAAATATTCCAACGGATACATTAATTATTAAACATCTCTTAAAATTGTCTCTAAATAAAAATAAAATAATAATAATTTCGACATTACATATATTATTAAAATGAATTGTCAATTAACTAAAAATAAATTAGGTAAAAATGGGTTAAAGAAACGTCATCTAGAACCAACCGTCTAAAACAAAAAATTGTGTATCGTATTGACTTCATTATGTACGCAAAATATAATATAATTATTTAAACAAGATAAAATATATAAATAATATTAACAATTGTTTTATTGATTTATTTGTTTTTTCCATAGCGCTCTTTGTATATTTAAATAAAAATGATACATTATTAATTTTGCATTTTTCTCAAATATTTTGTAATAATAGAGTATTACATATGGATATCGTTGAATTCAGAAAAAAATACTGAATCGAATAAGCAAATAAAAAAAAATAGGTTGCCATTTAAAATAAGAAAGTAGCACCTCGTATTTTGAGAACCACTGGTCTAAAAAAATTCTTGTTTCGTTCATTAAAGTAGTCTTATAAAATATCGTATCTCTTATACTTCTCGAGATAGCAATAGTGTAGCACTTAAATGAAACACCCTGTATACTGGAAAACAGTTCTTTTCCGCACATTTTTAATGAGAAAATAATATTTATTGTTTTTCAGTGTATATCGTGCGGCCCAGGACATTCAGGTCAATGTTTCGGATCAAACATTTGCTGCGGACCTTTCGGCTGTTTGTTAGGAACTTCAGAAACAATTAAATGCCAACGACAAGGATTTTTCAACGAACCAGAACCGTGCATAGCTGGAAACGGTTATTGTAGGAAGAACACAGGACGATGTGCTACTGACGGAATTTGTTGTACACAAGGTAAAAAAAATATTTTGTGTAATTGCATTTTTTTTAAAAAAATATTTGTTTGTTTAGAATCATGCCACACGGACAAATCTTGTAGTTTTGACGAAAAGCAAGCCAGAATTCAAGAAATGGAACAAATATATAACATTCTACCAATGCAATTTTCAAACCAGATCGATTATGCGAACGATATAAACACTGTTTAAATGTATTAATATATATAAAAATAAACGTTAATCACTGAATTTTCTTTCACTTACTTCTCCTTAATGCATTTTGTGCATCCATAGTCATAGCATCGGCTTCATCAAGTATAATCAACTTAAATCCAGACTTAAAAATAGTTCTTGTACTCGCAAAAGTTAAAATTTGCCCTCTTACAATCCCAATTCCTCTGTCATCAGAGGCATTTAATTCTAAAACCTGTTTAAATATTTATAATTTTGTTTAAAAGCTAAAAAAAATGGACGTACCATTGTTGAAAACTGAGCTTGAGAATATAATTCTCGAGCACAAGCTAATATTGTTGTTGTTTTGCCGGTACCTGGCGGCCCATAAAACAGCAAATGCGGCAGTTGGCCTTCTTTAATAAATTTACGAACTAAAATATTAATAATTGTTTATAAAAATGTATAAATTATGTGTTAATTGTTGTAATACTTGTTCTAATAATGTCATCATGAGATACAAGCTCTTCTAGCTTACTTGGCCGATATTTTTCAACCCTATAACGAGCAAATTATACAAAATATTGTTTATTGTATAATTATTTATTGTCTTACCAAGGTAAATTCACCTTTTTATTATCAGTTATCGTCATTTTGTACACTTAACAACAGCGAAATCTTATGCAAACTGACAGAAAATATGCCGCGAAACTTTCTTGAAGTTAGGTTAATACTTTGCGCATGCTTTTTACGAATATTTGGTTTGGAGTTTAATATTCATTATTTTACTTTTTATAGCATTCTCATTTAGTTATACCGCCAAAAACAATAATTAAAATTTCCTACCTTAACCGCCATGACTGCAACAACTGCAAACTGATTTTTTCTCTCTTGCAAACAGCCGAAACTTTTTTATTCACAACACGATTTATATGTCAAAATGACCGCGAAAGTATATAGAATCGTCTAATACATAAATTATTATTAACATCACTGTTTTAACTACGAAAAACTTATAATTACGCGGAAAACACCCGCCCGGTCTTACGCGAGACAAACGACTGGAGAAAAACCGTTAAAACTGGCAAACTTCGATCAAAATTTTCGCGAAATTTGGATCAGAGTAGTCCATGACTGTTTTTCTTTGTCTCGAGTGTGCGCGCAATGAGACGACCATTGTTTGCCGCGTAATTATTATATTGTACGATTTTCGTAGTTAAAAGATTGATATTAATAATAATTTATATATTTGTTGATTCTTTATAGTTTCGTGGTTATTTTGTCATATAAATCATAGTGAATAAAAATAATTTCGGTTGTTTTCAAGAAAGTTTACGTTGTTGAAAACAAGGTAAGAAAATCTTTAAGTATTGTTTATGTTGTTAGAAATAAATATGTCAAGAATGGTATACAGTAGGAATAAAATAATGAATATTAAACAATATACTATACTTTTTAATGCTTGGAACATCTAAAAATGATTTGAAAAGTAGTTCCTTTGAATGCACAAATGTTTTGACAGTAATGGAGAACATTTTGGGACAATCTAATAAAATAAAGTTTACGAGGTTAAACGTAATGTATAAATAATGAATAAAAGTGGTAAAAATATAAATATTTATTTGCATTTAAAAAATATATAAACCTTATACAATTATTTTTACAAATTCTAGAATTTCTGGATAGTTCATATTAGCGTGTTGCAAAAAATCTTCAAAATTATTTTTGTGTTGCGACTTATAATTAAAATTAAAACAAGCTAAAGCTAAATGTTTATCAAAACTTAAACAATTATTAATATCTATTCCTTTTGTAGTTAATTCTTCTATTATTTCTTTCGGAATAGTATTAAATATAGATTCTTTATTGTTTGACGGTAAAGCTTTCTGTAAAAATAGCGCATTTGCAAAATCTTTTTTTATTATTTCTTCGGCATATGCGGGAAATCTGCAAAAAAATAACAAATAAGACAATAAATAATTAATAAATAAATTATAAACTTGTGTATACCTGTTGAAAAGATTACACAAATCCATTAAACAAATAGGATTTGCAGAAAATAAGACAGAATAACACATAAATTTCGGTACTTCCCATACTTGCATATCTATACTTTGTTCAGCGATTATAATCAAATAATTTATTTCTATCATTGTGTGAAGAATTGTACTGTTTGCATTTTCAAAACTAAAACCTAGTACAAATAAATGTTGCAAATAATCATAAATTTCTGTAATTGTATCGAAGAAATCCCAAAAAAGTTCATTATTAAGAAATAAAAACGGCAGTTTCTGTAAATACCGAATATGAGCCATGATCTACAAAAATGAATTTTTAATGTTTGCTATTTGTAAATTCGTATATTTTTAACTTACTAAATTCACACACAGATGTCCTAAACATCGTAAAATTTTACATTTGGTTGTAACTGATCCGCTAATAAATAAATCGTATAAAAATGATAAAATGCTGTCGTTTAAAACAGAAAGAAATGGAAAATTGATCCACTGAAGTAAATTGTAAATATGTTTTTCATGTTCTTTTCCGTCCCATTGGATTAAAAATTGAGCTAAAAATTTGGAAACCACTGGAATGCTCTGCTGGAGAACATTTTGTAATAAAGCTATTTTTTCAAGTAAATTGTCTTTTTCCTCGTAAGACACGTATGGGTTTCGTTCAAAAAATGCTGAAACAAATATATATATATATATATATATATATATATATATATATATATATATATATATATATATACACGGTGTCCCAGGATGAGCTTCCGCTATCGTTATTTTAAAAACTATTCAATATTATTTCACGAAATTTGGAATCTAGGGGTTTTCCGACATGCCCGTTCGTTTCAACTAAAATATTTTCAAAACAGTAGCACTTCCGGTTTAACCGGAAGTAGGCCCTAACTTTCTTATTTTAAATGGAACGCTATATTTTTTATTTTACCATTGAATTCAGCAGATAATTTTAGATATGAAACCATAAAAAAACTTTACTTATGATCAACCACTTCCGGTGTAATTAAACTTTTTGATTTTTTCACTATCTTGAGAACGGAAAGGAACTTTTGTTTACAATAATATAAATTAATAATCGACAATTTCTGAAAATTGTAAGCGACAAAAAAGTGGCCGTCATTAGTGAAAAAATCAAAAAAGTTTAATTACGCCGGAAGTGTTTGATCATGAGTACATTTTTTTATAGTTTCATATGTAAAATTTTCTGTTAAATTCAATAGTAAAATAAAAAATATCATTCCATTTAAAATAAATAAGTTAGGGTCTACTTCCGGTTAAACCGGAAGTGCTACAGTTTTGAAAATATTTTAATTGAAACGGGCATGTCGGAAAACCCCTAGATACCGAATTTCGTAAAATAATATTGAATAGTTTTTAAAATAACGATAGTGGAAGCTCGTCCTGGGACACCGTATATATATATATATATATATATATATATATATATATATATATATATATATATATATATATATATATATATATATATATATATATACAGGGTGTAACAGCTAAACGAGCTACCTCAAATAATTTCTGTATTATTAAAGATACAATAAAATACTATAAGACAAACTTATAGAAGTCCAAGGGGGACATCCGAAGACAGAATATTTTTTTTTTAACAAGTGGTTCTCAAGTTACAACACAAAGTCATATATTTTTAAATCAGATGGCATTAATTTTTTACGCCCATTCGATAGAGTATTTTTTTCTGAATTCAACCATGTATTCATATTATATCCTAACATAACAAAAATATTGAGAAAAATTCAATTAAAATTTAAATTAATTTCATTTTTATAGTTATTTTTCAGTAGGCTATGTGTATGAAAAACAATTGAACTTAAATTAAATTGAAACGGATATTTGTTAATAAGTTTATAAATAATTCAAATTGATAGATAGCAGTTGATTTTTTTTTTATAAAAATCACATTTATTTAAATTTCAATTGAATTTTTCTCAATATTTTTGTTATGTTAGGATACAAAATGATTACATGGTTGAATTCAGAAAAAATATTCTATCAAATGGATTTAAAAAATATATATCATCCAATTTAAAAAAATGTAACTTTGTGTTGTAACTTGAGAACCACTGGTTTAAAAAAATATTTTCCTCTGTATTCGGATGTCCCCCTTGGTCTTCTATAAGATTACCCTATAGTATTTTATTGTATCTTTAATAATATAGAAATTATTTGAGGTAGCTCGTTTAATATATATATATATATATATATATATATATATATATATATATATATATATATATATATATATATATATATATATATATATATATATATATATATATATAAGCGCGAAAAAATATTTTTACCGTCGTATAATGTGTAGTAAAGTTGGTAACTAAACCGTTCCTGTAAACTTTCGCCTCCGTATATTAAAGTGAAAAAACTTTCTTTGCAATTTAATAAAGATAACGCCATAGTGGGTGAATTGTCTTCTATGATATATTTATGAAGACTTTTTAGGCTAAAATATATTTAAACTTAGTTTAAATTAACTTTAAATATTTAAAACTTACTCTGAAATTGATGTTAATGTTTTACTTCCGTCAATTTTACGAAATTCGCATTCAGTTATTTTTGGAATTAATTGTATAGCATTTTTCTTTACATTCTAAAATATTGTCACATATTTTACATTCTTTAAAACAACACGGGAGTCATGCTAGAATAAATTCGATAAACAATAAATTACTTACTTTGGTGATTTTACTGTACCAACAAAATCCTTCTACATTTTTAAAAATCATATTTTGGCTTTCCATAACTTCTTGAGCTTTACTGAACTTATTCGTTATAAATTCCGGCAAAGTTCCGAAAGCTTTGTGTACGGCATATGCCGGAATATGTTCCGGAACGCAATCCGGGCGATATGATTTAAATAATAATAAGAGAGCTCCTGTATATTTTGGGTGTTCAAGTTGGTTATGTATTTGTAAAATTTGTTTTACGTACCAACGGTTTATATCCGTTGGTTTTGCTAATAAATAAATTAAATTACAAGCAGGGGCATTCTAAAATTTGTGAAAATTAATAAATAGATTTTATGTTGGTAACACGTACTCAATTAAGGAACTGGCTGTGAATAATTTTGAATAATACCGAAATATGTTTATTAAGGTGTGTTCCAGTATGTATATTGAGTTCAGTGTTTGGGATTCATACAACTTACAACTATTTGATAAGGCAGAAAATACCAAAAAAGGTCATAATATAAATCAACAGTTTTGGATGGATCTATTAAATTATACTGTATTATACCTAAAATATATAACAATACTTAATTAAAAAAAACTCTGATCACAATAATGTAAATAATTAACCAATAATCTTAATAGGGCAAAATAAACAATTCTTCAATTAATATTTAAAAGAGATACGTGCTGAATGGGCCCGTCCAAGTCTTCGACTTTTTAGAAATTGTATGTCGCATATGAATTTTGAATATAAATAAATGAAAACGAAATAAAAATTGCTATATATTTTGTATTTTTATACCTATAATAATGTAATTAAAGTTTTTAGCGTAAAATGATCGCCATGTTGTGACGTCAGCGTCATTACAGTCGTCTAGTTACCCTGTGAAAATGTCACTGTAAAGTGGACCATGCATAATTTGCTCATAAATTCGCGATTGGCTTTACACATACTATTGGGATTTTCAAGTATCAAGAGATGGCGCTGATCTCATTAAACACTGGTACACTTTTTGTTGACGTGTGTCAGCGTAGCATTTTTGTCAATTGTATTTCTTTAGTTTTCGTATTAAATTCTCATTTATTAGTATTTTTTTATTTATAATTCAACTATGTATAATAGAGTTTTTGTAGTCATGTAGTTGTAGTTTCTTGTAAATGTCAAATGTGTACCACTGTTTGTAGTTCTAATAGTCGCCGATAGTTAGCGTTTTCTTATTTGAAAATCCCAATAACACGCACATATTTAATATATCCGAATAATTTTTTATTAAGATCAAAATTATTAAATAAATAAAATTATAATTTATGTTTCAATTATTCTAATCTCAATACTTGTCATTGTTGTAATCATTTAGCAAATAGAAATATAAATGTTGGATTACTTTTTATTATGAACTATGCTTTGATTATTCTAATCAATACTGTCATTGTTGTATTTAATTATAAATAGAAAATAGTTTAAATACTATTTTAATTATAATAATGGCACTTGGTGAGTATAATAACCTTCAATATTATATTAAAGAAAGTCTTAAAGTCACATTAATTAAAGCGAATGATTAATCTGATTATAAAAACGAGCAAAAATTATTAATTTTACTTACCTGATTTTTATTTATGTATATGTACTTTGGAAGTTTTTCATAAATTATCATTTAACACTACTCCTATACCTATTCATGTAAGTAAATCAAACAAAAATATATATTTTGAAATGATATAATAACTATCTCGTTTATTTATTACTATTAGCTTTAAAGATTTTTGATCACAATTTGTAATGGATACGTATTTTTATTCTTGCAACATTTATTATATATTACCATTATTAATGATAACGTATGTCGGTTCTCTCTACTTATGACGGAGTGACACTAACGTCACAACTTTCGCGCCAAAACTTTAATAATTATTTTAGGCGTTATTAAGCATAATTTCAAGAAAACAAAAAATACAGAATTTCAATTTTTAAATTCTTCGTAACATAAAAAATTCAAAAAAAGTTGGACGGGCCCATTATTACTTTATATTCAATTTTTTTTTTCGTGACTTACTAGATTACATAAAAATCTACCATTGTTATTTAGTTTAATAGTAAAATTACCTATAAGCCATTGTAAAACAATTTTTTTGCTAAATGGTGATATATTTTTATCATAATTATCCAATAACCAATCCAGAACATACTCTACAACTTCATCTGGTACAGATCGTCTCGGAATTAAACATTTTATCACTTTTCGTATCCTAGTTACGCCTAAAACAAACTTTTCATTCAAGAAATCACAAAAAAGTTCCAAGCTAACCTAAATTTTGTTGGTTAAAAGTCACTTTTGATATTAAAATTAAGTCTTCTTCACTTAAACCATGTTCTGCCGAATAGTTTTCTACATGTTGAAGCGCTAAATCAAATTCTTTAGCTTGAAATATTCTAAAATTACTGAAATATTTGTAGAAAAACCGATAATCTAACGACTCTTCCACTTCCATTCTGTCACCTGTCACTTTTGAAAGTTTTAGACTGCTACTGACATCTATGGCGTTTTGCATGAACTATATAGTATGTTTACATTTGGAACGATTTGAAATTGATAAAATATTTTTATTGATCATTATTTTCTTAATAATTATCAATTTAAAGATAAATAACTTTTGGAAGCAATCTTAATCATTATATTGCACAATATTTATCTTGATTGTAATTACTGGCAAAAAACATTACGACCATTAAAAAAATGTTTTTAAACTCATTTTTTTATTTTCTTGTTATATTGATCATAAAAATTACAATTTTATAACAGTTTTGTTAAATAATTATAATAATAACACATGTTGAATGCTTTATAATACAGATTTCGTTTCATATTTTGTGCATATACTGCAAAAAAATAATTAGAACAAATGTAATTGTATATAAAATAGTGAAAATTATACTTCAAAGTCAAGATTCTCGTATTACAGCGCATATTATAAATTCCCCACTACCTTTTACCGTAACACTTATAAGGTTGAAGAATCAAATAAAATTAACATTCCGCGAACAGAAGTGCTAAACGTATTTGTTAAACAAAGTAATAAAATGTGGTTTACTAACGCAAAATGTACCAGTAATGCCCTTTTAATTGGCAAAACAGCAATAATTACTGGGGGCAATACAGGGATCGGAAAAGAAACTGCGAAAGATTTTTACAAAAGAGGTGAATAAAACTAGCATTTATTTTATATTTTAAATGATATTCATACATTAAAAACATTAATTGTTGTTTATTTTTGTGTTTTGCAACAATTTTTTGCAAAAAAAGTGTGTTAGTAGGTCGCAAACTGTAAATGTAACTGTAATCAAAGATGTTTGTCTTAAATTGACTTTAATTATCTAGCTTTTTGATAATCTATAATTAGTGCATTGTGTAATCTTGAAATATGGTATACATACGAAAGCTATTTAGATTAATTAATAATTTATTGTTATTGCAATTTGTATATTCGTTTTAAAAGTCAAATGTAAACGTAGTACCAAGCGCCATGATGGGTGATGGTGTGCTGTCAAGATCTCAACAAAAGAAGTATTTTTTCAATTTTTTAAACAAAAATAGCAATATTTTCAATCAGACATCATTGTAATAAGTTAATTGTTGAAATAGTGTATATTTTATTATAAATGTCGAGCGTACTTTCGAGTGATTTCTAGGTTATTCTGTGTTTACTAGTGTTTAATATTTTCCGTGCAAAAACTTTTATAATGACTATAATAGTGTTTTTAATTGATACATCAGCGTCGATGTATCAACGTGCGTATTTAGGAGGCCGCCCTACTCTTTTGGATGTGGCAAAAAGTGCTGTGGAGACTTTTGTAAAAGTGCGACAAAAAAGTCCTGAAAGTCGAGGCGATAGATATATGTTATTAACGTTTGAAGATCCTCCGAATAACATAAAAGCGGGTTGGAAGGAAAATTTAGCAACTTTCATGAATGAATTGAAGAATTTACAATGTTTTACGATGACAACAATGGGTGTTGCGTTGAAACACGCGTTTGATATGTTGAATTTGAATCGAATGCAGACTGGCATCGACACTTATGGGCAGGGAAGGTGCCCATTTTACCTCGAACCATCAGTAATTGTTGTAATAACAGACGGTGGTAAGTTATCTTCAGCGAATGGCGTTCAAAATGAATTCAATCTTCCAATGCATTCACCTATTCCCGGCTCCGAATTAACTAGAGAACCATTTCGCTGGGATCAACGTCTTTTCGCTTTGGTTTTACGCCTTGCCGGTACTCCCGCCGTGGAAAGAGATACGGGTTTAGTGCCAAACGACGCCTCCCCAATCGACGTAATGTGTGAAGTTACAGGCGGACGATCTTATAGTATTACATCGCATCGAATGTTAATGCAGTGTATAGATAGTTTAGTGCAAAAAGTTCAATCTGGTGTTGTGATTAATTTTGAAAAAATTGGACCGGATCCACCCGACAGAAACGAGGAAAATGAAGAAGAAAAACATTTGTTAAACGCGCCCCCTCCCGCGTGGTACAGTTGCCGGAAATTAATATACGTGCCTCGGTCCGCGCAAAAAGGTATAGCTGTTGGTTTTTGGCCCATTCCTGAATCTTTCTGGCCAGAATTAGACGCGGCGGCTTTGCCCCCGCGCACGGCCCACCCTATTGTCAAATTTACTTGCACTAGCCAAGAACCTATGGTTATAGAAAATCTCCCTTTCGATAAATACGAATTAGAACCAAGTCCGTTAACTCAATTTATTTTGGCGCGAAAACAACCAACGACTTGTTGGCAAGTGTTTATCGCTAATAGTTACAAAAGTTCAGATGTTGTACATCCTTTCGGATATTTAAAAGCAAGTACGAATTTAACTTGTGTAAATTTATTTGTAATGCCGTATAATTATCCAGTATTACTTCCATTATTGGAAGAATTAATACAAGTACATTATATGAAACCGACAAATGAGTGGAGAACTCAATTTCAAAATTATATGCGAACTATGCCTGCTTATTACGCAGGCCCTTTGCGTAGAGCGTTACAAAGAATGGGAATACAAGGCCCTTTGGCCCAAAGTTTAATATCTGAAAGTGCAGAAAATAGTTTAAGTTATCCAGTTTTTAATTATTTAAAACGTATAAAAAGTCAGGCCAAAACAGAGTTTGACAAACTATGCAACGATGTTTTGAACAAACAAAACTTGAAACAAAACAATGAAAACATAGCCATAAAAGTAACTTCCGTTGTTAAAAAGGATATTTTGACGCATCCGTTATTAAAAGAAAAGTTTTCCAACCAACGAGAACAATTCACAGATTATTTAAATTTTGTTGTTGGTGTAGAATCAAACCAAATACCGTCGTATCAAACGTACAGAAACCCATTTGATATCCCACGTGACAGATTGTTAGATCAAGTTATACGCATGCGCGCAAATTATTTACAGACTGCGCATACAAAATACATGGATGAAGACTTGAAACATAGCATCCCAATAAACCAAATGGGTAATTATCAAGAATATTTAAAACGCCAAACACCCAAACTTCGCGAAATAGAATCCACGCCGGTTAGACAACACATGTTTGGCAATCCATTCAAAATAGACAAACGCATGATGGTAGATGAAGCGGATATTGATTTGGTAGCCGGAAGTAGCAGTATAGGATCTGCAAAAGGCACAAAAAGGGCCGTACAAAATGATTTATCCGGGGCGAGATTGCCGGCAAGACGGAAACCTGGACCTTTATCAAGAAATTTAACAGTTAGAAAGCCATCTGCAGAGACTATAAGTCCACCGCCTAGTCCACTGTTATTACCAAGTCCTATACCCGAAGATTGGACAATAACACCGCCGGAAAGTCCTGTCAGTTATTCGGAATCATCAAGTTTGCTCAACGGCGAAGACAGTGTTGAAGCAATGGACTCAACACCAATCTTCCAAATCGACGCACCAACTCCCATCTTAACCGCGTATGTACCCACAGAAACCCTGCCCAACAATCCAGTATCGACTTTAGACGTTAAAGAAGAAGAGAAAACCCCCGTCGACACTCTAACCGAATTAATATTATCCTTAAAAACTAAAGTGACGTATCATAAACACAATCAATATGTCAAATCTCAAATGTTTAGAGAAATCCGTATACCCGGAAAAGGGTGTAGGGATTTTCCCGCGCATATTAGCTCGATCAAAGGAGGCTTGGACGTACAGATAGCAATTGTTAAACAAGTAATAATCGAATCTCAAAGGTTTAAATTGATTGCAGTGACTAAGGAGTTGGAACATTTGTTGGATGGTTTGAATGAAGAGAAAAATAAGGTTAAAGATGATTTGAAATGTTGGTTGAAAGGTTCTGTGTTGTAATTAATAACTGAAGACTGTAAATACTAATGCCTTATTGTATAAAAGTGATAGTTTTGTATGTATATTTTTCAAAATTTAATAAATAAATTATTAATTTTATTTTTGTTTTTTCATTGTTTTCTTTTACAGATTTCCCGAAAAATAATAAATTCATTTTAAAAGTAAGTAATATTTACATAATTTTTACATTTAAAAATGTCAAAGATTACGGAAGCGTAAAAGGACCAACAGAAGATAAAAAACATTGAAAATTTACACTTCCTAACTGCAAATTTACACTTCCTAACTTCAAATTTACACTTCCTAACTGCAAATTTACACTTCCTAACTTCAAATTTACACTTCCTAACTGCAAATTTACACTTCCTAACTGTAAATTTTGCATTTAACAGTAAATTTACACGTAACTAACTGCAAATTTACACTTACTATTTCTAAATTTACACTTACTAACTGTAAATTTACACATCCTAACTGTAAATTTACAATTAACTAACTGTAAATTTATATGTAACTAACTGTAAATTTACATTTACTAACTGCAAATCTACACTTGCTAACTGAAAATTTACTCTTAACTAACTGTCAATTTACACTTTCTAGATGCAAATTTATACTTACTAACTGTAAATTTACACTTGGTAACTGTAAATTTACACTTGATGACTGTAAATTTACACGTACTAACTGTAAACTTTACACGTAACTAACTGTAAATTTACACTCACTAACTGTAAATTTACACGTAACTAACTGTAAATATACACTTACTAACTGCAAATCTACACTTGCTAACTGAAAATCTACTTTTACTAATTCAAAATTTACTCGTAACTAACTGTAAATTTACACGTAACTAACTGTAAATTTACAAGTAACTAACTATAATGTTACATTTACTATCTCTAAATTTACACGTAACTAACTGTAAATTTACACTTTCTAATTGTAAATTTACATTTGCTAACTGTAAATTTACACTTGGTAACTGTAAATTTACACATACTAACTGTATATTTTACACGTAACTAACTGCAAATTTACACTTGATAACTAAATATACACATACTAATTGTAAATTTTACACGTAACTAACTGTAAATAACTGCAAATCTAGACTTGATAACTGAAAATTTACTCTTGACTAACTGAAATTTACACGTAACTAACTATACATTTACACACTATCCCTAAATTTACACGTAACTGACTCTTACACTTACTAACTGTACATCTACACTTGCTAACTGAAAATTTACTCTTAACTAACTGTAAATTTACACGTAACTAACTATAAATTTATACACTTACTATTTCTAAATTTACACTTACTAACTGTAAATTTACACATCCTAACTGTAAATTTACAATTAACTAACTGTAAATTTATATGTAACTAACTGTAAATTTACATTTACTAACTGCAAATCTACACTTGCTAACTGAAAATTTACTCTTAACTAACTGTCAATTTACACTTTCTAGATGCAAATTTATACTTACTAACTGTAAATTTACACTTGGTAACTGTAAATTTACACTTGATGACTGTAAATTTACACGTACTAACTGTAAACTTTACACGTAACTAACTGTAAATTTACACTCACTAACTGTAAATTTACACGTAACTAACTGTAAATATACACTTACTAACTGCAAATCTACACTTGCTAACTGAAAATCTACTTTTACTAATTCAAAATTTACTCGTAACTAACTGTAAATTTACACGTAACTAACTGTAAATTTACAAGTAACTAACTATAATGTTACATTTACTATCTCTAAATTTACACGTAACTAACTGTAAATTTACACTTTCTAATTGTAAATTTACATTTGCTAACTGTAAATTTACACTTGGTAACTGTAAATTTACACATACTAACTGTATATTTTACACGTAACTAACTGCAAATTTACACTTGATAACTAAATATACACATACTAATTGTAAATTTTACACGTAACTAACTGTAAATAACTGCAAATCTAGACTTGATAACTGAAAATTTACTCTTGACTAACTGAAATTTACACGTAACTAACTATACATTTACACACTATCCCTAAATTTACACGTAACTGACTCTTACACTTACTAACTGTACATCTACACTTGCTAACTGAAAATTTACTCTTAACTAACTGTAAATTTACACGTAACTAACTATAAATTTATACACTATCCCTAAATTTACACGTAACTGACTATAAATTTACAATTACTAACTGTAAATCTACACTTGCTAACTGAAAATTTACTCTTAACTGTAAATTTACACATAACTAACTGTAAATTTACACATAACTAACTGTAAATTTACACATAACTAACTATAAATTTATACTTAATAACTGTAATTCTACACTTGCTAACTGTAAATTTATTTTTGATAACTGTAAATTTACACATAACGAACTATAAATTTATACTTCTTATATGTGCAGGGGCGGACTGGCTCTGAACCGGCCCGGATAATAAAATTCTGTAACGACTTTTCCTTGATGAAAAAAAAAACTCAGGATATATACAAAAATACATGTTTTTTTTACCATGTATACAGGGTGTATACGTCAATATAGCTTAACCACAAAAGGAGAAGCCGATACATTTTATTTCCTGGTCCGGTCCAGAGCCAGTCCGTCCCTGCACATATAATAAAGTATTAATTTACAGTTAGTTGTAAAATTTACAGTTAGTATGTGTAAATTTACGGTTAGTAAATGTAAACCTACAGATCGTAAGTGTAAATTTGCAACGTTTTTTTCTTCTGTTGGTCCTTCTACGCTTCCGCAAAAGACATTCCAGTGGCGCGTCAATATTATTTATAAGCGGTTTAGGGGGCACTACAAGCTATAACTTCAAAATTATAGTAACTAATATTTCGTTTGTTTTCCAGGTGCTCGCGTAATTATAGCTTGCAGAAGTCTCGACCGTGGCAACCAAGCCATAGACGACATTAAACGTGAATGCCAAAATTCCCCAAATTTAGGGTCTCTAGAAATCCAACAGTTGGACCTCAACAATTTGTCTCTTGTTAGAGAGTCTGCAAAAAGGTTGTTAGAAAAGGAAAATACAATAGATTTGCTCATCAACAATGCTGGTATTATGATAACTCCAAATAAGACGACTGCAGATGGTTTCGAATCTCATTTTGGCGTCAATCATCTAGGGCATTTCTTGTTTACTTTGTTGTTAATACCGAAAATAAGAAATGCGGAACATGCAAGAATTGTTAATGTATCTTCCGTCCTTCATGAAAGTAAGATAAAAATTGTACAAGTATAAAGCAATGACAAGCAAATTTTATAAACTTTTCTAAATTATAGTTTCAATAACAATGTTTCAACTTTGTTTATCTTTGTAAGTCTAGACATTTATAGATGCCATATGATACCCCGCACCCTGCATCCCTTAAGATATCCTCTCACGAAGATAATACCGTTTTAGCTTTTTTTAAATAGTTATAAATATTCTTTTACTTTTAAACTTAATGGAAAATACTTGTTTGTTTTCCGATTATAATTAGATGTGTATTTTAAATACACGCAATATATTTTAAATTACGTAATTATATGTAATTAGTTTTTTTGTATACATGCGTCAGAAATACAAATAACTTGTTGACACCTCCAGTCCTGCAACCATGCGTCAATTTATATTTTAACCCCTTACAACACGATTTTAGTGTTAATTTAGAGGGTTATGATTTTGACGTCACACGCAAGAAAGATTGCGAAGATTACAAACAAACTACGCCATTTTTAAAGTTTTGTCTTTTGCCACTTGTGTTTTGACATTTACATGTGATTCAATGTCTTCGGACGGCTGCGGAAACTTAAAGAATTTCACATTTGTCATGAATTCTTTATAATTATAGCGGGAGTCACTGTTGCAAAGACCATACACTCGCTTGATACTTGGCACCATCTTGCAACTGTCACCATGACAGCGATTTGTTTGCAGCGTTGCCGCGACCTCTTTCAATAACGTACTGAACTTTCTATGTAAAATGTGTAAAATGTACTGAATTACTAAATTTTGTACTGTAAAGCGGGAAATTCAAATTAAATACAAGTTTTTTCAAAAACCAGTCTTTTATATTATATGTATTAAAATAAAATACAATAATATAACAAAAAAAAACATATTAAAAAAGGAATACAATTGAAAAACGAAGTTTTAAAGATGCTATATAGCCTACAACCTACTTTATGTTTCTAATCACAAACCTAAACAGTAAAGTCAAGATATAACTATCTGCACCTGCTACAGTACTAAATATCTTAAATAATTCTTTTTTTGTGACATATAAGTGTACTAAAAAACTGAATTAATTAATCATAAAATTTGTACTTATCCATTTCGTTAATAACAACGAATATTTGTTTAAAATTGTTCACTTAAAAAGGCACAGTACTAGTAAAACCTTTGCGAATTTTAAAGTAATTTTCTCTATGAATTTGCACTAACACATTTTATAAAGAAAATGATGCTCAGTGAATCCCCGACTAACTACGCATTAAAAATTATTGAAACCTGGCGAGTTGTTCATATATCAGTCATCTACTTACCAACAGATGGCAGGTCGCAGTTGCAGATAACTTTCCGACCTACAGATTTGCAGCAATCTGCGCATTACTTGCATAAAATTTATATGGAAAAACTTGATTTTTATGTCTCTCTGGCGTATTTTTGAAGTTTCTGTCTGAAGACGAATTTCGTACTGAAATTGGGGCTTTTTGCAAAAAGTAGTACTGGCGTATTGAATTTAGTAAAAATGAATCCAGTACAGTTGTACCGAAACGGCAACGCTGTTTGTTTGTAATCTAACAACGGAGTGAAACGAGTCACAGGTGTAGTACAAGGAAAATACCAATAGATGGCAGCCCGAAAATATACTTCTGTTTTAACCCTCCATTCAGGAGTTATGAGTTATGAACCCTTAAAAATGCATGTTTACAAATTTAGTTTCGGCCAAAAATGGTGCAACATCACGACTTCGATACTGTTTATTTTTGCAAAAATGAACATTAGAGGGTTAATTTGTAAATTTCCGGTATAAAAGTGGTTAAATTTTCAGTTAAAAACGTCTTAACCCCGGGTTCAAAAATTGTACATTTTTGGCTAAAAATGTGAGGTTAAAAATTGGCCAATATCTTGATTCCGATTAAAAGTAGAATGTTAATTCTTTCAAAAACGAACTCTAGAGCGTCGATTTGATATATAAATATTTTAAAATTGCCAAAAAGGCTTTAGGGATTCCGTAAAATAGGTTCGAAATTTTGGGAAAAATTTGCCCCAAAAACATGCATTTTATTTTGCACACAACTCCTCAACGGTTTAAATTATATTCAAATTAACACGAAAATCGTGTTCTACGGGGTTTGAAATATAAATTATCACATTCTCAAATTTTAAAACCGTCTGGACAAAGTTTTATTTAAACATTTCTAAAATGACTTTAAAAACTATGCAATATTTTGAATTGCATGTAACAACTTCTACAATGTTAAAAAATGAATAATAGTTATTTGTATATCAAGGCCGCGAAATCAGTCTTTAGCGTACTGAGAGAAAAATTGTCGCCGAGGCCGCTTGCGGCCGAGGCAAGACAATCTCGAGGGCGCTAAAGGATTTCGCGGGCAAGGTGTACACAATATTTTTTGTGCAACCGTAAAAAATATGTAATTACAAATTTTATTAATTTTAAACAGTTTCATTGTAAATAGAAAGTTATCTTTCAAGGTGGCTATGGAATTAACATTTGATAAACAAAACCATATAATTCTCAAGTGTCAAAGTGATTGTTTACCTAATTTCGCGGCCGCTACCATAACAACGGTCGCGAAATTTAATTTCGCGGCCTGTATTGCGGCTGCGAAATGCTTATTTCGCGTCCGGTTGCACAAAAAAAATATTATTAAATTTTGTAGGAGGTACTATTGATTTTAATGATCTCAATTGGGAGAAAAAGCCACACAATCAAATAAATGCTTACGCCCAAAGCAAACTGGCAAATGTTTTGTTTACCAATGAATTGGCTCGACGATTGAAAGAAAATGGTAGGTTTATTTATTAATTACTCATTTATATTTGGATAAAATTGTGGGTGTACACGAACCCTATCTCACATAAGTTGTGTCTAAAAAGAATCCGATCTTCGATTGAGGAAAAAAATATTGCATATCTGACGGGGTTCAAACTAATCCCCTTGTGCCACTCCACATTTTGCTGGAAACACTTCTGAAAGCATTCTTTTTGTTTGGTTCTGCATTATATCTTCCCTACTCTCAGGGGTCAATTCAGAAGCCTATTTAATTTCGGAAACAACCCCAAGTCGCAATGAGCTATATAAGGAGAGTAGGGGGTTTGGCGAACCACTGGAATTCCATTTTTCGCCAAGATAGTTTGTATTAAGTGCGATGAATAAGCTGGAGTATTGTCATGAATATACAGCAGCGAATGACGCACCCGGAGGTGAAACGAAAACCAGGCATGCGCATGAAGCTCCCTTCGCTGTGGAAAGTGGCGCCGACCTACCGTCATTATTTTGCGCGGGAAAATTAAAGGTCGGCTTCTTTTTAGACAAGTCAAAATGAGTATCAGAAGTTATGAAACACCAGTACATCTTAAACAATGTTACTGTTTGTACATTTCAGGGATTGATAATATAAATGTATACAGTCTACATCCAGGGGTAATTCGTACTGAATTAGGCCGCAACGGACACATTCTTTTCCCAGGAATTACATTTTTATGGAGAGTTTTAGGCAGATGGATGATAAAAAGTCCTGAGCAAGGAGCCCAGACTACAATTCATTGCGCTGTCGATGAAAATGCAGGAAATGAGACAGGCCTTTATTACAAGTAATAAATTACAATTAATAGGGTTTCCAAGTTTTTCATTTTTTAATATTTCAATGCAATGGGGTAGAATAGTGTGACGTCAGAGTATAGCGCGAAATATGAAGCATTGTCCTAAGTAAAAACGATACTTTCAAAGTAGACTCTATTGACAGAACACATAAGGGTCAGAATTTAAAGGCTTGTAATTTGATGCTGATATTATTGTTATTATGAAGAAGTTAACTTTGAGATATTAATAACATCAAATTGTAAACATTTTTCTATTACTTCGTAATACAATATATACACATTAATAAATAACAAAGGTTTTATTTCAAATTGAAATCAACTCTGCACATCTGAACTACAAGTATCAAGTTTGCGCAGCTTCAAGCATATCCGAGAGTTTACCAACATACCGACTGTTGTTTGTTGGCGTTTTTGAGCATTTTCAAATCAATTCTTTTCAGAACTTTAGATTTATTCTTTTTAAGTTTAAGGTACGTAAATAACTCTGTCTATCCACATTAATATATTAATAATACGTCGTGTTCTTAGGGTGTAACATAAAAATGTTTTGCTGTCTTTCAAACGGGCTCTTCCGGCCGCTTCACGCGATGTTTCACGAATATGTTCGAGATTGAACGAACATGTAATTCCATGCATTTTAAAACTTAAATAGAATAGTTATTATTATAAATTAGGGTAATATGTTTTGTTTAATTGAAAGGCAAATATTCAAACTTAACTGAATGATAGCTTAAATAGCTAACCTCTTTTTATTAAGTAAGATATTGGCGACGAAATGAACTGCTTAAAATTATAGTTCTTATTTGCTGTGGGAATAAGGTTCACTTTGAAAGATGTGTTTACCGGTACGACAGTAGTTTAAATAAAGCGCGACGCATATGACGTAATTACTGAACTACCTTATTGTCAGAGCAAATAAGAACTACAATTTTAAACAGTTCATTTCGTCGTACTTAATTAAGAAAAGTTAGCTATTTAAGCTATCATTCAGTTAAGTTTGAATATTAACCTTTCAATTAAACAAAACATATTATCCTAATTAGTAATAACAATTATTTTATTTAAGTTTTAAAATACTTTTCATGAAACTATATGTTCGTTAATCTCGTACATGTTCGTGAAACATCGCGTGACGCGGCCGGAAGAGCCCGTTTGAAAGACAGCTAACCATTTTTATGAACACGCCATATTATTAATATATTAATGTGGATAGACAGAGTTATTTACGTACATTAAACTTCAAAAGAAAAAATCTAAAGTTCTGAAAATAACTGATTTGAAAATGTTCAAAAACGCCAATAAACAAAATCTCAGTCGGTATGTCGGTAAACTCTCGGATATGTTTGAAGCTGCGCAAACTTAATACCTGTAGTTCAGAATGTGCAGAGTTGATTTCAATTTGAAATAAAACCTTTGTTATTTATTAACGTGGATATACTGTATTACGAAGTAATAGAAAAATGTTTACAAGCGGCCGGAAGAGCCCGTCTGAAAGACACCGAATCATTTTTAGCTTACAATATCCTAAGAACACGACATATTATTAATATATTAATATGGGTAGACAGAGTTATTTACGTACCTTAAACTTTTAAAAAATCTAAAGCTTTGAAAAGAACTGATTTGAAAATGCTCAAAAACGCCAACAAACAACAGTCGGTATGTTGGTAAACTCTCGGATATGTTTGAAGCTGCGCAAACTTGATACCCGTAGTTCAGAATGTGCAGAGTTGATTTCAATTTGAAATAAAACCTTTGTAATTTATTATTGTGTATATATTATATTACGAACTAATAGACAAATATTTACAATTTGATGTTATTAATATCTCAAAGTTAACTTCTTCATAATAACAATAATATCAGCATCAAATTACAAGCCTTTAAATTCTGACCCTTATGTGTTCTGTCAATAGACTTTGAAACGTTTTTGCTCAGGACAATACTTCATAATTTCGCGCTATACTCTGACGTCACACTATTCTACCCAATAACATTTGTCAGTGCCCAGTACGTCACAATCATGGCGCTCAATTTGAATATATTAAAGTTTAATTTTGATATTAGATTAATAAAAATTAATGATTATATTCTTGGAACCCCTATTCTATTTAAAATGTGCACATACTTTGAAATATTTTTTTTAGGGAATGCAAAGCTTCTAAACCCCACGATAATGCCTTAAATGAAGAAGTGGCCAAAAAGTTATGGGACGAAAGTGTGAAATTAACAGGATTAGAAAATTATAATCCATTTCAAAAATAATTCATATTAACTTTAAAAACTGTAAAGTTCTTTGCAAGATTCTTGATTTTTTAAGGGAAACACACGGACTATTTTACACTAACATTCCTATTTAATATGATATTGTTTACAGGTTATGTATAATATATATTTTTCAATGTATCAAATATTTATTTTTATTAAAATTACATTAAACAAAAAATACGTGTTACTTAATTAAATGTTACAAAATAAATGCAATGTCACAATTTTTCTATTTCGAATCGAATAAAATCTACTTGAATATCGACAGAAGATTTTTTGTGAAATTTATATGTATTTGGTAAGTCGTACCTTAATTCAGCTAAAACTTTTCCTGAAGCGCCATTTTCAGCAGCTGTTTTCAACACGTGATTCCTGAAAGTCAAATTATTATTATAGTTTTTAGAGTATGTACACGTTAAGAACAAAAATATAATTTATTAATCTATTTATTATGCAATAAATAAAACAATTACAGGTTAGAAATAAAAATTAATAAAAAATAAAGCAATTCAAGCAGCCCACCTTAAAAATAAAAGAAGAAGCAAAAAATGTAAATATTTTTATTTATACCTAGTCGAAGTTTTATGTAACGAATAAACAACATTACTAGACATTTCTAAAGCCCTTTTTAGAAATTTCATGTCAACGCCTGCATTATTTTTTGTCCCAAACGGTGGGTTCATAATTACAGTATCAAAAAAATTATTCCACCTAAAAATCAAAATTCAGTCGTCGTTTTTTTCTTTCCAAAAACATATTATACCTCGGTGACATATCAGAGAGAATATTACATTGAATTACTTGAATATTATCAACTTCTTGAGTGTCTATATTACTCTGTAATGTTTCTAAAGCATCAGAATCAATTTCAAAACCAACTACTATGTCTGCGTTTAAAATGGCGGCTCCTAAGGTAAGGGATCCACAACCACAACCAAGATCAGCGACAATTTTAGATTCGAAATCGCCGTAACATGCCTGCAAGATAATATTTAGCTTGTTTTTGAACTTCAAATTTTAGCAGCCATATTGTCAATGTTGCCACCAGTTGAGAACAAAAATATGAATAAAATGTCGGTAATGTAGAACAGCGTAGTAAACCCGCCGAATGTTTTTGAGACGTACATGATTTTTAACCACACTTTCCAGCTGTCAATTAAATATTATGATTTAAAATTAAACATTTTCGATAAATTTTATGTATATATAAATGATTTTCAGTTAATTTTATGTATTTCCTGTAAATTTCAGCTGAATTCATAACCAAATAAACGTTTTGATGTTTTGGAAGAATTGCGAAAAATTCGTGACAGGCGTCATCTTAGAAATATTTAAATAAAACTTTGTCCAGACGGTTTTAAGATTTATAAATGAGTCAATTTATATTTTAAACCTCGTAGAACACGAATTTCGTGTTAATTTAAAGATATTTTAAACCGTTGAGGAGTTGTGAGCAAAATAAAATGCTTGTTTTTGAATTGCGAAAAATTCGCGACAGACGTCATCTTAGAAATATTTAAATAAAACTTTGTCCAGACGGTTTTAAGATTTATAAATGAGTTAATTTATATTTTAAACCCCGTAGAACACGAATTTCGTGTTAATTTGAAAATAATTTAAACCGTTGAGGAGCTGTGAGCAAAATAAAATGCTTGTTTTTGGAGCAAATTTCTCCTTAAATTTCAACCATATTTTCCGAAATCCCTAATGCCTTTTTCACAGTTTTAAAATATTAATATATCAAATCGACCTTCCAGAGTGCGTTTTTCAAAGAATTAATACTCTGTCTTTAACCGAAATCGAGATATTGGTCGATTTTTAACCTCACTTTTTTACTCAAAAATGTATCATTTTTGAACCCGGGTTTGAGAAGTTTTTAAACAGAAATTTAACCACTTTTATGCCCGAAATATACAAATCAACCCTCTAAAGTTCATGTTTGCAAGAATAAACACTCTATCATTAACGAAAATCGTAATATTGAACCATGTTTGGTCGAAACTAGAACTGTCCCAAAATTTCGAACCTATTTTCCGCAATTAGTAAGGTTTTTTTGGCAATTTTAAAATATTAATATATCAAATCGACCCCCCCAGAGTACGTTTTTGTAAGAGTTAACACTCTATTTTTAACTAAAATCGAGATATTGATCGATTTTTAACCTCACATTTTTACTCAAAAATGTATCATTTTTGAACCCGGGTTTCAGAAGTTTTTTAACTGAAATTTAACCACTTTTATGCCAGAAATATACAAATAAACCCTCTAAAGTTCATGTTTGCAAGAATAAACACTCTATCATTAACGAAAATCATAATATTGAACCATGTTTGGCCGAAACTCTTGAACTGTTTCCCAAAATTTTGAACCTATTTTCCACAATTAGTAAGGCCTTTTTGGCAATTTTAAAATATTAATATATCAAATCGACCCCCCCAGAGTACGTTTTTGTAAGAGTTAACACTCTATTTTTAACTAAAATCGAGATATTGATCGATTTTTAACCTCACTTTTTTACTCAAAAATGTATCATTTTTGAACCCGGGTTTGAGATGTTTTTAAACTGAAATTTAACCACTTTTGTGCCAGAAATATACAAAGCAACCCTCTAAAGTTCATTTTTGCAAGAATAAACACTGTATCGTTAACCGTAATCGTAATATTGAACCATTTTTGGCCGAAACTCTTGAACTGTTTCCCAAAATTTCGAACCTATTTTCCGTAATTAGTAAGGCCTTTTTGGTAATTTTAAAATATTAATATATCAAATCGACCCCCCCAGAGTACGTTTTTGTAAGAATTAACACTCTATTTTTAACCAAAATCGGGATATTGATCGATTTTTAACCTCACATTTTTACTCAAAAATGTATCATTTTTGAACCCGGGTTTGAGAAGTTTTTAAACTGAAATTTAACCACTTTTATATCACAAATATACAAATCAACCCTCTAAAGTTCACTTTTGCAAGAATAAACACTCTATTTTCAACCGAACTCGAGATATTCATTGATTTTTAACCTCACATTTTTACTCAAAAATGCATCATTTTTGAACCCGGGTTTGAGAAGTTTTTAAACTGAAATTTAACCACTTTTATATCACAAATATACAAATCAACCCTCTAAAGTTCACTTTTGCAAGAATAAACACTCTATTTTTAACCGAACTCGAGATATTCATTGATTTTTAACCTCACATTTTTACTCAAAAATGCATCATTTTTGAACCCGGGTTTGAGAAGTTTTTAAACTGAAATTTAACCACTTTTATATCACAAATATACAAATCAACCCTCTAAAGTTCATTTTTGCAAGAATAAACACTCTATCGTTAACCGTAATCGTGATATTGAAGTATTTTTGGCCGAAATTACACAAGAAAACATGCATTTTTGGGGGTTCATAAGTCTTGAACTGTTTGAAATATCTTCAAATTAACACTAAAATCGTGTTGTACGGGGCTAAAATATAAATAAACTCAAGACTGTGAAAACTAACTTGAACCGTGTGCAGCATATGTTTCGCCAAATGAGGAGGAGTCACATATTGCTCTAACCCAACTTTTGGTTTGTCAAAACCCTCTATTTCTTGTAAAAACTCCTCAATGTGTCTGAGTTTCATACACGGATACATTATTTGTCAAACCGTGGAATTACTGGAAGAATTAAATTCCCAAACGACGAATCTTGAGTTACAAAAGAGCCAAACGATTGACTATGAGCCGAATGTAACGCGGCTCTTTGAGCAGTCGTCGTATGAGCCTCCCCAAGAAGACTCGCCGTTGGAGTACCAGAAAATGGAATATTTGTTGTATTAGGTACAATTGGTAAAATTGGGGCCGGTGTATTGTTGAGATTAGTCACTGCTCCTTGTTTTAGAAGTAGTTGCTTTTTTAGTTGCAGTTCTTCAAGAATTTTGCGGTTATTTATTTCTAAAATGTAGGTTATGTTATGTAAAACTCCATAAAAATTGTGTTTAATTGTATAAATGTGTGTGAAATACCTCTCTGAGCATTTGTTTGTGTAAAAGCCATTGATATTTTTATAAAATTGTTGAAAAATCACTGAAAATTCATGACAGAATTCAGTGCCAACTTCAAAATAACTATTTGTACAAATTTGTGCTTTTGTTAACAACAAAATCCATAAAATCACTCATAAATTTATGTGAACACTCAAAAATTACGCAATTATTAAAAAAAATGTAAGTACTGTTCTACAAATATTAAAGTACGCATGTACTTTTGTCAGACGTCAGTACCAAGGTCGCACATATTCGCCGTCTGTTCAACATTCTCCAAACATTTCTCCAATATGCAGAACACAAAATTATTAAGAAATCTTTATTCCAAGAATGTGTTAACGACCGCAAGAAATATAAGTGTTAGTAGTGCAAAATTAGGATCATTCAAAGTACAAGATGACAAAGAATTCATGGAAAAAGTTCAAAAGAGCAAAGAACCAGTCATTGTTGATTTTTTCGCTACGTAAGATGTTTCATCATATGATTTTATTGTTATATAAAATTTATTTATTGTTTTAGATGGTGTGGACCTTGCAGGGCTTTAACACCACGTTTGGAAAATGTTATAGCTAAGAGAAATGGCAAAGTTAACCTAGCTAAAGTTGATATAGATGATTTGGGGGAACTGGCAGCTAAATTCCAGGTATTTATCCATTCATTTTAAATAAAATACTTTATAATTTAATGTGTATAATATTGGTGGTTTATATTTTTAATCAAACAATTATTTAACCTAAAAAATTTGACGTGTATGAAAGTGGAAAAAAATTGAAATTTTCTGTAATGATACAAGCTTGAATAAATATAATATATCGTTTATAAACAAAATCTAAATTGTTCCAATAAATAGGTCTGTAATACGAAATTTGATTATATTTTTCTTCGAAAAGTACAACTTCCAGTTGTCCAATTTTATCCAAAATCTGATCACTTTTTATATGAATACAGAAAGATTACATACGGAAAATAGGATTTTTTTTAAGTTTGATATGTTATCGTGGATAAAAAATCGTCACACACACACATATACAGACAGACGGACAATGGATCTTTTCAATTTAATGGCTATCTCTTTCTATCGCTACAAATAGTAAGAAAATGGCGCGAACAACTGCCAGTCGAGCTGTCAAACGAAACGTCAAAAATATTGCAGTCATTAAAATACCTGTATTCTCAGTGAAAATTTGCATCGGTAGACATTTTAACTTCAATAAAAGCTTTTGTAACTTATTTCGATAAGATTTTTTAACGTTATCTGAGATATTCTCATGTTTTACGTTTAATTTTATTAGAAACAAACGCCAAAAATGCGTTGTGAAAATTCAAATTATCGAATATTTGGACCGAAAAACATTACCTCCCTACATATCTATATAGGTTAAAACTGTTTTAACTAAGTTTTGTGAGTATTTAAATATATTAGAATGCTATACCTCATTTTTACCGAAATTAGATTTAAGAGATTTAGATCCTAAAGAATTTAATTCACAGTTGTAACATAGATGGCTCTACTGGTACTAAATTCAATAAATGATGAACAAAACAGTTGAATATCTTACCCAACACAAGAAGAAATAAAATCCCTGAACAATACATTTAAAAAATGAACAAATTAGAAAATAATTACGATTATTTTTGAACTCTAGGTAAGCACTATACCTGCCTTAGTATGTTTCCGAAATGGTAAAGTAACTGAACGATTGGTGGGACTCCAAGACGAAGATAAACTGGATACTTGGATAGAAAAAGTCACCAATGAGAAGAAATAAAACTTAGAAGAAGATTCGAACACAAGTTAATGGAGAGTGGGATATATAGTTTATTATAATAACTTAAAATATGCACTGTAGTACTAACTTGTACCATATTATTTATATATAAATAAAAATAATAAATGAAGAAGATAAAGTATTGAATATTTCAAATTCTTCTTAATTCGTGGGTCTGATTTTGTGACGTCATAGTTTCATATACATTACGTATTACGCTGTCAACGTTTTAAGATAATACACAAATAAATAAATAAATTAAATAAATATATCACGGCATATTACCCATTTCTGGGTGTGCCAATCTGCTTAGTACGCAGATATCGGATGATGACATATTTGTACCGTGCGGGCGTTTACCAGGCGTCACCTCACTCATTGCTGGCGTGGAGAGTGCACCCCAGGAGTCAATTTTGTGCTATTTAAAATTCGAAATATTTGGCTTCGGTTGGGATCGAACCTGGTTCTCCAGTTTCGCGACCAGACACTCAGGCACGAAGCCACGAAATACCCATACACAAACATAATTGAAATATTCATTAAGCACGGCGTGAAGTTAGCTGTCATAATGTGCAGTCGTAGAAAAAGTATAGTGATAATCGCTAGGGTGTCCGGATTTCGAAGTCTATAATTGGAATCTTGGAAATTATAAAATTTGGTGAAATGGGACGTGTGCGGCTTCATAGATATGCTTTTGTTTTACCAAAAATTCTCAAAGGTTACTAGATAATTCCGGAAAACTAAATTCGGTCGAATCATTCTGAAATTACTTCTAAACTATCAGTAATCAAGAAAAATATTTAAAATAAAAAATTATTTGACAGTTTTATTTTTTCAAAATCTGTTGATATTGCAATCACTTTTTATTCCGCAATTTGCATTATAAAAGATGTCAACAGATCCGGATACAAGTTATAATGTACAGTCGTAGAAAAAGTATAGTGATACTCGCTAGTGTGTCCGGATTTTTAAGTCCACAATTGCTATCTCGGAAACTATAAAATTCGGTGAAATAGGACGTGTGTGGGGTCATCTTGACGTGCTTTTGTTTTACCAAAAATTGTCAAAGGTTACTAGATAATCGCGGAAAACTAAATTCGGTCGAATCATTCTGAAATTACTTCTAAACTATTAGTAACCGAGAAATATATTTAAAATAAAAAATATTTGACAGTTTTATCTTTTCGAATTCTGTTGATATTGCAATCAGTTTTTATTTTCATCATAAAAGCTGTCAACAGATTCGAATACAAGTCGTAAATTTACTCGCACTTTAAAATTGGCAAAATTAAAACTTTGGTTCTTAAACTTTATATTTTTAATGCCACTGGTTGTCACGATTTAAAATAATTTTAATAACAATTTATTTGTTATTCTACATTAGTTATTTAAGTGTATAAAATAATTCATTATTATTTTTATTTAAATTTCGTGTCGACCACTGAAAACACATATCGACTAACAGACAAGTTTTAACTTATTCCTGTATTGTCAGTGTATATGTAACATTCAAATGAAAATGTCTTCTACAAGTTTTAAGTGCTATTCTCGTAAAAAAAATTGTTGGGGGGTTAAAATAATGTCTATTTGTTTCTTGTAGTGTGAAACTAACTTTCATAATATGAATTATTAATGTGCGATAGTTTTCAGTGGATTAAATAGTGAAATAACTGAAATTTGTTCCAGTAAATGTTCCTAGTAGCAGTAGTAGCTGATTTCTTGAAATGCTGAGATCTACGATGCCTCTGTTGCCAAATTGGACTGATAGTAGGCGAGGTTGGTCTACATTTATCTTATTTTATATTTCTTCTATTGCTTATTAATATTAGTTGTCAATAATAACAGATTGTCTCACTGAGAATAGATAATAATTAAAAATTATTTCAACAATGTTTAACAAAGTTATTGGTCAGAAATTGATGCCACAATTTGACAATCTGGCTGTCAAATTAGACAGCTATGAATATCGATGCTATTTTTTTTCACTAACTATAGGCCCGTCCAACTTTTTTTGAATGTTATGAAGAATTTAAAAATAGAAATTCCGCATTTTTTGTTTTCTTGAAATTATGCTTAATAACGCCTAAAATAATTATTAAAGTTTTGGCGCGAAAGATGTGACGTTAATGTCACTCCGTCATAAGTAGAGATAACCGACATACGTTACCATTAATAATGGTAGTATAGGTAAGTAAATTTAATAATTTTTACTCGTTTTCATAATCAGATTAATCATTCGCTTTAATTAATGTGACTTTAAGACTTTCTTTAATATAATATTGAAGGTTATTATACTCACCAAGTGTCATTATTATAATTAAAATAGTATTTAAACTATTTTCTATTTATAATTAAATACAACAATGACAGTATTGATTACAATAATCAAAGCATATAATAAAAAGTAATCCAACATTTACATTTCTATTTACGAAATGATTACAACAATGACAAGTATTGAGATTACAATAATTAAAACATAAATTATAATTTTATTTATTTAATAAGTAAATTTTATTTTGATCTTAATAAAAAATTACTCGGATATGTGAAATATGTGTGTATTAGAGTATGTGTAAAGCCAATCGCGATTTTATGAGCAAATATACATGGTCCACTGTACAGTGACATTTTTACAAGGTAACTGGACGACTGTAATGACGCTGACGTCACAACATGGCGATCGTTTTACGCTAAAAACTTTAATTACATTATTATAGGTATAAAAATACAAAATATATAGGAATTTTTATTTCGTTTTCATTTATTTATATTCAAAATTCATATGCGACATGTAATTTCTAAAAAGTCGAAGACTTGGACGGGCCCATTTAACCAAAAATGAAAATACGAGCCTAAAAGAATAGGAAGATGTTTAAATGGAAAAATAACGACAAAATCTTTTCCTATAATTGATTTATTTATTAGGTCTGCTTTTTATAAAATAACTATTACAAATTTATTGCCCAAATTGAGGCACATAAGACTACTTACATATTTAGAAAATTACAAAGTATTTTCGCTTTTAAAATGTGTAGAAAAGTAGTCAGGATTGAAGCAAGCGATGTTCAATAATTAATCTATAACATTTAAGTTAAGTAAGTTTTTCTAAAGATGTTCGCTTCGATTCCAGGTAAATTTCAACAATTCTTGGCACTCGAACATCCTCTAACAGTATTTATAACTTAAGCTAAGTGACTAGTTTAAATTACTACTTTTAAAATACGACATCTGATCAGAAAGATATTTTTTTTTACAAGATTTTCGCAAATGAATAAAATTTAATATTTTTTCATGCTTTCTAAGTACGAATTTTAAAAATATTGTTTGTTAAATTGCCTCAAATTTGAAAATATCACGAAATAACCATTAGATATTTTACAATTATTGAAATTTGTCTATTGAAACAGTCACGTGATCTGAAACAGAACGTGACGTCACAGTTCTTACAATTATTGGTCTTGAAGGGGGGTTGTTTTTCAAGACTATTTTGGCGCCAACCTTTTTATTTAATTATTTAAGAAAATAATGGCTGGTAGAGTAAGCGTGGTTTTAACATTTGTTTTAACTAAAACCATGCCAACGAAATGGCACATACTTCAGGGTTATTAACAAAATCAGTGTTGCCAATATACTGATTAACTCGAAAATATATTGACAACCATATTCAATAAATTTGACTTCATTATTTTAAATTGTTTATACTACAAAGAAGGCAAGACAAAAATCGTATTAAACACTTTTAAATAATGCCATCAAATTTATTAAATATGGCAGTCAGTACATTTTCGGCTTATTCAGTACATTGGCAACATTGATTTTGTTAATAACCCTGAAGTAGGTGCCAAGTTGTTAGTATGGTTTTAGTTAAAACCGGTGTTAAAACCACGCTCGTGCTACCAGCCAATATTATTTTTTTTATGTCTGATTATTTTTTAACATTTCTTACAACCAATAAAATCTCCTATTTTGTGTCACGTGTCTGCGTTTTAACCAATCCTGTCATTATTATACTGAGAATAAAGCTCTAGAGATTATTCCCTAGAATCTGTAGCTTTTGTTTTTGTTGACATATGTCATATAGTAATCAACATATAAATAAAATGAGCGAAAAAGACCAATTTTGTGCTATTTCTGATCATGAAATAAACCAAAAAATTATAGAAACCATTTTTAGAAATACCATAATTAGTAATTATATCTTTTGATTATTTATTTTGCATTGTCAAAGTGTGTTCTATTTGTCAAAACAGACTTACCGACTGAGAAACGAATGAAGCTAGTTAATTATTACGACAGTAGATGGCGTTGCAATAGCATGACAGCTTAATTCTGTTGTTCAGTCTGGGAAGACGCCCCCCCTTTAACTTTTTTATTATAAGTAATAGAAAAAAATGGCTCATATAAAAGTTTTATTATTTTACATATACTATTTGATGGCAGATGTACATATTTTTTATAAAGTCAGGTTTACAAGATACGACTATCAACTTTTATTTTTCAAATGGCAACCTATAATTATTTTAATAAAATAGAAACCGCCATTTTTTTCTCTTTTCAACGATGTATTATTTTTTATTAATATATTAGAAAAATTTCGAGAAAAATGAGATAATTTAGAAATATTAGAAATAATTTTTAAACAAATATTATAGGTGGCTATGTGAAAATAAACAAAACGTAACAATGTAAAACAAATTAATGTCAAAAAGTATACATTTGTTTGTTACTTAATTTAACTTATTTTGTAAACAAAAAAAAAACATTTTGAAATACGAAGAACGAATTAATTGATATATTTCTAAATTATCTCAATTTTCTCGAAATTTTTCAAATACATTAATAAAAAATAATACATCGTTGAAAAGAGAGAAAAATGGCGGTTTCTATTTTATTAAAATGATTATAGGTTGCCATTTGAAAAATAAAAGTTGATAGTCGTATCTTGTAAACCTGACTTTATAAAAAATATCTACATCTGCCATCAAATAGTATATGTAAAATAATAAAACTTTTATATGAACCATTTTTTTCTATTACTTATAATAAAAAAGTTAAGGGGGGGGGGGCGTCTTCCCAGACTCACCCTGTATTTAATTAGATTATTTTTTGATATATAATATAAATGACAGCTGAGTAAGTAATTAATCATTAAATATTTAAACTTAACGCCTTCATATAAATAAGTTTTTAAACTCGGATTATATACACAGTCAACGAAAAACAATAAACAATGCGAACTGTCATATGTCAAACCCATCGTATGACGGCCATCTTGTTTAAAAAATCAGCGCCTCTCTCGTTAATTTCGATTGCGAATTCCTGCATTTATTTCAATAATTATTAATTGTAAAATATCTGATGGGCCCATAACCTGTTACTTCCACAGATTTTTATTAAAGTCGCAGGCGAAATTACAAAAAAATAAAAATAGAATGCTATAAATTTTATTGTTTATAATTGATTACAACAATGTAACTTTTCGATCAGACGTCGTAAGCACAAATTTAACTTTTAAAAAGGTTACAAATGTATAAAACAACACATACTAAAAACCTGAATTCTAAAATTGGACGGAATTTTTACCTCTAACGTCCATTACTCTAAAATCTCTAAATTTGCTAAGAGATTCTTCTCAGAATTTAGAGAGCAACAACAAAAATCTTTGTACATTTATTTATTTTTCGATTTTAGAACATTTCTCAATTCGTTAGACCAAATTTTGTTATTCATAAAATCCCCCATTTTGTACAGAGCTACCGCTAAACCGAGCAAAACCAAAAAGAAACAAATTCTAAGCGGGAGATTTAAAACTGCCATGACTGGATACACCCAAACATCTGTTTTGTAATATACAATATGCATCCATACTAAATATGACAGCATAAAGACGACTAGAACCCCCAAACCTTTCTTCTGTTTCGGGTAGAGCCTAAATGACGTCATCATTTCGATGACTGTGAATATCATGATGTTGGTATGCATGACATGGTTTAACCATACAGGGAAATATGGATCTAGCGCTCTGGGGAAAACTAATTCTCTGTCGACAGCGTATAACCCCCAAAATGTTAGACCAACGAACATGGCAATCGGAAATGCTAGACATGAAAAAATTATGTCTTTTATTTTACGGATTATTGGTACTTTTTGTTTTATGTCATTGCTTCCTATAAAATCATTAAGTATACAAATACTGAAGAATACTGATTGCAGCACCTGAAATAAAATAAGTCATTAGGAATATATTTTTTATATTTTGAAAAATTTAAAAATACCGGAGAAAAAATATTAAACTTTTGCAATGTTTTCTTCCCGCCATTACGGTGTACGTAACATCAACTTTGTGCGAATTAAGTATCGACATACGTGCCCAAAACGTGCTTCATAAAAAAAGACAAAAGCAAAACATGGCCACCTGTTTATATTTACATTTGTCACTTGACAATATCTGTGTTTATCGTATTTTCAAGGTTTTACATATACATATTTAAATTTTTTTGCGATTTGATATTAAATTTGGTGTTTCAATATATTTGATATTGACATGCGTTCATGTTTTCATTGTAAACTAGCGTTCCTAGCGGACAACTACGGCGAATCGAAGATGGCGCATACGTCATCAAATTGCGGGCGATTTAAATTAAGAATAAATTTAATGTCGTTTGTACAAAAAATACGCTAAACTATATTATTCACGAAAGATGACTATTCAAGGTCATTAGTTCGAAGAAAGAATACACAGCATTTTATAGCAGTAGCTTAGCAAAATTTTGTATTAAAAAGAGAAAGATTATTTGACCTATGTCTATTTAATTTATGTGGTGTGACAGATATACGTATATATATATATATATATATATACTGGCATTACTTTCTAACACACTATAAATAATAATGACATATGTCGTAGAATTACAGATACCTAATTATGTACTACACTGCTCTCTGTGCTAATATTTACCCAGTGGTGTTAATGTTTAAATCAAATTATTATTCCTTGATTTATATGTTAAGTCTATGTTTCTGAATTTTGCAAAAACATAAGTGAAGAACATAATTCTTTCAGAAAGGCATTATTTAGAAAGAAACATAATTTTCAAATGAATTGCTTTTAGTTTTTCAGTTAAAATGTGTTCATAAATATTTCATGTTCCACGCCTATGCATACGAAATGCAATGAAGTTATGTGCAAGTAATATTATATCAGACGGCTCACAAATGACCTTGAATAGTCATCTTTCGTGAATAATAGTTTATATTTTATTACTTTTATTGCATTAATAGTAATATTTCAACATGACTAAACTCCCCCACGCATTTTTTTGTATTAGAAGGTTGGTAGTAGATGACAACTTTTGTCAATCCAATGTAACCAACTACAATATTACACATACAAATTTCCCTAAATCAAGAACAATGTAACTCGACAAAGTTGATCGTAGTAAGAATTTTGTATCTCTTCCGGTTTTAGCGAAAATGGGCACAACTTTAATTCTAGCAAAAGAAAAGGGAATCAGTTAATAAAATTACCTTCACAAAATACCAAAATATCATAGTTTTACTTCAACCATTTAAAAATGGCAACCAATTATTTTCAAAATGCGTAATAATTAAATTCCATGCAAAATAAATCATAGCAAGCTATGAAAACAATTTTATTACATTAAAACAAAATCTGGTGGCTAAATTTTGAACTAAAAATATTCCCCCACTCCATAGAAATTTTCTAGAGTTTTAAGGTCATTTAAGTAATTTAAAATATCATTTAATACAAGTTTAATGTTTTTAAACTTCTTCTAAAAGCTTTAGTGTCCGGTTTTATAATCAAAATTTAATCTCGGATTTCAAAATCCGGGATTTTGAGTACATAATAATATATACAAAATATTGGATTATAATTTTAATCCTGGGAAAAATTTAATTCGCTTTTATAAAACCGGATATAAATGTACTATTAATTACAGATTCACAGATCGTACGCTTGTGACGTCACAAACAGTCTATACATAAAACGGCGGGAAAAGTTAATTTGAACGCGATCTCCGTAAAGTTAAAGGGCTCAAATTTTTTTGACATTATCCGAATATTAAAACCATAACAACCATTACTTCATTTGTGTAAGGCAATTCAATAAAAAATTAATACATTAAATAACAAAACTAATCGGTCGATTCTGTTCATATCTGTAAATCTTACAGATCTGTAAATCTGTATAAAAGTAACAAAAAACATCTATTCTTGTTGATTAATATAAAATGAAACAAAAAGCGGCAGCCTTCGTTACGATTTTGTTTTCACAGCCTCCTACAATATTTGAAATGTATTCACATATTTCTCAATTATCTTATTTTTCTCGAATTTTTTCAAATACATTAATCAAAACTAATACATCGTTGAAAAGAGAGAAAAATGGCGGTTTTTAATTTATTAAAATAATTATAGGTTACCATTTAAAAAATAACAGTTGCTAGTCGTATCTTGTAAACCTGACTTTATAAAAAATATCTACATCTGTCATCAAATAGTATATTTAAAATAATAAAACTTTTATATGAACCATTTTTTTCTATTACTCATAATAAGAAAGTTATGAAAAATTTGGTATTACATAGAATACTTTAGTTACAGGAAAATATAAAGTATTACATGACACATATTACAGATATTACACTTTGGGGGAATACAGGAATTTTTAAATATATTAATAAATTATATATTTAAAATTGTTATGGAAAACTTAAAATGAAAATGAATTATTTCGCGATACATATTAATGTTTAGTCTTTAAAAATAAAAGCAATGTAAGGGGGCAAAGTTCACCAAGTTTAAACATGTTTACATCATCAAAAATGCTAGGGAAATTTACTTAAAAGGAGTTAAAACACTGTTTAAATATTTCAATACATGTCAGGCAAAGAATGCTCTGTAATTTAAAAACTATTAACTATTTTACGTTTACTATTTATTTATCCATACCGCATCCCAAAATGTAAGGAATTTAAACTTCCCAGCAAACTCCACTCCCATGATATTGTCTTGATGGGGCACTTTTACATAATTCCAGTCGTAGTAACAACCATAACTGAAATGTATTGCAGCAAAAATATGGAAACACATCTTAAGTACTTCTGTTTCTTGCATTTTAGGAACTTTATAGAGATCACTTATAACACCATGAAATATTGTTGTTTGTTGTACAAAGGTTAAAATACTTGAACTCGAATTTTGGCATTACTTTTGACGAGAAATGTCAACTGATACCAACATAACCAAGAAAAGAAATGTCATTGAAAGGAAAATGCTGATAAAGAAATTTATTGGTATTTAAAACCATTAAAACGATTGTAAAATGGATATATGTAATAAAAATGATTTATTGAGTTACGATTATTATGAAGTATTGAATATGTGATGATTTATTTGTTTTCTACTTTGGCAACCCTGAATATTCTAGGGAGGGAAATATTCAATTTAAAATACGCGTAACTTATGACGAATCTTTATTAAAAATTCAAATTAGTGTATTATTATTGTTATAATTTATATAATAATATGCAGACTATATTAAATGGCCGTGAAATTTTATAATTAAAATGATATTATAATAAAAAATCTGATGTGGCCAGCACATAACCTGTCGCGGGATATTTTACCTGGTTGTACGCATAAAACAAAAAAATATTTTTAAATGCAAATACATATATTCATGTCTCACTACAAAATAATTCTCACATATATTTGCAAAATCTATGGGATATTTTAATATAAATTATGTACAATACATATATTTTCTTTATATTCAATATCCTGAAATATTCTTTTTCTACTTTCCTTTTCTTTTTCTTTATATTCGTCATTTTTTCGCAAATTTCTTTTATATTCTTTTTTACGTATATTCTTTTGCGTTGTTGACTTTTTTTATTTTCATAATCTTCATAATGATGTACAAATATTTTTGACAATGGCATACAAATATTTTTGACAGTGACATTTATGTGTCAATTACAAACATTTGAATTTCTTGCCTTGAAGTAGTTTGATCTGAGAATTTTACATCAAATTATTTTATATGCATTTCTTTATCTCTAAATCTATAGAAGATATAATAATGAATTTATATTTATCGAATAAAGAATTTAACGTTCTTTAATATAAGTATTTACATAAATTTTCGATAAATAATATTTAGATGATTTTTTTCTTATAACTACTACTTCCGGATGTCCAATTGTTACCAAAACTTAATCAACTCTTCCCATTATTGTTAGATTGAGGAATCCGTAGTTAAAAATGTCTTAAGTCTTATAGTATTTGAGAAATCGTGGATCCAACATCCACACACATACACACACACACACACACACACACACACACACACACAAGCACGCACGCACGTACGCCCCCATGCACGCACGCACGCACGAACGCACGCACGCACGCACGCACACACACACACACACATCATCGTAAAAATGTTATAATCGGATTCTAGGGACCTTAAAACGTGCTTATTCACTAAAATCTGGATATGCGATTTTTAGCATGAATTCAAACCTCTCTTAGCAAGAGGTAAAAATAAGGTCGGATACTTTTCTAATAGACTTCGTATTACTTTTTTTATTTTATTAAATAACTTTAAATAATTTTCAGTCATTATGAAAAGTTCGGCGGACCCCTTTAGAAGGTCTTAGGGATCCCCAGGGGTCAGAGAACCATACTGGTCAATTTTTTTAATGTAAAAATAATTTAAATAGTGAATATGTAAAAACCTTTAATTTTGTACAACTTTGAGCCGTACAGTTTTTGCCGTAAAATGAACAGGAGAGCAGAAAATTGTATAAAACAAAAATCCCAAGTTAAATTTCTATATTTGCAACTGACCATCAACACCCTGTATATTATATGCAAAGTATATTAAATGACCGTGAATTATAATTACACTTTCTAATTATAATATAATAAAAATAATGTATAAATTACCTCTTCTTAAAAAATTATAAAATATAAATAAATGGCCGATTTTTTCAATTTATAGATTATTTGCAGTATTTCTTTGTAACTCCCATATTTTCCTTACATTGTATTGTAACACTTTTCTGTCAAAATACGTATAACACAAATTTAAAAATAAATGAAATCTTACCATATTCCATAATGTTAAATAACACAATCGTCCTTTGAAAAGCAAAATTCTTTTCGCTGGTTCTACTTTATTTGGAAGATCCACATACGCTTGGTCATACCACAATGACCCTACAAAATGCACAACTGCAATCGTATGAAAAATAACCTTCATCATTTTAACAAATTTAATTCTAATTATAATTTTAACTGTAATCTAGTGTTCTCTGATTGAAAGAAGACTGTGAAATGAACAAATGAAGTGTGCTACTACTAGAGAGTGACCTTGATAACTTCTACAGTACGAGAAAAAACAGAAGCGAAAATGCACAGTCATTTATTGATAATTTGTTAGAGATATGATAATGACAATTTTTTTTGAACATAGTATAGTGTATTTTAAATTGTTTTATGATTGTTTAAAGGGGTGTATGTAATTTTTTTGAGAAGTATATGTTGTGTTATTTTTGATCAGTCTATACTAATTAAATTTATCTCGTATGTTATTAGTTAATAAGTATATATGATGATTATATATGTACTGATATAATAATATATAAGCCCATTTCTGATTACATAATAACTGTTTTACGTAAATAACAAAATAATATAAATGTATAAATAAAACCACATATTTATTAATACTTATATAAATATGATATGTACTGTACTAGTATCTTTTTAAAAATGTTCAAGGTACATACATTTATTAAACCACAGCCTAATACAAAAGTAAAAGGTCGTAAAAGAATTTAAAAATAAATACATATACAGGGTAACAACAAAGTTGCAATGTATCGCAATCTGCAATAATTTCGCGTCTTCTAA
Organism: Harpalus rubripes; assembly: GCA_963082715.1. Lineage (NCBI taxonomy): Eukaryota > Metazoa > Arthropoda > Insecta > Coleoptera > Carabidae > Harpalus > Harpalus rubripes. The sequence goes on from OY720459.1 coordinate 54,422,539, forward strand.
GCAACGTCCGAAACGTCAATTTCCCAGGTATCTATCAGATAAGCGACCGGGAAATTTAGGAAAAAACACTCTCCTATTTCTAAAGCATTTCTTAGGCCCACTTTTACAATTGATGGATAAACTATGGTATAGCTATCGGAGGTATAACTTTATCCTAGCAATTATACCTTCGATAAACAAGACTGTCTTTTACAATGCATTTTTATCTGTCAGATAGTTATACCAGGAATTACGTTAAATCACTTTAGGTTGGTATTGGCACAATAAAATTATCTTCTTGTTAGACTATTTTTCTTCAATATTGTTATTATTCCTGCATTCTAATTTGCATTTTTCACGATGTTAGATAGTATAAATGTTATTTTTGATTCTGACAGTGATGATGAAATCCTTGATTGACATCTGTCAAACGTATGAATAACAACACATCGTTTGTGTTTACGTGCTATCCATAAGAACAAGGAATAAAGTTATCCGAGGTTTATACGACTGATTTCCATGGGATAAGAAATACTGGTGTTTATTCTATCTGAGGTTTATCCGAGGTTTGTAAAATACAATTTTCAATTTTATACCTGGTATAGCGGTATACGAGGTTTATCTAATCATTGTAAAAGTGGCCCTTAAAGAAATATATTTATAATAAAAAATCTGTTGTGGCCAGTACATTACCTTCCGTCAGTTCTATATACTTTGTATAAATTCCACACAGAAAGTTTCTTGGAAAAGATTCAATATTTCCAGTACATTACCTTAAGTCAGTTCTAAGTATTTTCTACAAATTCCATACAGAAAGTTTCTATATTTCCAGGAAAATTATAACACAAACATAGTTTGTCAATTGCACTTGACACTGACATCTGTCAATCAGAATTTTCTTAATATAGTAGATGTTTCCATCTTTATAGCAAAGCTGGCTGTTTTATGAAATTTAATTTCTTTATAATTTTTTAACTCTATATCTATTGAATATAAAGTATAAAATGTAATCAAATCGTATAGAGAATAAAATATTCTTTAATACGAGTATATATATATATATATATATATATATATATATATATATATATATATATATATATATATATATACAGGGTGATTCATCGGTCTGTCCTCTCTTTATAACTCTTTTATTTTAAGTCAGATAGAAAAACTCTTCAAATATAATTTATATGATATATTATTGTCTATCTACGTACCATATGCATTTGTATACAGGGTGCTCCGTTTAAGCGCAACAATATGTAACTTTATATTTCTTAATGGAACACCCTATATTTATTTATTTACTTTGATAGTAAATTAGATTCCCTTTAAAAAAGTATTAAGTAATAAGGGGTCTAATATTATAAATTAAGAAGTTATTTACGTTCATAAAAATAGTAATTCATAGTGGAAAATACCATAATATAATACAAAATTTTGGTCCTTTTTTAATAATACTTATTTTAAACATTACACTAATTCCAAAGAAGCTATTAAAATTTAGTGACAGACTAAATAATGCAAAATTATAATAAATGCTCGAAAACTTGTACTTCAACTTCAATAGATTTTTCTATTATAAATATTATATTAACCATCTCATCTTTACTAAAATTTGAATTATTCATTTTCACATCAACATCAACAATGATAAACTAAGAGTATTTGGACAACTTGTTTGTTTAAATTTGAAACAATTGATCAAATTATCCATAGCTTACTTTGTTAATAATAACATGATAGACACATATCATTCAACGAATAAAGGTAAATAACTTCTTAATTTATAATTTTAGACCCCTTATTACTTTATACTTTTTTAAAAGGAATCGAATTTACTATCAAAATAAGTAAATAAATATAGGTGTAACGTACCTGACCCTTGCGTCCGCTGACCTGTGTACAGATTTGGGACGGGTTTCGAAATACTTAATTTAATTTTTATTTGGTTCCTTGATAGATTTGAATTTATTGAACTCGTGTCCTACGTCTACTTAATCTTAGTTGCTACAATTCTTAAAATTATTATTAATATGAAACTTAACTATACGTGTCCCAAAATGTCGGCTTCTGGTGCAAACGGCTTGGTTGGCAGTGTGTGGAGCTGGGCTGCGTACTGGCGTGACGATGGCGCGATACGTAGTTCATCGGCCTGCACGGAGATCGGCTGGGCCTCCTTTCGCTCGAATCCTCTATGTTTAGCTCGGCGTTCCCTTCCTTTTTGGGAGTCACCTCCGGGAGTCTCAAACTGAGATTGGAACAGCAAGGCTCGTTTTTCGGAGTGGAGCTAGCAACAACTGTAGTTGCCCGTACGGTCTCCAAACGACTGCCTTCTTCACGCACGGACCAGCAAGCCACACCACGCCGCGCTTGCGCAACGCGACACGTCTTAGCACGCACACTCACTGCACCCCCCACAGAACCGCACTCGCACATTTTACTTTTAAACTGATTTACTTACAATCAATATAGGAAAGTACTGCAACTTTCATTACCCCCCTAAAGAATTTGAATATAACATTACTAATGAAAATTTTGAAAATTCTTTACCCTTGGTAATTTTCTAGCCCGTCACTACTAACCGGAGGACGATATTTTTTCAAATTTAATATATTATGATGACCAATTATTTCGCCTGCCTCAGTAGCAATTAAGTAAGAATTCGGATTGGTCTTTTCTTTTATTATGAATGGACCTTCATAAAGCAAAAACAGCTTTTTAATTTCCTTGTCGTCAGCGGAGGATAAAGGATGCTGCTTCACAAATACTTTATCATTAACTTCAAAATTAACAGGATTTATTCTACGATCGTGATACTCCTTTCGTTTTTGTGCTCGCGTCAATAATCTCCCATGCGCCAAAGTTAGTATTTGAGCATGTGTTACCTTTCTCGTTAACGGTAAAGAGATGTCTGCTAGTAATTTTTCGACCTTAACCTTACCCAAATGTACTTCGTCCGGTGTGAAACCGGTACTATCATGAATGACTGAATTCAACCATATTTCAATTTTGGGAAGCATCGGAGCCCACTTGGTATGCTTTTTATAGCAATACGCTCTCATTAACCGTCCGATTTCCCGATTCACGCGCTCGGTAGGATTTCCTTGTGGAAAATACACGGACGTAAACGCCGTGTCAATCCCAAGCAGTTTTAATGTTTGCTTCCATTTAGAACTCCGAAACTGCGTTCCGTTATCTGATAATATCATTTTTGGTCTTCCATATTTAATACAAAAATCATCTACTAACCTTCGGGTTATAACCATCGCGCTAGTCTTTTTCAGCGAGTATAACGCAACATGTTTTGAAAACGCGTCAATAAAAACAAGTAAGTATTTAACTCCCCCTCTCGAGGCGGGCAACGGTCCCATCAAATCCACACACACTAATTCGTTTGGTTTTTGTGGAATAATAGATTTCATTTCTCCCCGGCATTTCACAGAAATTTTGGATTTTTGGCATAATTGACAACCACTAACTATCTGACGGATCTGGTGTTTCATTTTGGGCCAGAATGACCAACGCTTTAAAGACAAGTAACATTTTTCTGCGCCAAAATGACCGTTCTCTTCGTGTTCATACATAACCAACGGCAAAACGAACTGTTTCGGAATAACGATCCGCCATTCCATTTCACCCTGAACACCGCGCCGGAATAGTCGTCCTTCATACACTGTAAACCATGTAGTGTACCGGTTGTGCTCATTCGTATCTTTAAGTACCTCGAGTACCTCACTACAATACCCATCCTCCTTTTGAGCTTTATCGATTGATTTACATAATTTTTCAACATTATGAATAGATTTTGACACTTTGCAGACAGAAAATACGCATTCGGGTCGTTGAACGGTATTTTCATTGGACACTGGGTTTCTCGAAAGAACATCAGGGATAACATTATCCGAACCCCGGCAATATTCAATCGTAAAATTATACTCCTGCATAAACAATAGCCATCTAGTTAGCCTAGAATTCAACAGTTTTGTTTGTTTCATAAATGTTAAAGCCTTATGATCCGTAATTATTGTTAAATCCGACCCTAATACAAAAACCCGCCATTTTTTTAATGCAAATACAATTGCTAACGCCTCCTTTTCAGTGGTGAAATAATTTCTTTCGGCTTCATTTAACGACCGACTGGCAAACGCGATTATACTTTTGTTTTCGGTTTTTATATCCTTTTGATATAAACATGCGCCCAACCCGTAGTCGGAACTATCAGTTTGTATAAAATATCGCGACTCTCTTTTTGGGTGCATTAATATCGTCACTTTTAGGTATGCTTCTTTAATTTTAGTAAAAGCTTCATCCTGCTCATTACCCCATTCCCATTTTTGTCCTTTTTTTAGTAACTTATTGAAAGGTATTGTCAACGAGGCATAATCTTTACAAAATCTACGGTCGAAATTACAAAACCCCAGAAAAGATCTAAGCTGTTTTAAATTTCTCGGACGTGGGAACCTCTGCACCGCGGTGACTCGTTCCGGATCCATTTCGATTGTAGAGGGTGTAATAATATGCCCCAAAAACGGAACCTTTTTACGACCAAACAAACATTTCGGCAATTTAACAGTAATATTCGCCGTTTTTAGTTTTTGGAAAATAATTTGAAGATGTTCTAAATGTTTTTCCTCGTCCTCTGAATAAATAAGAATATCATCCACATAAATAATTGTATATTCTTCTATTTCCGGTCCTAACGCTTGGGATAAACCCCGAATAAAACTAGCTACAGACGTAGATAGTCCGAACGGCAGTACTTGAAACACATATGTTTTCCCATCGTGAATAAAACCGGTATATTTCTGATCATCGTCTTTTATTTTAACTTGCCAATATGAGCTCGTTAAATCAATAGTACTAAGTACTTGCCCTTTATTGAATCTGAACCAAAGTTCCTCAGGGTTCGGAGGTCGAACATAATCTTTCTCCATCCTATCGTTTAAAAATCACGCATCTAAACAAATTCGTTTACTACCGTTTTTCTTAGTAACTACCACCAGCGGATTGATATACTCGGTAACGGCAGGCTTAACTACCCCCCATTCAACCATTTCGCCTAATTGTCGATTTATTTCATCGCGAAAGCTATGAGGTATTGAATACGATTTTATGAAAAATGGTGTTTCATCTCGCAGCTTTATTTCATGTTCGTATCCACGCATTAAACCCGGCGTTTCATTAAAAATTTCTTTATTTTGAATTAACAATGCTTTCAAATTTTTTCTAAATTTTTCTGAACCTTCTTCAGTCGATTGTACTACGTTATCTATGTTTTCATTAAAGGTATTTGACTTTTCGCCTATTTCCACTACTACCGATTCTTGAAATACACGTTCAATGGTAATAGAAGAACTTTCTTCACTGCAATCTTGATATGGTACCCTTACGTCACCGTTATTACATTTCACGGTGAAATAATTTTTATCAATATTTAACATGACAGACCCTCGCTTCATCCAATCATATCCTAATATCACGGATCTAGATAATTTAGGGACTACTATGGCGGGAATTTCGAATTCGCAGTCCTGTATGCTAAATTTAAAAAGTATTTGTTGTTTCACTTTGTGCTTTTCTTTCCCTACCGCTAATTGTACCGAATATCCGTTTACTGGAAGTATCGGAAAATTATTATGCAAAATACTTTTCCACATCTCTTCAGATAAACAGGTTAACTGACTACCCGAATCTAATAAAGCATTACACGATATGTCTGCTATTTTAATTCTAACAATTGGTGACACCGGTAAAACTTTACTTTCTAAGTTTTCTGGTTGTTCGGAAACTAAATCCGTGAGTAATTCGTCCTGTCGATTACTAATTATTAGTGAAGAGTTCGATACAACTTCGTTACCGTTTGGATTATTACCCGCGTTAGTACCATACCCTTTCCTATTATTATTATCTCTTTGACTTCGCCAATTTCCTCTACTGGGATTATTTTGTCCCTTTTGCTCACTTTCCCGATTTGCTTGACAATTTCGCGAATTTTGTTCCGTTTCCGTTTCGTACGTATTGTCGACTTGACGTAAATATTCCTCTACATCATCGATACTACGATAACCGGCATTAAGTATTCCTCTTTGTACTTCGGACTCGAAATGTTTTGAAATTAAATTAATAATTTCCTTTTCAGGTAATTGATCGCTAAGATAAGTCGCTTCTTTCGCCAGTTTCAAAAAATACACTGATCGCTTGCCCGACTCAAAACGTCCATATTTTAGTCGCATAAATGCTTCACGTTCCTCTTCAACTCCCCAATAACGTTTTAAAAATAAACTTTGAAACATTTCAAAATCCGTAAAATTACTTTCCTTTAATACCGCCCAGTCTGCCGCAGTACCACGCAAACAATTTACTGCTAACGATATTTGTTTATTTTCCGGTACCCCTGCATCTTGAAATAGTGTTACTAATCTTTTTATAAAAACCATGGGATGTAAATTTCCTTTAGGAGTATATATTAAATTATTACCCCCCAGATCCCGCCAAGCAGATATGTAAGCTCGGTCCTCTATATTGCGATCTAATTTTTTGCATTCTATCGGTTTTAGCTCAATATTACTAGACAATACCGGAGTCTCCGTTACCTGCATTGACTGAACTAATTTATTTAAACTAGCTGTATTTGATGCTACGCTTTCTGCTAATTTAAGTAGAGCATCCTTTATGTCTCCCTCGCTCTCCTCTTCGCTCTTTTGTTTCTTTACTCGCGACCGCGTCATTCTGAAGCACACGAATAACTGGTAAATTTTAATTTTATAAGTACTAACAGTTGTAACAATTACCTGTTTACTTCTTCATAAATTTTGCAGTAATTTCCCGTACATGCTTATTACATTAGTTATTACAGCTACCCACTACTGTACACGAGTAAAATTCAATCTATCAAGGCCCATCCGTTGAGCGCCATTTGTAACGTACCTGACCCTTGCGTCCGCTGACCTGTGTACAGATTTGGGACGGGTTTCGAAATACTTAATTTAATTTTTATTTGGTTCCTTGATAGATTTGAATTTATTGAACTCGTGTCCTACGTCTACTTAATCTTAGTTGCTACAATTCTTAAAATTATTATTAATATGAAACTTAACTATACGTGTCCCAAAATGTCGGCTTCTGGTGCAAACGGCTTGGTTGGCAGTGTGTGGAGCTGGGCTGCGTACTGGCGTGACGATGGCGCGATACGTAGTTCATCGGCCTGCACGGAGATCGGCTGGGCCTCCTTTCGCTCGAATCCTCTATGTTTAGCTCGGCGTTCCCTTCCTTTTTGGGAGTCACCTCCGGGAGTCTCAAACTGAGATTGGAACAGCAAGGCTCGTTTTTCGGAGTGGAGCTAGCAACAACTGTAGTTGCCCGTACGGTCTCCAAACGACTGCCTTCTTCACGCACGGACCAGCAAGCCACACCACGCCGCGCTTGCGCAACGCGACACGTCTTAGCACGCACACTCACTGCACCCCCCACAGAACCGCACTCGCACATTTTACTTTTAAACTGATTTACTTACAATCAATATAGGAAAGTACTGCAACTTTCATAGGGTGTTCCATTAAGAAATATAAAGTTACATATTGTTGCGCTTAAATGGAGCACCCTGTATACAAATGGATATGGTACGTAGATAGATAATACTATATCATATAAATTATATTTGAAGAGTTTTTCTATTTGACTTAAAATAAAAGAGTTATAAAGAGAGGACAGACCGATGAATCACCCTGTATATATATATATATATATATATATATATATATATATATATATATATATATATATATGTATACCGTGTGTCTGCCTTAAAGGTGTAGATAGGGGATTAACATGGGAAATCAGTTTTTTGCAATTTCCTGCTCGCCTAATTATTTTAAACAAAAATGCGCCAAATAAAAGTTTTAGGGCATAAAATTCTGCATCTAAATCAATAAACTGAATTACTTTTATATGTTTTGTAACGACAGAAATTAAATATGAAAATGTCGAAAATTACGTTGAAAATATCGACAACCATGGAATTGAACAAAAAATAAATAAATGCTTGACGTTTTATCAAATTGTCAGAAACGTCAAATAAGTTAACTTACGTTGTGACAGATAAAACGTCAAGCATTTATTTATTTTTTGTTCAATTCCATGGCTGTTCATATTTTCAACGTAATTTTCGACGTTTTCATATTTAATGATTGTCGTTACAAAGCATGTAAAGGCAATACTGTTTATTAATTTTGATGCAGAATTTTATGCCCTAAAACTTTTATTTGACACGTTTTTGCTTAAAATAATTAGGCGAGCAGGAAATTGCAAAAAACTGATTTCCCATGTTAATCTCCTATGTACACCTTTAAGATAGACACACGGTATATATATATATATATATATATATATATATATATATATATATATATATATATATATATATATATATATATGTATATATAATAACTTTAAATATGAAAAAATGATATTTAACAGCGTTTTTTCAAGAAAAACTGCCAAAATCTTCAAATTAGTGTACTTCCGGTCGACCAATTATAACCAAAATCTAATCAGCTCTTCATTTGGATGTAAAGAAGAGACATACGAAAAAATTATAATTTTTGGAAAGGTGGTATTGGAGTTATGCAATCCGAAAGAATCGTCACATACTCATACATACATCCTTCCATACATACATACAGACATCATCGTAAAAATAGTAAAATCGTATTCTAGGGACCCTAAAACGAGCTTATTCATTAAAAACTCATCAACGAATTTTTTGACCAAAGATAATACCTTCCTTACCTAAAGGTGACGGAAGGTAAAAAGTATAGTGTGTCAAACATTCTTTCGCTTAATAATAATAAAAGAAAATGGTGGAATATTGAATGAAATTTAATTTTAAAATAATGAAGTTAGTGCATTTGGTTTACAATACAATTTCTGCTTGGCGGGAGAGAGAGAATATGGTTATATTTTTTATTAATGGCGCATTTCTCTGTAAACCAGATGCATGTTGGTATATATTGTTGATTAGTGAAAGCAATAGGCAATTCTAAATATCTAATTTATGATAAACAAATATTGTCTTTTAGAACAACTTGATTTTTAGATTTATTAAAAAACTGGCTCGTAATTGGTCGACTTTAGAGTCCCACAACTTTTACAACTTGACAGATTGTGCAGAGTATATTTCAGATTATAACTTCTTTCAGTTCACTTTATCATACCATGAACTATGCCACGTTACTTACATACACCCTGTATAGACTTGTGGGTATCAGTGCATGGCATCTACTCCTCTAGGCCTTGGATTCGATATCAAATATGTTGTATCAAATAATGATATTTATATTTATTTCAAATAATATTATCAGTTGTATTTTTACAAATACATGAAATATGAGATAATATCCTGTATTACAATTAAAACTTGACCTTTGAACGGGACTATATCTATGTATTTTATCATATTATACATATATGAAAGAGGATGTAAGGAAAAATGGTATATGACGTTCTATATAAAAAAAAAAAAATGTTACACAAAATTAGTAATTAGTTTTTTTAAATATACAGGATGTTTCAATACCTCAGGAAGAAATCAGATGTGCCCAGCACATTACCTTCCGTCAGTTCTATGTATTTTGTACAAATTCCATGCAGAAAATTCCTTGCAAAAGATTCTATATTTCTTGTATATTACCTTCCGGCAGTTGTATGTATTTTATACAAATTCGATACAGAAAGTTTCTAGCAAAAGATCATATTTTCAGTAAAATTATAAGACAAACATACATCAATTGCACTGACATCTTTCAATCAGAATTTTTTTAATATAGTAGCTGTTTCCATAGCTGGCTAAATAATTTCTTTACAATTTTTACCTTCCGTCACCTTTAGGTAAGGAAGGTATTGTCTTTGGTCAAAAAAATCGGTGGTGAGTTTTTGATGAATAAGCTCGTTTTAGGGTCCCTAGAATACGATTTTACTATTTTTACGATGATGTCTGTATGTGTGTGTGTGTGTGTATGTATGTATGTGTGTCTGTGTGTGTGTGTGTGTGTGTGTGTGTGTGTGTGTGTAACAAAATTTTCGTCTGCGATAACTCTAATACTACAATTCTAAAAATTATAATTCTTTCGTATTTCTCTTCGTTACATCCATGTGAAGAGCTGATTAGATTTTGGTTAGAATTAGACAACCGGAAGTACCCTCATTTGAAGATTTTAACAGTTTTTCTTGAAAAAACTATGTTAAATATCATTTTTTCACATTTAATGTTATTATAAATATTAAAGAATATTTTATTGTCTATACGATTTGACTGCATTTTATACTTAATATTAAATGGATATAGAGTTAATAAATTATAAAGAAATTAAATTTCATAAAGTAGCCATAGCTATGGAAACAGCTACTATATTAAGAAAATTTTGATTGAAAGATGTCAGTGTCAAGTGAAATTGACAGTGTGTGTGTCTTATAATTTTATTGGAAATATAGGATCTTTTGCTATAAATTGTATGGAATTTGCATAAAATATATGCAACTGCCGGAAGGTAAAGTACAAGAAATATAATCTTTAGCAATAAGGAACTATCTGTATGAAATTTGTACAAAATACATAGAACTGACGGAAGGTAATGTGCTGGCCACATCAGATTTTTTAACTCTATATCCATTTAATATGAAGTATAAAATGCAGTCAAATCGTATGGAGAATAAAATTTTCTTTAATATTTATAATAACATTAAATATAATATTTAACATAGTTTTTTCAAGAAAAACTATTAATATCTTTAAATGAGGGTATTTCCGGTTGACCAATTATACCCAAAATCTAATCAGGTCTTCACATACACACACATACAGACCTCGTCGTAAAAATACTAAAACCGTATTCTAGGGACCCTAAAACGTGCTTATTAATTAAAAACTCATCATCGCATTTTATTTACTTGGTGTAAAGTGGAAACAACACTTTGCATATGGGTATAATAATTCTATATCAGAATATAGTCCATGGATAAGAACCAGTGATTATTAATCAATTTATTTAAATAGTTACGTACAAATATATTATAGTATAAAATAAAATTTATTACATTGATAATACATAATTTGATACTTGATAATATTGTACATGACAGAATTTATTGTATGACATGTTATCATGACTGACAACAGACAATATACAAATAGGTATTACATATTAATACAGCAAACAAAAGTATTTAAAAAAAAAAATGTTTCTCAAAGTGTTATAGCCTGTCTCAACTCAAAGTGAATTGACTTGATTTCATTGATGATGCTGTTTTTATACCCTTTAATTTTAATTTACAAATTACCAGCTGTAATGGCCGGTATATCTTGGCAAGCACTATAAACGGAAAGGCAACATATATGTACAAGTACATAAGCGGTGTTCTTAGCATAATATTAATTATATCTAATTAATTTTCTTGTTCATTTATGATCTGTAGTATTTTGTATTATGCCATTTCATTATTAGATAATAATATTTATCTGTAATGAGCTAAATAGTCTACAAAAAACGTGTACTATTACAATTAATTATCACTATTATCAGTAGACTACTATTGATAAACTTTGAGTTAATTAATTAAATTAATTACAAGAAACTATTAAATACTTCAAAAATAAATATGTCATTACATTTTATTCATTTTTAGATTAACAATATATTTGTACTTTTTACATTTTTTTTTATCATATTTCACATTATGAGCACAACATATCTACATAACTATTACTTTAACTTTCAAAATAATTAAATTTATAATTCATGCCCTGGTTTTTACTTCCTTGTACATAGTAAAGGAAGTATTGTACCCGCGAAAAATTTCGGTTTTCAGATTTTAACGGAAATATCCATTTTGGCCATCCCTGAATCCATTCTAACTAATTTCGTCGTGACGTCTGCACGTATAACTCAAAAACATTAAGCCGTAGAAAGTTGAAATTTCCAGAAGTGGTACTTTACTTGAAGCCTAAAATAGATTTTAATGAAAAACTATTTTAAAATGTAATCCAAAACTAAGGCTAATCGGAAGTGACATATTACCTGAAGACATTAACAGTTTTTCTTGAATAAAAAGGTTTTATCTTGATTTTAGAAATAAATGCTTCAAATAATAGTTTTAGAGAATTAAATTCTGCGTCTAGCACAACCAATATTATTAAATTAGTCTTTTGTATAAGCGAGATATGTAAATTTAAAAATTATATATTTTTTGATTTTGAAATAGAGCTTGCTATAGATTAGGACAAGAAAGTAAAAAAAAAAATTAATGTTAATGTCAATTACGTCAAATACGTGCAATTTTATAATTGGGTCTATATTTCATATTGGTCTTGCGCACAAGGAAGTCGTGTGGTGTCCACATCAGATTTTTTGTCGTAACTATACTGAATAAAGAAATTCGTATGACACAATATACATACTTACAAATTTAGTTATTCTGGAAACTGTATTAAGATTCATTCCTTATACCTATGGTTCTATGTACTATTTTCTTTTTAAAACTTTACTATTATTAGTTTGAAATGATTAATTCTTTGGCAGTGACATTTATCTATCGCAGTTATATATATTTCATAAAACACAAATCTCGAAAAAATAACATGTGAAGGTATTTTTTGAAGAAAAACTATTTTAAGCTTCAAGTAAAGTGCCATTTCCGGTTATCTGATTTACAACAAAATCTAATGGCTTCTTCCCATATTAGAATAAGGTAGAAATACAAGGTTGAAAATTTTTCTGAATGATAGTATTTGAGTTAGAGTGAAGGATCCACACACGCACACACACACACACACACACACACACACACACACACCATCGTGAAAATGTTATAATTAGATTTTAGGGACCTTAAAACGTGGTCATATACTAAAATCTTGATATGCGATTTTTAGCACGATCTCTATACCTCCCTTACCAAGGGTAGCGGGAGGTAAAAATATGCCAATATGCGTAATAAAGGCCATTATTCCCAGAATAGTATGTAGGCTAACTGCTCTATAGGCGAGTTATGTGTGCTGCATGATTTATACTACTTGAAAAAGTTACGACTACTAGGTAAACATTGCAAAAGAAGGTAAATAGACGTAAGATATTTGCTGAAGAATTACTGACAAGCAAACTGCGTAAGAAGCTAACGAGAGGATCTGAAATATTATAACTTTACTTTTGAACGAATCATATTGTATCTACCGGATATACCTATACTTTTTTTTATGGACCATAGCAAACAATGGTAAAATTTGCATAAGGCTGTAATTTCTGCCCTATTAATTTATATAATATAATATATTCTTGGAGATAAACGTAAAATAAAAAATCTGGTGTGGCCAACACAATACCTCACGCCATTTACAGTCCGAGTCACAAAGAATTAATCCCTATTTTTGGATTAGCCAATTTTACTCTAATTTTGACATTTTATTTCTTAAAATATAGTCTAATCTAATCCAAGTAACTACCTTTTTTTTAAACCCCTCAACAGGATTAAATCCCAATTATACAGTAGGTTCACATTCACACACATCCATGCCTTAGTGGGATTCGAACCCAGAGCCCCAAGGGCACTCATGACATGAGGCGTTGCTCTAACCATTGAGCCACCGGAGCTATAATAATATGAAGATTAAATTTTAAATACCGGGATAGAATAGAATTCACTAATACAAAAATGAGGATTAGCGTAAACATTTTTATGAATCGTTAATTTTTATTAATCTTTAATTAATATTTACTTATGCTGGAAACTGTATTGAATTCCTTTTCTATTGCTCTATTTACTTTTTTCTTTTTAAAACGTTACTAATATTATTTTGAAATTATTAGTTCTTTGGTAGTGACATTTATCTGTCAGTTACATACATTTGAATAACTGCGTTTTGTTTGTTTAAAGCGTAGGCTCTGGGATTTAAATTATAGATAATTTTATAAATTTATCCAAAAAATATATAGAAAAAGTATCAATGCGAATCTATAGAAAATTTAATAATCTTTAATTTTTATAATAACATTATTGTCGAAAAAATAACACTTAAAGGTATTTTTCGAAGAAAAACTATTTTGAGCTTCTAGTAAAGTGCCATTTCCGGTTATTCGATTTTCACCAAAATCTAATGAGCTCTTTCCAATACAGAAAAAGTTCAAAATACAAGATTTCAAAATTTTCTGAATGATAGTATTTGAGTTAGAGTGGAGGATCTGTTTAAAGCTTCCTGTAAAGTAGTACTTCCGGTTTATCAATTTTAGAAAACATCTAATATGTCGTTCTCATTAATATAAAAGTCTTAAACACCAAATTTAAAAAGTTTTGGATTGTATCAATTTATTTTTCACGAAAATCTTTTTAGAGCTTCAAATAAAGTATTATTTCCGGTTTATCAATTTTAGCCAAAATCTAATATGTTGCTTCCCTTTATATAAAAGTCTTAAATACTAAATTTGACAATTTTGGAGTATACCATATTATATTTTTCACGGAAATCTGTTCAAGAGCTTCAAGTAAAGTGTGTGCCCCACTATGAACTTTTACTGGAACATACATAATTCATAATTTTTGAAAATAATAACTTCGAAATAGGTTATATTTCCAACTCAATATTCCGCGACAGATTCCAAGACCTTTTCTTTGGTTTTTTATATATTTCTTCTGCAGCTTTTCTTCATTTTCTCGTTCGTTAATTGAAGGGAGAAACCCGATCCAAGTCTTACAGTTTCCTTGCCTTAATTGTCGATAATTGAAACATAATTTACCCGCCTCCACACCTAAGGGTTGGGTTACATTACGGACTACAAGTTTACCAAGTAAATATGCTAGTATGGCCTTCGTAAAGTGACCAGCAACCGAAAACTTTATAAAACGGATTCATAATAGGATATTTTATATTTTTATCCACAATCATTATAGTAATATGTCCTAATCTTTTAGAGAATGGTAAGTACTTCATTTGTAACTGTATAATGACAATCTCTTGGGTTGGAAATGTTTATGTAGGGGTTGCCTAGCAACATTGTCATATATCCCTGTAATAAAGTAGGCTAAACAAATTTTAATAGACCTGTCAAAAATATTAACAAAATTAAAAATTATAACTCATTGAATGATTGTGTTGGCACGAAAAGTATTTTTTTGGAATATCACGACTCCGAAGGAGGTGTGGTATTCTAAATTAATACGTTGAGTGTGAATATTTGCGAATCCTTAATTTTTATTATTCTAAATACATATCTACATACAGGGAATTTATTTTAACATGCAACATATGGTCTATCACTTCCATGGTTACACACTATCTCTGTCAAAAAATGACAGCAATGTAATTTGTGTCCATTTTAAAATGCAACATACAAAATTCGTAGTTATGTATTATCAATATTAATTTTCAATAAATTAGCCTATATATGATTAACAGAAAATCAAATCTTTAATATAGCATATCTTAACAAACTTTAGCTTACAAAAATTCATAATTTTAATGTAATAATTGTTCAAAAATACGTGCGTTTACACTGGGGCAATATCCTAATCGGTCGTAGAAAGAATTGACACCATTTGTGATGTGTTCTGGAGGAATCGCCTGTGCTGCAATACTATTTATAATGTTGCATTTTAAAATGGACAAATATTACATTGCTGTCATTTTTTGACAGTAGTGTGTAACCATGGAAGTGATGAATCATATGTTGCATTTTAAAATAAATTCTCTGTATTTACATATTCTGGAAATTGTATTCATTTCCTTTCCTATTGTTCTACTTACTTTTTTCTTTTCAAAACGTTACTATTATTGATTTGAAATGATTAGTACTTTGACAGTGACATTTATCTGTCAGTAACATACATTTGAATAACTGCGTAACCAAGGAGTTTTGTTTGTTTGAAGCGTAGGTTCCGGGATTTAAATTATAGATAATTTTATAAATTTATCCATAAAATATGTAGAAAAAGTATTAATGCAAATCTGTAAAAAATATAATAATCTTTAATTTTTATCACACAAAAACATTTTTAGCTTCAAGTAAAGTGCCATTTCCGCTTATCCGATTTACACCAAAATCTAATGGGCTCTTTCCGTAATAGAAAAAACTCGAAATACAAGGTTTCAAAATTTTCTGAATGATACACACACACACACACACACACACACACACACACACACACACACGTACACACACACACACACACACACACACACACACACACACACACACACACACACACACACACACACACACATACACACACGTACACACATACATACACATACAGACATCACCGTGACATTGTTAAAATTGGATTGTAGGGACCTTAAAACGTGCTCATTCACCAAAATCTCGATATGCGATTTTTAGCACGATCCCTATACCTATCTTACCAAGGGTAACGGGAGCTAAAAATACGTGATTAATATTTAACAAAGTTAATAATTTAATAAATACATGTTTAAAATGAAAAGAAATTAATATTATTGTCACAAAATAATGTTAAATTAATGTGGTTTAATGTAAAAATAAACACTAGTTCCATTTCGTTATATTTAAAATTATTAATTCAATTAATATCTTTGTAAAATAAAATCGATACTACTAGTACCATCTTTGTGTTCATTTCTGAATTAATTTATATATATTTCATATTTGAAAATTGTTGAAACTAGTGCAAAACCCGGCTGCTTTGCGTAGTAATTTTTGTACGTATTAATTAAATATATTTTCTACGCTAAAACAAGTAGTTCTACATATTTCAATTTCAAACAATAAGTGACAAGAAACAATGTAAAAATAGAATTTTGGTTTGTACAAGTTTGCTACATCCTAAAGTTAACGCGCGTTGAAAAGCATAAATTCACAATTTTATCAATATATTATTTTATGTGAATTAAAACCAAAACAAGTTGGTGCTGCCACCAAGCAACAAAAATTAATACTAGTAGGCCCATAGAATGTTTAAATACATATAATTGGTGTTATATATGTTTTTAAAATATTCTTGCGGTGTTTTCTCTACTACAGCTGTGAATGCCTATGAGATGAAGCCTGATAAACCTTCCATTTAATAAATGTTTATTAATTTGATGTTATTTTTACCTCCCGCTATCCTTGGTAAGGGAGGTATAGGGATCGTGCTAAAAATCGCATATCGAGATTTTGGTAAATGACCGCGTTTTAAGGTCCCTACAATCCAATTTTAACATTTTCACGATGATGTCTGTGTGTATGTGTGTGTGGATCCTCCACTCTAACTCAAATACTATCATTCAGAAAATTTTGAAACCTTGCATTCCGAACTTTTTCTGTAATGGAAAAAGCCCATTAGATTTTGGTGAAAATCGGATAACCGGAAATGGCACTTTACTAGAAGCTCAAAATAGAACTAATCATTTCAAAATAATAATAGTAAAAAGTAAATAGAACAATAGAAACGGAATTCAATACAGTTTACACCATAAGTACATATGTAGGCATGTATTTCAATTAATAAAAATTAACGATTCACAAAAATGTTTAAGCTAATTCTCATTTTTGGATTAGTGAATTCTATTCTATCCCGGTATTTAAAATTCAATCTTAATTTTATTATAGCTCTGGTGGTTCAATGGTTAGAGTAACGCCTCATGTCATGAGTGCCCTCGGGGCTCTCGGTTTGAATCCAGGTCTGGATTGGGAAGATTAAGCGGGCCGGGAAAATTCTAGCATGATCTGCCTCATCTCCAGTTTTTAAAAAATTTATTATTATATTGCCACAAAGTAATAAATTAGTTTTGGTGTTGGATAATACGAATTTTTTGCCTACATAGAAAACAGATATAAAAGATGTTGAAATATAAAAAAAAACGCTCCTAAAAATAGTATTTAAAATATAGAACATTCTGTAGTTAAGAAAATAACATTTAGTTTTGTTTAAAAGTTGTAGACAACATTAAATTATTAATAAATGGAGAGTGAGGACAATTCTGAAGCAAAAAAATATCTGCTCAAACCTAATCTTGAAAACGAAGAAAATAAAGATAAGATTCTACCCGCAGATAATGGAAGTGTTACAGTAATATTGGATACCTACCAATATATATGATTAAAAAATAGAAGACCTTTTGAATCAAGGAAATTATAAGAAAGTTGGAAAACATTGTACGACTTCTATAGAAAACAAAGTGTACCGTGCTCTTAAGAAATATAAAGAATGATTTTCCGTTTAGAACAAAAACAGAACTCACTCCATATTTTAGCAAGCTTCCACACATGTACGGGGGGCTTCCAAAAATCCATAAGAAAGATTTAAGCATCTCAGAAACCCGTCAAATGTTCCCTAAATTCTCCTACTTACAAACTATCACAATTTCTATTACCAATCATTCAGCCACTTCAATGAAAAGGAACATCATATGTGATGAATTCAAAACATTTTCTAGAACTCTTGAGCTCAATATAATTACAACCACAAAATCTTCTTGTCAGCTTTGATGTTGTAAGTTTATTTAGGAGAAATTTTTAGAAATCATCTAAACAAGGCTTGAAAAAGATATCAACTTAAAAGATAGAACCGATTTGCTTCTTGATGGTATTATAGAACTTTTGCAGTGCTGCGTACAGAATTCATATTTACATGAAAAAGATAAATATTTTGTAGAAGAAAGTGGTTTGCTGATGGGTTGTTCTCAGTTATAGCCAATTTATACGTGGAATTTTTTGAAGAATTAGCACTAGATACAGCCAATATAGGACCTAAACTTTGGCTTAGATATGTCGATGATACTTTATATATCATGGAGTCCTTCCGTTCTTGGATGTTTTAACAGAGAAAATGAACCGTGGACTAATAACATCAGTACCCTACCGTAAACAAACACACCAACACCGGACAGTACTTTAACTATAATTCCAATCATTCAAAATCTACAAAGTAGGAAAATATCAAAACCTCATATACTCGACCTCGGGCTATATCTGCAACACCAAAAGAAATTTTGTCAAGAATTAGAAAATATTAAAAACGATCTAAATAAGAACGGTTACCCGGTAAAGTTAATTAGATGATGCTACGTACTCAAAATTTAGTTTGTAATCACCGAGCGGCGGTCTCAAAAAGCCGCGGCCTCTCGGGAAATTGCCGATTTTCCCGACTAATCCGACCTTTATTTTAAGAAATAAACTGTGAAAATTAGCGTAAAATTCGCTAATCCAAAAAACTTTATCTTTTTTGTGACTCGGGCTGTAAATGGCGGGAGGCACTGTGTTGGCCACACCAGATTTTTTTATTAGAACCACTTTCGCAGTTATTTTGATCAGGTTTTGCACCCATAACTTCTGTCATATAATAAACTTTTGCTAATCATAATCAACCACTTATTGTAGGATGTCTATGTCTAACAATCATTTAATTACTACCACCCCCATTGTTTCAAATGTACTCATTATGACGTAACTTCCTAATTGTTCGAAAAGTTTGAAATTCCCTTTAAAGCCCAATTAGAATTTCCTAACTAATTCAATACCTTTCAATTAAAAGTAAAACAATTGATTTATCAGGCGGGAATTCATAGGTCACTTGATTTGGTAATATAATTATTGGTAATTGACACACGACGTTGTTCAGTACTTGACGGCCAAACTATGATGTTACAAATGTTATGAGAAAAAGTTTAAACCTTTTCATCAAAGAATGAGGGCGCTAAAGGTGCATTCACAAATGAAAATTAGGTTTATGGTTTTTGTTTAGGTTTCAGTAAGTCATTCATAATTGTAAGTTTAAATTACCTGAAAATTAGTTTTCATATGTACAGACATCTGTGTAAATGCTTCAAAAACAAGATTAAAATATCGGTAGAGCAGTACTTAACAAGACACCTTTGCGCCGTGAAACTGTCATTTGCTTGACATTATTGGTTATATTTCAGCAATTGAGTTATGACAGTCTCCATGTTCTTCTCGCATTTGTTTAAAACGCCGAATCCACCAGGTGGATACTAAATAAAGATGGGTGTATATATCTATATCATTTAAGACTCATTCTCATTGGTGAAGTTTGTGACGTCAAACTAAATCATAAACCTAAGTTTGGACGTTGCAATGTTTAGCTTTATGATTTGGATTTAGAGACCCTAAATTCTGAAGTGTGAATGGAATCATTACATAATATGCGACCAAAGTCTTTAAATCTAAAGTATAAACCATAAATCTAAAACTAATTTTCATTTGTGAATGCACCTTAAAGGATTTCGCGGACAAGGTGTATATAATATTTTTTGTGTCATTCTCATTAATATAAAAGTCTTAAATACCAAATTTGAAAAGTTTTGGATTGTATTAATATATTTTTCACGAAAATCTGTTCAGAGCTTCAAGTAAAATATCATTTCTGGTTTATCAATTTTAGAAAAAATATAATATGTCGTTATTATTAATCTAGAAGTCTTAAATACCAAATTTAACAAGTTTTGGAATATAGCTTAATATATATTTCACGAAAATCTGTTGAGAGCTTCCGGTTATCCAATTTTACCCAAAATCTAATCAACTCTTTACATGAATGCAGAAAGCTTAAATGCGGAAAATAGAAATATTTGGAAGTTTGTTATAAGAGTTATCGTGGACAAAAAATCGTCACACACACAAACACACCCACACACACACACACATCATCGTAAAAAGAGTAAAAACGTATTGTAGGGACCCTAATTCGTGCTTATTTACTGAAAACTCACCATCGAATTTTTGGCACGATTACATTACCTCCCTTACTTACGGTATAACGGGAGGGAAAAATGAATGTTATGTTAAATTATGGCAATTTTATAATAGGGAATTGCACCATTTTTTTTATAATTTCATCAAAAAGTATAAGTAAAACTAAGACTATTGGTGAAAATCCGGTGAAAAATTCCTATTAATAAGCGAGTTATGGTCCCCCGAAATTTGACAATATAGATGTGACGTCACGAATATAAGTTTTTATATAAAACTGTTTTCTTCGTGGATCTAAAATGTTCTTGAAATGTATGCTATTTTTAAACTATATTTATAAAAAAATAAATTAATATTGTAACACTGTACAAGTCTACATGCTTTATAATTGCAAGTGTATCAAAAGTATTAAGTTTAATGCAAGAAATTTATATTCAAATAAAAACTGTTTGAGAATTGCAGTACTGGACTGGTAGCCACGTGTCCGCTATTTGAATTTGTCTCGTTATATATTTATAGGTGGTCTTTGAGTCGCCAATCAAAATAATATATATGGATTTCATATGAGTGACGAGCTGCTAAAACAAAAACCCCCTTATTTCCGAAGTATTTCAATTATATCATTTTATTTCCTTATTAATATTCATTATTAAGCATCTACTTTCATTATTTTTTAGTAATCTTAATTCGATTGAGTTGTAATCCCCTATTGAGTCTATACGTGTATTTCATGTTGGTCTTGCGTACAAGGTCGTGTGGTGTCCACATCAGATTTTTACTTTCTTGTACAAAGTAAAGGAAGTATTGTATTCGCGAAAAATTTCGGTTTCCAGATTTCAACGGAAATATCCATTTTGGCCATCCCTGAATTCATTCTGACTAATTTCGTCGTGACGTCTGTACGTACGTACGTATACGTATGTACGTACGTATCTCGCATAACTCAAAAACGGTAACCTGTAGAAAGTTGAAATTCTGTATTTAGGTTTTCTATAACATTTAGTTGTGCACCTCCCTTTTTGGTCATTACATAATTTCCAGAAAAGGTACTTTATTTGAAGCCTATAATAGATTTTAATGAAAAACTATATTAAAATATAATCCAAAACTTTTCAAATTTAGTAAATAAGACTTTTATATCAATTGGAATAACATAGCAGAATTTGGTTAAAACAGGCTAACCGGAAGTGATATATTACCTGAAGTTGTTAACAGTTTTTCTTGAATAAAATGGTTTCATTTTGATTTTAGAAATAAATACTTCAAATAAGAGTTTTAGAGAATTAAATTCTGCGTCTAGCACATCAAGTATTATTAAATTAGCCCTTTGTATAAGCGAGATATGTAAATTTAAAACTTATATACTTCTTGGATTTAGTAATGAAGCTTGCTATGGATTAGGATAAAAAATAACAAAAAAAAAATAAAAAGTAGATGTTAATGTCAAATTACTTCAAATACGTGCAATTTTATAATTGAGTCTATACTTCATCTTCATATTGGTCTTGCGTACAAGGAAGTCGTGTGGTGTCCACATCAGATTTTTTATTATGTTGTATATCGTTTAATAAAACTATTATTGATAAATTTCTTATACGAGTATATGTTTTCAATGTCCTCCTACTAAATTATTCTTGCGCTGGGTGGTATATTGTAGTTGTAGGGCGTTATTTTGGGTAGTCGGCCGTCAAAGCAAAAGTCCAGAGGCAATTAATTCGCGTTCGCCATCGCCGATCTGAAAGTATAATGACCGAGGCTTAGCTTTGCATGCAAAGCAGTCGGTTAATGGATACTTAATTCACAACTTTCAGCTAATTTCAGCAACCCATCATTGAAGTAAAACAACTCTCAGTACACTAATTACATACAGTGTAATGGGCTGACCATATTCGAATTTCAATATAGTCGTAAAATATTAAAACTAACCACTAGATTCTCATTACAATAATAAAAACTAAACATTAATTTGTAATAATATTGATATTAGCAATTTGATGTTTTGGAGAAGGGCTATATGCCCTAATCATGTTAGAATCGTGGAAGAAGACAGATAGACTGCGGGAAGAAAAGAGACAGTTATAGATCAGCCAATCAACGTCGCGATTATCTTTATGTATATTAATTTAAATAGTTTCTGTTTCAAATTTTAACTGCATATTAAGGAGATCATGTACTTTTATATCCAGTAAAAAAATTGGGGTGATAAGCCGTAGGGCAAGAGTAGTGCATTATTTTTTATCTTTATGTACATAAATTTAAATAGTTTTTGTTTCAAATTTTAACTGCATATTAAGGAGGCCATATACTTTTATATCTAGTAAAAAAATCTCATGTGGCCAGCACATAACCTCTCGCCAGATATTTTACCTGGTTGTACGCATAAAACGAAAAATATTTTTAAATACAAATACATATTTTGACGTACCTACCCCTGTGTAGGGTTTTCTTTTGCTACTTCGGGCGCCATTCTGTGAACTGTCTGTTTAGGGGTACATTAGGGTTGCGGATAGCTAGTCGGAGGTCCAGGATTATAATTTATAAATTATTGTAAAATGTGTAAAACTTAAACTTTTATTGACACACACACAATGCAAAATACCTTTAAATGTTATTTTTTCGAGATTTGTGTTATAATACAAATCTGATGTGACCAGCACATAACCTCTCGCCAGATATTTTACCTGGTTGTGCGAACAAAAAATATTTTTAAATACAAATACATATATTCATGTCTCACTACAAAATAATTCTCACATATATTTGCAAAATCTATGGGATATTTTAATATAAATTATGTACAATACATACATTTTCTTTATATTTAATATCCTGAAATTTTCTTTTCCTACTTTCCTTTTCTTTTTCTTTATATTCGTCATTTTTTCGCAAATTCCTTTTATATTCTTTTTTACGTATATTCTTTTGCGTTGTTGAATTTTTTTTATTTTCATACTCTTCATAATAATGTACAAATATTTTTGACAGTGGCATACAAATATTTTTGACAGTGACATTTATGTGTCAATTACAAACATTTGAATTTCGTGCCTTGTAGTAGTTTGATCTGAGATTTTTTACATCAAATTATTTTATATGCATTTCTTTATCTCTAAATCTATAGAAGATATAATAATGAATTTATATTTATCCAATAAAGAATTTAACGTTCTTTAATATAAGTATTTACATAAATTTTCGATAAATAATATTTAGATGATTTTTTTCTTGTAACTATTACTTCCGATTGTCCAATTATTATCAAAACTGACTCGACTCTTCCCATTATTGTTAGATTGAGGAAACCGTAGTTAAAAATGTCTTAAGTCTTATAGTATTTGAGTTATGGTGAATCCAACATCCACACACACACACATCCACATACACACACACATCCACACACACACACACACACACACACCAACACACACATACGGACATCATCGTAAAAATGTTATAATCGGATTCTGGGGACCTTAAAACGTGCTTATTCACTAAAATTTGGATATGCGATTTTAGCCATGAATACAATACCTCTCTTAGCGAGAGGTAAAAATTGGGGTGACAGGTCGTAGGGCAAGAGTAGTGCTTATTTTTCATCTTTATGTACATTAATTTAAATAGTTTCTGTTTCAAATTTTAACTGCATATTAAGAAGGCCATATACTTTCATATCCAGTAAAAAAATTGGGGTGACAAGCCGTAGGGCAAGACTAGTACATTATTTCTAACCACACACTACAACAACAATCCCTTTTATATTGAAACGCGACGACATACGGTTTGTATAAATAATTAAATAAATAAATAAATAAACAAACAAATAAATAAACAAATAAATAAACATATCAACACGGCATAGTACTATAGCTGGGTGGGCCAAGCTGCTGTATACGCAGATTTCTTTAATGACGATGACATATTTATTTAGGTATTATTTAAAATCTTTAGTATCAGTTTTCTACATGGAGACAAAAATATAGTGCACGTGTTACCGATTAGAATGGTGCCAAGAATATTTGCCGGTCAACTCAAGAGGGTAATAAATTTCCATAGGTCTGAGGGTTGTGAAACTTAAGACAGGTCAGGCATGAGATTGTAGCGTGAGAATATCTGCAGTTGGTATGAATATAAGAATGTACAATAATATTTAGAATGTTTGACAATTAATAAACAACTAATATGACTAACTAACATTAACTAATTGATTTACCATTGTAGTAGAATGAGAAACAATGTAACAGTATGATACTAAATAAATTCCACAAGTTTATTTCGAAGCCGGCCCTGACAGGGAAAATTAAAACCTATGAACCTATGAATTACTAGATAAAACATGAACAATTAATAAAACAATCAACGAAAGGGTTAACAGGCTCCTCATTGATGTCGATAAACATTTCATATTTATTTAAACATTTTTGTTTTGTGTAAATATTTTCACTTTAGGTAAACCAAGAATTAAATGAACATTATGAAGTGGGGGTTGAAAACAGCACTCTCGCAGGCCATCTCTGTCCCACTCACCAGTCCGAGATTTAAAGGTATCTTTGTTTAAGTAGGGGGTGAAATCACCACTACCTCGTAGCATCTTTGTCGTTCACGCAGAATACATATCTTGGTGTCTTTGTCTAATATATAGGGCATATGTGAGTTTTTGAATGCAACTAATTAGCAAATCAACAGGCGAGAATTCTCTCCACAAACAGGCACAGGGAAGCAAGGGTGGCTACTTGAGATGAGTCCGAACGAATCAAGGTCAACAATTATAAGCTGTCTCCGTTCAACATACAATCTGCATATGCAGAAACTTCCCCACTACATCGGGACATCAACGAATGAGGTGCATATCATTGAGATGTTTTTCTCAGAAATTTCTGTCTGTTACAGTTTCACGTATGGACATCTAATCTTCCATCCTTTCCACCCCCAATCTTTAGGGGTGGCGTCTATGTGTTTAAAACTGGGTGCACGGCACTCGGAAAGGCATCTTGGTTTCGACCAGGATCAGCCTCTATGGTAGCTTGATCGGCATTAATGATCATTGGTAATTTTTGAGGCTTTGGTATGGGTGTTATATGTTGGTATTGCTGTAAGGTGTTGGCTACGCTCTCACCTGCAGCCCTGGGATATTATATAACGCATTGCACGGCTAGTGGTGAAAGGATAACAGGGGAGCGCACGCTCCACACAGTGGTCCAGTTGCGATTCTCCAACCTCGTCACTCACTTTCCGTACGGTTGCGCCGTTGATAACAGGGGAGCGCACGCTCCACACAGTGGTCCAGTTGCGATTCTCCAACAGCGGCGTATTCCGTTAAATTATAAATAAACGGCCAGTGTAGGAAGGATAACAGGGGAGCGCACGCTCCACACAGTGGTCCAGTTGCGATTCTCCAACCTCGCCTCTCACTCACCGTGATTGCTACGTTGATAACAGGGGAGCGCACGCTCCACGCAGTGGTCCAGTTGCGATTCTCCAACAACGTTGTATATCCATATATAAAAATATCCATGTAATAAATATAACACCATACCAAGTATTAAATTTATATCGGACATCTTGTATGTCTGTGACGCTATATGCGTATTCCTACATCTGGGGGACATCGTCCACGGCCGTAACCACGGCCAACCACGGCTGACCACGGCCCACGTACCAAGGCCGCTGTTCCGCTCTCCGGCTGTACCGCGACGCTGCCTGTGGTGCGCCCCGGTGCGTCCGAGCCCGCTGCCGGCCCCGTCCGAGCCCGCTGCCAGCCACGGTCCTAACCAGGGCATACCCACGCCGTCCCCGGACATAAGTATCAGACATTTACATTGTACTGAAAATATTTCTAATCCATGTTTCTTGTTGAATAAACGTTGTTTATTGTTGAATCTATGTTTTATTTGTTTTATTCCTCACACTACCACGACTTCAAATCAAAGAATTCTGGGCACTATTTACATTAACACAACGTAGGGTATTATTATTATTATTATTATTATTATTATTATTATTATTATTATTATTATTATTGACGATCACAATAAATTGTAAGCCGGTGGTTTTACACTGCCGCGTTACAATATGTCTAAATTTTTTCTCAAAACTGCATAAATTTTAAAATTTATCGTTTGTTGTACTTGTTTTTGTAATAACATTTAAATCTTATATAAAAATATCGTGAAATATTTTCTTTCAAATAATTCTTAATGTAAAAGGACAGACCCTGTCCTTGCCTGTTTGTATGTTGTATTAGGGGTATGTAACCGCAAACTAAAGGTCCCCATTGTTGGTTTATAGATGCAATTGCTAAATCGTTTTACGACAAAGTGTTCTTGTAATATGCATTTTACTATACAGGGTGTAAATGAAATAAGTGCATTAAATTTAACCAGTAATGTAACTCGACGAGAGCAACAATATTTCTTAATAACTTTTTCTCGAAATCGCATATTTTTTTAGCATTTTTACCACCCCGTAAATTGACGAGTCGTTCCACGTATTTTTCTAATAATTGAATGCAGTAGCAATAGCTATGAAAAATTTTGTTTTAGCAATTGACAGTTTTGTCAGTTGTTGCAATTATATTTTGGCATTAGTAATAAACTTGTTTATCAGGTAAAATTCTGTCAAAATGCTTACGTTTACAAATAGCGAGTACACAGATATTGTAATTACTTACCTATGGTTTATTTATTTATTCGTATCTGTACTACATTTTAATTTGTGGTTGATATAAAGATAGTATTATAGAGTTGCCAACATGCCAACGCATTTAGACGGAACGTTTCCAAATCATACTGTTCCTAATATTCGCACATTTGTTAATCTTGTACATCTTTATCACAATACGAAGTGTCACATATAACAATTTTAAATAAAGCAACAGTTGTCTCCATATCATGTGCAAAAAGATCAATGTTTTCCGCAGACTTCGATTTTGGGAATGGCTCATAATGTTCATTAATGAGACTGAATTTACTTGGGAAGGTGTATTTATTATGCACAATACACATTTCAACAGACGAAAATGCTGTAAAAATTTTCATTAAAAAATGTTTGAGCGGGAACAATAAATGGACGACTAATTATTGGTACTCATGTACTTAGTTTAAATGGACAAAAGTTTGTACTTACATTACAATTATTTAAACTATGTATGATTTGTCGACGATAAATAATCATCTCATAACCTAATAACTATCCTTTTGCTTGTCATCCTCTATTCACACGTGATTAAAGCCTGGTTTAATACAAAACTTTATAATTTTGTTATCCAAAATTTAAATTTATTTATTTTAAAAATTGTACTATTACGAATTAATTAATAATAAATGTTATTTCCTTTGATTCGTTTATTAATTACTGTGACTGCAAGTGTAACCGATAACCGACAATTTTTGAGCTGTTTGTATCCAACTTGAATACGGCTGCAGCCATTTGTTCTCCATGGGCGCGCGCCGAAATATGCTGCAAATCTTTAAAGAATTTTAACTCAAAATCTAAAAAAAAGTTATTAAGAAATATTGTTGCTCTCGTCGAGTTACATTACTGGTTAAATTTAATGCACTTATTTCATTTACACCCTGTATAAAATACTATCAGTTTTGTTGTTGCGTCAACAATACCCCTTCCCCGTGGCGATTTTAACAACTTGATTACAATTGATGACGTATAATTTCGTGGAAATGGATTTTTTATGTCAAGCCATTCACAGTTTTTTCAGCGATATTTTGAATGTTTTTTCGTTAATATCATCGCATCAAACGTGTTGGCAATTCGCAGAAAATATTTCTGTAATCATGAGCTTCATTCGGCTCCAATTTGACATGTAGATATGGAATAGTGATAAATTACACACCAGTTCAATTGTTGTCGTGATTGATTACGTCACGTGTGCTGAAGAACATGTGTTAGTGTCATACGTGTGTACATGTAGGTGGTAATCGTTAACATATGTAAGCAAAAGTATATCAATTTAAAGGTTATAGAAAGGAAAATTTTGTTATTATTTATAAACAAATGGTGGTGGCTCGTTTTACCTCCCGCTACCTCTTGGTAAGGAAAGTATAGGGATCGTGATGTTGGTGTAAATAATATAATCGGAAATGGTACTTTACTTCAAGCTCAAAATAGTTTTTCTTCGAAAAATACCCTTAAATGTTATTTTTTCGAGATTTGTGTTATAATAAAAATCTGATGTGGCCAGCACATAACCTCTCGCCAGATATTTTGCCTGGTTGTACGCATAAAACGAAAAATATTTTTAAATACAGATACATATATTCATGTCTCACTACAAAATAATTCTCACATATATTTGCAAAATCTATGGGATTTTTAATATAAATTATGTGCAATACATACATTTTCTTTTTATTCAATATCCTGAAATTTTCTTTTTCTACTTTCTTTTTCTTTATATTCGTCATTTTTTCGCAAATTCCTTTTATATTCTTTTGCGTTGTTGACTTTTTTTTATTTTCATAATCTTCATAATAATGTACAAATATTTTTGACAGTGGCATACAAATATTTTTGACAGTGACATTTATGTGTCAATTACAAACATATGAATTTCTTGCCTTGAAGTAGTTTGATCTGAGATTTTTTACATCAAATTATTTTATATGCATTTCTTTATCTCGAAATCTATAGAAGATATAATAATGAATTTATATTTATCGAATAAAGAATTTAACGTTCTTTAATATAAGTTTTTACATAAATTTTCGATAAATAATATTTAGATGATTTTTTTCTTGTAACTACTACTTCCGGTTGTCCAATTATTACCAAAACTTAATCAACTCTTCCCATTATTGGTAGATTGAGGAATCCGTATTTAAAAATGTCTTTAAGTCTTATATAATTTGAGAAATCGTGGATCCAACATCAACACATCCACACACACATCCACACACACATCCACACACACACATCCACACACACATCCACACACACATCCACACACACATCCACACACACACATCCACACACACATCCACACACACATCCACACACACACACACACACGCACACACACACGCACACACATCGTAAAATTGTTATAATCGGATTCTAGGGACCTTAAAACGTGCTTATTCACTAAAATCTGGATATGCGATTTTTAGCATAAATTCAATACCTCTCTTAGCGAGAGGTAAAAATTGAAAGAAATTAAATTTCTTAAAGCAGCTAGCTATGCTATAACCATGGAAACTGCTACTATATTATGAAAATGCTGATTAACAGATGTCAGAGTCATGTACAATTGACATGTTTGTGTTATAATTTTACTGGAAATATAGAACCTCTTAGGTACATGAAACTTTCTGTATGGAATTTGTACAAAATACATAGAACTGACAGAAGGTAATATACTTGAAATATGGAATCTTGTGCAAGAGACTTTCTGAAAGGAATTTGTACAATATATATATATATAACTGAGGCAAGGTAATGTGCTGGCTACATCAAATTTTTTTATAAATAAATTCAATAAAATAAAATATTAATACTTTGTTAATTTCTTGTTTGAAATTGAAATATATAGATCTACTTGTTTTAACGTAGAAAAAATATATTTAGTTATTATATACAAAAATTACTACGCGTACAATTTTTAATTTAATTAAGAATTGAACAAAAGATGGAAATAGAAGTTCCGATTTTATTTTTACATAAAAATTAATTGAATTATTAATTCAAAAATTACGAAATGGAAATGGGGACATTGGTCATTTTCACATTAAATCACATTAATTTAAAATTATTTTATTACAATAATAATAATTTCTTTTCATTTTAAACAAGTATTTTTAAATGATTAAGTTCAATGCCTACTTTGTATAGTGATTGTAGAAAAAATTAATTGTGTTCAAAAAAGGAACAGTCATCAGATTTTCATATTAATAAATAACCACCAGGTCCTTATTAACATATTTTGAAATTTCCCTATCCACTTTATATGGTCTGAGTACGTCCCTGGGAGATCCCAGGCCCGTCTGGCATGCATATTCATGTCAAACAATAATCCAATGTAAAACAGAATTAACGACTACGTTTATAAAATGATATTTGAATAATTCAGAAGATGAGACAGATTCTACGCCCGATGTCACTTCTCAGATTGTTTAGACTAGAATTTAAGACAATTATTTTACATGACACTTGTTAGCGTAAGACACAAGCGTTACGTTCCAGAAATAGTGAAACCACTAACAGCGATATTTATTGACTGAAGAAGTGATGCAATTTATTACATATATATATATATATATATATATATATATATATGCAGGATGCAGCAGAACCAATTGAGCAGTTTTGCAAAGTTGTAAAAAAGAAACCAGAGTACAAATGAAAAAAATGTTTTTATTTTTGAAATTAGTAGGATTTACCATTTTATACTCTTTAATTTTTAAAAATAATGTCTTTAAGATGGCGGCAATACATTGCTGGAGCCGATTTCTGAAGTTTTGAACAGCCCGTTGACACATTTCGCGGGGTATCGCGTTTACTTCTTCAAAAATCTGCTCCCTTAGCTCTAGCAGGTTTTGGGGGTAACGTTTAAACACTTTTTCCATTAGATATCCCCAAAGAAAGAAGTCGCATATGCTTAAATCGGGCGTTCGCGCAGGCCGCCCTACGTCACCTTTCAAAGACACTAGACGTCCAGGAAACATTTCTCTTAACGCGTTTAGAGAATTTCGGGCTGTAGCCCCATCCTGTTGGAACCAAAAGTCCCCTAATCCCTCATCTTCAACAACCACTTCCAATCGGGGCTACAGAAAATTTTGCAACATTGAAACACGCCTCCCTCTTCAAAAAAGTACGGGTCTATAACGCCAAATACGGCACACCACACCGTTAGTTTCGGCGAATGTAGCGGTCTTTCGTGAACAATTTGGGGGTTGTTTTCAGCCCAGTAGCGAAAATTTTGTTTATTTACAATCCCGCTTAGGTGAAAATGTGCCTCGTCACTGCTGAAGAATGCTGCTTCAGGAGGGATCGCTGCAAGAATTTCCTCACACAGATTTTGGCGGTTGGCGTAGTCTGCTGGGTTCAATTCCTGAACCATCATTATTTTGAAGGGAAATCTAAATGCAGAATCCTCCTCAAACTGCGGTCTGAAACCCCCAATGCAATAGCGTACCTTCGAGCAGAACGTCTTGGTGATTGTTCGACTGCTGCTCTCACTAGCTCCACATTTTCTGGTGTTCTGATGGATCTTTGTCGGCCATGTGTACCTATTCTTAGTGTCCTCCAACTGCCGAATCCAGGACCGAATTGTGTTCGCAGTAGGAACAGCATTATTTCGCGGAATGTTGAACCGTCGCCGAAAAGCTCTTTGCGTCGCAATCACACATCGGTTGTTTTCATAAAACGCCCGTACGGCAAAGCCACGATGTACTCCGGTCCAAACCATGTTGGGTACTAAAATGGGGTTGCCGACAGAACAAAAGGAGACCTAGTGTAGCTGCCTACCCTTGCCACCGCCCGAACACCTGTCCCTCCAAACTGCTCTATTGGTTCTGCCACATCCTATATATATATATATATATATATATATATATATATATATATATATATATATATATATATATATATATATATTTATTCATCAAAAACTCACCACCGAATTTTTTGACAAAAGACAATACCTAACCTAAAGGTGACGGAAGGTAAAAAATTGTACTAATGTATTACAGAACTTGAATGACCTATTAGCGAACTCTTATAGGTGCTGTATAATAGCATTGTTACAAACGCAAAATAGAAAAACTATTGTTTTACGATTCTTCTTCCTATGGGCACTACAATAGTACACAGAAAGTTAATTTTTTCGAAGAGTATAGACTCTGAACTTCTTGTTTTGTCATTATTTGGTTGTCAATCCAAATCCCCTTTTGTATAAGATGAGTAACTTGCTCAAAATAAAGTATATATGTGGATGATATTAATTCTCAATTATAAATTAGGTTTCTTTGATGTTAAGAGATTGACGTAAGCGCTTAATTTATACAATGAAGTCTTCCTAGTCGTTAAAACATTCAGTTTTGCATTTTTTTACATGACAAAGGTTCCTTTCAAATTTGAATTTTAAACCTTTTTTGAAAGAAGGGAATACTTCCAACTAAAGAGGCAACAAATTTAAAATAGCTTACAATGGAGATTAGCGATAATGAAAATTTTAATACCTAATTTAATCTGAATCAGATATTATACAATTAAGATAATATTAATAAAGTTTACCGTTAAATATTAAAATACAAAATAATCTGATGTGGCCAGCACATTACCTTCCGTCAGTTCTATGTATTTTGTATAAATGTCATACAGAAAGTTCATTGTAAAAGATTCTATTTTTTGTACATTACCTTAAGGCAGTTCTATGTATTTTATACAAATGCCATGCAGAAAGCTTGTAGTAAAAGATCCTATATTTCCAGTAAAATTATAACACGTACATACTGTCAATTGCACTTGTCACTGACACCTTTCAATCAAAATTTTCTCAATAAAGCAGCTGTAGCATAGCTGATGGCTAATATATGATATTTAATTTATTTATAATTTTTTAACTCTATATCCATTTAATATGAAGTATATAAAATGTATTCAAATCGTATAGAGAATAAAATATTCTTCAATATTTGTAATAACATTAAAGGTGAAAAAAATATATTTAACATCGTTTTTTCAAGAAAAACTGTTAAAATCTTCAAATGAGGGTACCTACTACCGGTTGACCAATTATAACCAAAATCTAATCAGCTCTTCATATGGATGTAACGAAGAGGAATACAAAAGAATTATAATTTTTGGAGTTGTAGTATTAGAGTTATCGCATTAGAAAATTTTGTCACACACACACACACACACACGCACACACACACACACACACACACACACACACACACACACACACAAACACACACACACACACATACACACAAATGAGGGTACTTCCGGTTGACCAATTATAACCAAAATCTAATCAGCTCTTTATATGGATGTAACGAAGAGGAATACAAAAGAATTATAATTTTTGGAGTTGTAGTATTAGAGTTATCGCATTAGAAAATTTTGTCACACACACACACACACACACACACACACACACACACACACAAACACACACACACACATACACACAAATGAGGGTACTTCCGGTTGACCAATTATAATCAAAATCTAATCAGCTCTTCATATGGATGTAACGAAGAGGAATACGAAAGAATTATAATTTTTGGAATTGTAGTATTAGAGTTATCGCATTAGAAAATTTTGTTACACACACACACACACACACACACACACACACACACATACATACACACACACAAATGAGGGTACTTCCGGTTGACCAATTATAAGCAAAATCTAATCAGCTCTTCATATGGATGTAACGAAGAGGAATACGAAAGAATTATAATTTTTGGAATTGTAGTATTAGAGTTACCGCATTAGAAAATTTTGTCACACACACACACACACACACACACACACACACACACACACACACACACATACAAATGAGGGTACTTCCGGTTGACCAATTATAACCAAAATCTAATCAGCTCTTCATATGGATGTAACGAAGAGGAATTCGAAAAAATTATAATTTTTGGAATTGTAGTATTAGAGTTATCGCATTAGAAAATTTTGTCACACACACACACACACACACACACACACACACACACACACACACACACACACATACACACATATGCAGACATCATCGTAAAAATAGTAAAATCCTATTCTAGGGACCCTAAAACGTGCTTATCATCAAAAACTCACCACCAAATTTTTTGACCAAAGACAATACCTTCTTACCTAAAGGTGACGGAAGGTAAAAAAGCGACTTACAGTTTAGAAAATCTGATGTGGCCAGCACATTACTTTCCATTAGTTCTATATATGTATTGTGTACAAATTTCGCACAGAAAATTCCTTGAAAAAGATTCTATTTCTTATAGTGGACACACTTTATGAAATAATAAATTTACAAAATTTTCGGAGGATTTTGTCATAAAATACCTGAACAATGTGTAAAATTTCTTTCTGACTTGAAAAATACATTTGCTAAGCTTTGTCTAATAAACAAAGATATCATGGCAAAATACGAGCAGATATTTTGATTTATTTGACAAATACTTTCCTATCGGAATTTTTGTTCAATAAATTAATAATATCCCGTCACGAATCCAGTATTTTAGTGTTATTTGATCATACATCGTCAAACATTTCCAAACAAACAAAAAAACGAAAACAGTTTACAGTCATTCACTCTCATAACAGAAGAGCAAATAACATAGGAACAATACAATAAAACAAATGTTTGTAGCTTTTATTTGGAGGGTTGATTCGCTCAGTAGTCATAGAGACACGTACAAATTTCTCCCTTGGTAAATATAGGTAATACTTGAATGTACGTCATAAGCGAAATAACAGTTTTGAATATTGAATTGTGCAGGTTCAATATTATTACACTAAGTTTCCTTCTATATTTACGCACTTGTTACACCTTTCGTACAACTGTTCAAAACACTCCTGAAAAGTATCTTCACCTGCTTTAATTTAAATATACAAATACAGGTGTCTCACAATTCGCGACCCAGACGAAACTGACACTTGCCGACGACAATAGGTTGCCAACAAATAGAAGAAAATAAATTGCGGCTGCTTGCATATCGGAGTTACAAGACTTTTTAATCCACCAATCCCGGAAGGATATCTTGAGGTGTGATGATATTATTACAAAATAAAACTGGTTGCTAGGTTTTAAAAATACTACTAGTGAGTTACAAAATTTGTTTGACTTACTGTAATTTTGACACTTTAGAGTTGACTTTTCACTGTCAACAAATTTAGGTTAGCGAAGGTGTCATCCGAGATCATCATTTATATCGTACAGTGCAACGTGTTGCAGCAGCTGTGTAAAATGTGTTAAACGAAAATATTATTGTCATTTGAATTCTTTGAGATTAAAACAACAAATGGTGGTTCTAAAAAGAACCGTTTTTATTGTAATGCAATTTATACAATGGTAATAACACCCATGGAACGATTCAATCAGAGCAGACGCTCAAAATGTCCTCCGTTCATTTGCAAACATAATCGCGCCCTTCTTAACACGCTCAATTTAGAGTCCATAATCATTTGTGGAGTAACTGTTGTAAAGGCCTCTTGAATTCGAACTCTGAGCTCCTCCTATGTGTCAATGGGTTCTCTGTAAACGAAGTTTTTCACATGTCCCCAAAGAAAAATCCAAAGGATTTAAATCGGGAGATCGCGCGGGCAAATTTCGTGGACCACTACGTCCTATCCAACGGTCAGGATACTGTTGGTCCAAAATTTCCCGCACATTTAAAACAGCTTCTTCGTTCTCAACTGTACGAGCGATTCTGGGAGCACCACCAGTTTCTTTTTGATCTGGCATAACTTGACCGGTCTCATGCGTCCTTGCGATGGCTCTGAATATCACTTTATGATCTACAAGATTTCTATCCGGAAAACGTTCCGAATAGACTCGTGCTGCCTCTCTGGCGTTTCTCCGAAATTTATAATCATTTCTAAGTAATCAGCGGCTGAATATATGGTAAGAATTTGCCTTTTTTTATTCACCTTGTCACATTTAATTTGACACTGACATTTTTCGAAAACTACAGTCGCCCACACATTTTAAAGAAGATTTGATTTGTATAAAACCCTAGTAACGTAAAATTACGGCAAACACACGTTAAAGAAGTAGGTCTCTGATTGGTCAATTTTAAGACGTCTTTTCTCGAATATCTTTTAAGCTATATTTTTTTTTCTTCGAAATTACACATCCGAGTGCAGTCTCGTGTTTCCTCATTCGCTCTGGGGCGCGAGTTTTGAGACAGGCTATATATATATATATATATATATATATATATATATATATATATATATATATATATATATATATATATATACAGGGTGGGGCAGAAAAACCTATCCGATTTCAAAACGTTATAAAATTAAAACTACTCAACTTGTCAAAAATTTTTTTTATTAACATATCGCAAATTTTATGCCATTTTTAAATTTAAGTTTTGAAAAGCACATCACTCAAATGTCGTCCTTGGGAGCGGATACACTGATTTAGGCGCTCGCGGTAGCTTTCCATGACTTTCACCGTCATTTCCACAGGAATTTCTTCAATTGCCCGAGCAATTTCCCTTCGTAAAGCAAGAAGGGTCCTTGGTCGATGCTGGTAAACCTTCGATTTGAGGTAACCCCAAAGGAAGAAGTCACATGGAGTGAGATCCGGTGAGCGCGGCGGCCAGCCAAGATCACCTCTCAGGGAAATGAGGCGACCGGGAAACAGTTCCCTGAGAATGTCCATTGATCGTCGCGATGTGTGGGCGGTTGCACCATCCTGTTGAAACCACACATTTTCCACGCCATTTTCTTCCATTTTGGGTCTAAGAAAATTTTCCAGCATGAAACAATAGCGCTCGCTGTTGACCGTTACGGTTTGCCCATTTTCTTCAAAAAAGTAAGGCCCCCAGACGCCTAGGCGGGAAAGAGCACACCACACAGTCACTTTTGGGCTATGGAGGGGTTCCTGATGGATTTCTCGAGGATTTTCGTCACCCCAATATCGAAAATTCTGCCTGTTAACGGTACCACAAAGGTGAAAATGGGCTTCGTCCGCGAAGAGCACAACATCGTCGTTTGGGAGTTCTCGGAGATCGCGACACAGGTTCGTACGGGTTTCAAAATCCCTTTCACTTAATTCCTGTGCAACAACCACTTTGTAGGGATGCATTTTGAGGTCCCGGTGCAAAATGCGCCGAATACTGCGATTGGAAATCGCCAAAGCGAGCGAATGTTTTCGCGCCGAACGACGCGGGGAACGTTCAATCGCGGCTCTCACATTGGCCACGTTTTCAGGTCCTGTTGCTGTCCTGGGACGTCCAGGCGACTTCTTTTTCAATGCTGAACTCGTCTGTCTAAAATTTGACACCCACACTTTAATCGTAGCGTGATGTGGAACAGGATCATGACGCCCGAGTCCGAAATGAATTCGAAAAGCACGTTGTGTAGCAATTATCGAACCGCCGCATTCGATAAACCGCTCAATAACAAAAGCACGATGTTCACCAGACCAAGGCATGTTGACTACTGACAAATGGCATAAAACCGGCTTTCTAACGGTTTTTACCCCACTACTCTACCTGCTCCCTCTTCTGGGAAAAAGGGATTTGAAATCGGATAGGTTTTTCTGCCCCACCCTGTATATATATATATATATATATATATATATATATATATATATATATATGTATACACAGACATCATCGTGAAAATGTTAAAATTGGATTCTAGGGACCTTGAAACGTAGTAATTTTCCAAAATCTCGATATGCGATTTTTAGCACGATCCCTATACCTCCCTTACCAAGGGTAGCGGGAGGTAAAAAGCATTCTTTTTCATTTACGTTTGCATTCAAATATTTTGTAATCAGCTATTAAAAAGTTACCAAGTGTTAAAATGAAATTTATGTCTAAAAGGGTGAATCTAATTTTAAATTCACAGAAGTTTAGAAACTTTTAAGCTACCTTCATATTAAGTTTTCAGCACCATTTAAAATTTCAATTTCAAAACACTCAGTAGTCGACAAAAATTGTTGAAATTTACATCAACTGTCAGAAAATTCTGAAACTACACTGAAACCTATGGCTGCCGACTATGCTGAATCCAAAATTTTAAATTTAAGAAGTAAAGTTGAGGGATGAATATTTTACTAATATCTAAAACATATAATCTACCAAGATGTTTTTAATATTAAACATTCAAAATTCAAAAATTTATTTATGTATTTATTTTTGTTTATCAATCTTGAAGAGATGGCAGCACTGACTAATAGTTATTAATAAATAATAATGGCCAGCTGTCAGTTGTTTGCGAGCATAATGTTGTTTAATGAAAAAATTAGTAAAATATGTAGTGTAAAAACGTTTTAAATGGTTTCAAAAGCTCTACAAGTATTCGAACAAATTTGAAGGTATGTAATAGTTAAAATTTTATTTACTTGTGTTTTGTAAGTAAAACAGAATGTTTATTTACGTTTACGAAAATACAGAGTTGTTTGGAATTATTATGGTACATTAAAATGTTAAAAATATTAATTATACATTCCATTTTTATATTATAGTATATTTATATCCTTTGAAATATGAAAAAAGAACTTTATACTTTACATAAAACTTTTAAGATCAAAGATATCAGTTCATCAACTTTAACATTCAAAATTCTTTGAAAAACTAATTCTTTTTTTACTGTACAACTTATTAAAGAGTTATTGAACATCCTTTTCTATATTAGGAATATCTAAAGCTTCAAATATTAAAATATACTCGTACAACTTTCTATAAGTCCCCTTCCTATCACCTGTGGTTAAAGTGACTATTGCAAAATTATTCTTTATTTCGTACTTTCCACTGCGTATCACATTACGTTGCTAATTTGAGTCCGGGATATGGTACATTACAGTCTCGGGGCCGGGATGAGTTCCCTAGAAATCCCAGACTGTTTATTTTTAACAAAAAGAAACGTCAAACTCAATTTCCGACAAATAAGTAACATATTTTAAAACTTGTGAACCATTAAAATGGTACATTTAGTATTTTGACTAATTCTAAAAGTTCACATTAGAATTGCCCGTTTTTACCTTCCGTTACCTTTAGGTAAGGATAAGATATTGTCTTTGGTCAAAGAATTTTTTGATGATAACTCTAATACTACAATTCCAAAAATTATAATTCTTTCGTATTCATCTTCGTTACATCCATATGAAGAGCTGATTAGATTTTGGATATAATTGGTCAACCGGAAGTACCCTCATTTGAAGATTTTAACAGTTTTTCTTGAAAAAACGATGTTAAA
Organism: Harpalus rubripes; assembly: GCA_963082715.1. NCBI lineage: Eukaryota > Metazoa > Arthropoda > Insecta > Coleoptera > Carabidae > Harpalus > Harpalus rubripes. Next base: position 54,462,147 of record OY720459.1, read on the forward strand.
TATCATTTTTTCACATTTAATGTTATTATAAATATTAAAGAATATTTTATTCTCTATACGATTTGAATGCATTTTATACTTCATATTAAATGGATACAGAGCTAAAAAATCTGATGTGACCAGCACATTACCTTGCATAAGTTCTATGTATTTTGTACAAATTCCACACAGAAAGTTTTTTTGCATATGATTCCATATTTCCAGTACATTACCTTCAGTCAGTTCTATGTATTTTGTACAAATTCCATACAGAAAGTTTCTTGTAAGATTTTATATATTTCCAGTAAAATTGTAACTCTTACATATTATGTAAATTTCGTTTTGACACTGACATTTATCAATCAGAATGGACCTTTCCAATTTAAGGGCTATCTCTTTCTATCGCTGCAAATAGTAAGAAAATGGCGCGAACAACTGCCAGTTGGGCTGTCAAACGAAACATCAAAAATATTGCAGTCATTAAAATACCTGTATTCTCAGTGAAAATTTGCATCGTTAGACATTTTACCTTCAATAAAAGCTTTTGTAACTTATTTCGATAAGATTTTTTAAAGTTATCTTACATTTTACGTCTAATTTTTTTAGAATCAAACGTCATAGATCTCAGTTGTTCTTACTATGCGCAGATCCCCATTGCGCATATCTTCTATCTCTTTAAATTGGAAAGGTCCATTGTCTTAATGTAGTAGATGTTTCCATGTTTATAGCACAGCTGGCTGCTTTGTGAAATTTAATTTCTTTATAATTTTTTAATTCTATATCCATTGAATATGAAGTATAAAATGTAATGAAATCGCATAGAGAATAAAATATTCTTAAATATTTATAATAACATTAAATGTGAAAAAGTGATATTTAACAGCATTTTTTCAAGAAAAGCTGTTAAAATCTTCAAATTAGGGTACTTCCGGTCGACCAATTATAACCAAAATATGATCAGCTCTTCATATGGATCTAAAGAAAAGGAATACGCAAAATTTATAATTTTTGGAAAGGTGGTATTGGAGTTATGCGATCCGAAAAAATCGTCAGACACACATACACACACACACATATACATATATACATCCATCCGTACATATATACAGACATCATCGTAAAAATAGTAAAATCGTATTGTAAGGACCCTAAAACGTGCTTATTCAATAAAAATTTATCATCGAATTTTTTGACCAAAGACAATACATAGAACTGACGGAAGGTAATGTGCTGACCACATCAGATTTTTTTTTGTTTCCTAGCTGAGCATAAAACAATCTATATCACCTCCGTAATTTATTATGGGAGGAAGTGATAGGCGATGTTTGCTTTTATAAATAAAAAATCAAGAAGAAATTTATCATGCTTCTGAAAAATAAAAACAAAAAATTATATAAGTGATCAATCACATTATGACACATTCGTTACACATTCTTAATTATAAACTAGGGGTACATTTTGTTTACTTTTCGAATATGCTTTGATTGATTTTAAAAGTTTCTGACTTAAGATTAATATTTTGTGTTTTATCTTTTAAAATATTAGATTTCTCAGAATTTTTTATATAATACAAGCAAAAAATATATAAGTATCAGCACAGTAGTGACAACGCGCACTTTAGAATTCTATAATTCTATCAGCCAATGCGATTATACTTTTACGTATCTTGGTCGCATGCATGCATGCACAGAATTCTATATTCGCTTTCTGTAACGGGAATTTTCGGATTTTACACTATTAAAATAGAATATATTGCAAAAGTTGTATGTAATAAATATAATTTTACCTCCCGCTACCCTTAGTAAGGGAGGTATAGGGATCGTGCTAAAAATCGCATATCGAGATTTTGGTAAATGACTACGTTTTAAGGTCCCTAGAATCCAATTTTAACATTGTCACGATGATGTCTGTGTGTGCGTATGTGTGTATGTGTGTGTGTGTGTAATTCTCATTTTTGGATTAGTGAATTCTATTTTATCCCGGTATTTAAAATTTAATCTTCATTTTATTATCAAAAAATCTGATGACATTACCTTCCGTCAGTTATATGAAGTATTTACGAAAAATCTATCGGTGAACTATTACCGGTAAACCTATTAAAAATTTGAAAATTTAAAACAGGTTAGAAATTTGACGTAGTTAACAAACTGAGCAGAGTCTTTTTTTGAACACATTTCCACTTTTAACGCGCGCGCTTCGCTTTACATCACTACCTTTTTTGAGATTAGATTCTTTATGAACTCGGTAGATGGATCTGGTAGATATTGTACAATTTTCGAACACGGTAACTTTTTACCACTCGTGTTTTCGAACACAGTCAGTAGATGCGGTATGTACCGGTAGAATTTTCGTAAATGCCTATGTATTTTCTATAAAATCCATACAGAAAGTTCTTTGCAAAAGATTCTAAATTTCTTGTAGGTACATTACCTTTCGACCTTTAATTATATTATTTTCCTCAAACTTCGATTTCAATAATGTTCTTCAGACTGTAAAATGTCTGGTACCACTGGTATAAATAATTCTATGAATCCATATTTCAATGGTTCAAAAATAATTATTTTTACTAAAACATTAAAATAATAATTTATTATTTTTTTAAAGTTACATTTGTGGCACCATTGGTATAAATAATTATATAGGTATTCTAACTGCAATAAATAATCATATTAGTACATGTACTGAATTTCATCCTAATTTGTAAAACGGGTCCAAATTTACACGATTTTATATTCTCGGTCCCACTAGTTTGGTACCCCTGGTATAATTAATTACATACCCAAAATACGTAATCGATTTCCAAATTATTAACTATACCCACACCGAATTTCATCTCCACATTTCAAACGGTTTAAAATATTATTTTTAAGGGTAACATTTGTGGCACCACTGGTATAAATAATTATATAGGTATCCTAACTGCAATAAATAATTATCTTAGTACATGTACAAAATTTCACCCCAATATGTAAAACGGGTCCAAATTTACACCATTTTATATTCCCGGTCCCACTAGTTTGGTGCCCCTGGTATAATTAATTACATATCCAAAATACATAATCAATTTCCAAATTATTAACTATATCCACACCAAATTTCATCTCCACATTTCAAACGGTTTAAAATTTATACCACTTTAACTTTACCCCAACATTTTTAATACCCCTGCTTTAATTAATTAATTATTATGTTAACTAATCGATGCCCAAAGGTCTCAAAAGTACCCTGTCCAAATTTGATCCGGATATCTCAAACCGTTCCCGGGTTATGAATTTTTAAATTTGGACAAAAATCTACTCTTTCTCCCGTTATTAAAAACGGGAAAACCCGGAAAACCCCCGTGGGAACCATGACGTCACAGGGAATTCCCTCTGACGTCACACGGAATCCCCTCGAATCTTCAAGCCAAAATTTGTTAATAATTTTCTTAAAACAAATTTCAACTTTAAGGGTGCAGAACTTTTAAACCAAACGTTAAAATTTTATAAAAATTGGTATACATACTAATTGAAGGGTGCTGAGTTTGATGACGTACACAGATTTAATGTATCTCGACTGGGTTTAGGGTTACAACCCCTTAAAAGGGATGGGAACCCCTAAACATTTTTTACGTTTGGCGCTTCATAGCAAAAATGGGTCCCTCATCGATTTGGCTGAAACTTGGTGGACATATGTAAAAAAGTCCATAGAATCGAAATATGTTTGGTAAAAAAGTTGCCGCCCCTTAGTTTTGGGGTTATAAACCCAAAACGGGGTCAACGACCTATGGAAACAATGTTTTCGTACTTTACATTGTTTATTGTTAATTTGTGAAAATATGTCCGCATGGATTTGGCTGAAACTTGGTGGACATATGTGAAAAAGTCCGTAGAATCAAAATATGTATAGTTAAAAATGTTCAACCCTTAATTTTGGGGTTATGAACCAAAAAATAAACAAGAACTCCAATAAATAGTTATTTAATTTATTTAAATTAATTCATTTTTCAACCTTTCATAAAAATTGTGTCAGTAATCAAAATAAATTGAAATTTGGCATAATTATGTAAAAATGTCCACGGATTTCGAATTTGGGTACAGACAAAATTTACAGCCCCTATTTTTAGGGGTACAAGCTTTTAAAATATTTAATTTTTATTGCTTTATAATAAAAATTTATCCCTTATAAAATATCCTATATTTCGAGGTTTCGAGTATAATTATAACACAAATATACTACTAATATGTCAATTGACACTGACATCTTTCAATCAGAATTTTCTTAATATAGTAGCTGTTTCTAGCATAGCTAGCTAATTTATGATATTTAATTTCTTTATAATTTTATAACTCTATACTATATAATATAAAGTATAGTCAAATCGTATAGAGAATACAATGTTCTTTAATATTTATAATAATATTAAATGTGAAAAAATGACATTTAACATCGTTTTTTCAAGAAAAACTGTTAAAATCTTCAAATGAGGGTACTTCCGGTTGACCAATTATAACCAAAATCTAATCAGCTCTTCATATGGATGCAACGAAGAGAAAAACGAAAGAATTATAATTTTTGGAATTGTAGTATTAGAGTTATCGTAGACGAAAATTTTGTTACACACACACACACACACACACACACACACACACACACACAGACACTCACACACACACACACACACACACACACACACACACACACATACACACACACACATACAGACATCATCGTAAAAATAGTAAAATTGTATTCTAGAGACATTAAAACGTGTTTATTCATTAATAACTCACCACCGAATTTTTTGACCAAAGACAATACCTACCTTCCTTACCTAAAGGTGACGGAAGGTAAAAAGGTAGCCTTTGACAGTGACATTACATTTGAATAACTGCATAACCAAAGAGTTTTGTTTGTTTAGAGCGTAGGATCCGGGATTTAAATTATAGATAATTTTATAACTTTAACCATAATATATGTAGAAAAAGTATTAATGCAAATCTGTAGAAAATTTAATAATCTTTAATTTTTATAACATTAATTTCGAAAAAATAACATTTAAAAGTAAAAAACTATTTTGAGCTTCTAGTAAGTGTCATTTCCTGTTATCCGATTTACACCAAAATCTAATGAGCTCTTTCCATTAGAGAAAATGTTCGGAATACAAGATTTCAAAATTTTCTGAATGATAGTATTTGAGTTAGAGTGGAGGATCCACACATACACACAGGCATCATCGTGAAAATGTTAAAATTGGATTCTAGGGACCTTAAAACGTGCTCATTTACCAAAGTCTCGATATGCGATTTTTAGCACGATCCCTAAACCTCCCTTACCAAGGGTAGCGGGAGGTAAAAAGGATTTACCGGTTTCAGGATATTATTCCATTGTTTACATGTTCAAAAGTAGGCTGGTAACTAAGTAATAACTGTATCTGTATGATAATATTATTACCATACTGACTTGTCAACCATGGTCTACAAAATGAAAATAAAATAAAATGAAAATATAATGTTCTTCATTAATACATACACATAACGTTAGCCTATCGTTCTAAATACGGTCTACTTTATTCTAAAGTAATAAACGTGTGAAACAAAGCGCATAATCTGAATATTTGTCATATTGACATATGTCAAAATAATTGTTCTGTTAATCATAGCAATCTGAAAGTAGAATTAATGAGAGAATTTCAAAAAATGGGATTTATCAATAATGTTTTAATTTTTTGAAACCGATAAACTATTGAACAAACCACGGATTATTATTAATCATAACAAGCCTTAGATGTCTTAAAATCCTCGCTCTACGAGCTCGGATTTCAAACATACATCTTCGGCAGTTATGATATACATAACATTCCTAGGTATGTTAATAGCTATAACTTAATCGTTTTTGTGACTCGGGAGGTATTGTGTTGGCCACACCAGATTTTTTAAAATTTGATAATTAGAAGGCATGTAAAAGCCTTGCAACCGGCCCTATTTCCCTTATATTTCATGCAAATTTCTGCAAGGAGTTGCAGCTTATAGTTGGCTATAGCTCGTGGCATTTAACCCATGTCTTGGTGTTCATTTTGTCCAGTTCTGTTTTGCCTATCGAAGCAGAAGTAATACGGCTAGATTTCCGGAATAGCCGGTTCGTTTAACATGACGAGAACAATGTTCGATGCTCTGATGCTTAGACTTAAGTTGTAATGGAGCAATACCCAACACCTACGCCAAAAGCTGATGGTCAGTAAATGCTCGGACACAGAATGCGTTAATTCAAACCGCAAATATACTAGGCGTTTGGTATATGAGTTATTTATTCACAGTAGAAAGTTTCTTATTTGTACTAAATATTTAGGGGACCATATACATATATTTCCAGATTACTAATTTTGACTGACAAGGACAAGGAGTAGGGGATGAAAAATAATTATTTTATTACGTGAAAAATGTATCATGGTTTTCCAAATACTGACCGTTCACTTTAAATATCCTAGCGAACGATTTTCTGTCTTCCCCGGCTGTGGGCCGTGATCTAAAACTGTTTTAAAAAATCTGATGTGGCCAACACAACCTCCCGTCAATTCCAAGTTTGAAATAGCAATAAACTTTAAGTAAAGTATCACTTCCTGTTGATCGTTCGTAAAAAAAACCTAATTTGTTGTTCCAATAAATAGAAAAGTCTGTAATACCGAATTTTGGATTATATATGGGATCTCGTGGCCGCGTGCCTGAGTGCCAGGTCGCGAATCTGGGGAACTGGGTTCGATCCCGACCGACGCCAAATATTTCCAATTTTAAATGGCACAAAATTGACCTCTGTGTTGTACTCTCCACGCCAGCAATGAGTGCACGTGAGGTGACGCCTGGTACGCGCCCGCACTTTGCAAATATTTCATCATTACCGATATCTGTGTACAAAGCAGATTGGCACACCCAGCAATGGGCAATAAGCCGTGATGATATATTTATTTATTTATGTTTTTTCTTGGAAATCTGTTAAGAGCTCCAAATTAAGTACCACTTACGGTTTATCATATAGGTATAGTCAAAATCTAATGTTGTTTCCGAGGTTGTTTCAAATTATACACGTGTTTTAAATACCAAATTTTAGTTATGGATCATATTTTAATATATTTTTTCAAGAAAATCTATTTATAGCTTCCTGTAAAATAGTACTTCCGGTTTATCAATTTTAGAAAACATCTAATATGTCATTCTCATTAATATAAAAGTCTTAAATACCAAATTTGAGAAGTTTTGGATTGTATCAATTTATTTTTCATGAAAATCTGTTCAGAGCTTCAAATAAAGTATCACTTCCAGTTTATCAATGATATCTAAAATCTAATATGTTGTTCCCCTTCATATAAAAGTCGTAAATAATTAATTTGACAAGTTTTGAAGTATATCATAAAATATTTTTCACGAGAATCTGTTCAGAGCTTCAAGTAAAGTATCACTTCTGGTTGATTAATTTTAGACAAAATCTAATATGTTATTTCCCATGATACAAAAGTCTTAAATACTAAAACTGAAAAGTTTTGGATTATATTTTAATATAGTTTTTCATTAAAAACTGTTATGGGCTTCAAGTAAAGTATCACTTCCATTTAGCCAATTTTACTCAAAATCTAATCAACTCGTTACATGAATGCACGAAGCTTAAATACGGAAAATAGATATATTTGGAAGTTTTTTATAAGTTATCGTGGACGAAAAAAATCGTCACACACACACACACACACACACACACACACACACACACACACACAGTCATCATCGTAAAAATAGTAAAAACGTGTTGTGCGACCCTAATTCGTGCTTATTTACTCAAAACTTACCATCGAATTTTTGGCACGCTTACATTACCTCTCTTGCCTACGGTATGACGGGAGGTAAAAAAATTAAGCGAGAAAATAAAGTTAGTAACTTGAAACTCCAATTGTATTTTATTTCCGACAAGTGTTGCAATAATTTAGCCCTCAATGTTCATTTATTTTTCACAGCCCACTTATCTTGTTAATTATAAAAATAAATCTAAGTAGACTATTAAAAGTTGCAGACAACAATGGCCGTATATCGTCCTGGTTTCGTATAAAAACTTGGTCGAAGTTGCTGGCTTATCAGTGGATTTGTTCGCTAACAAATAAACTGGAAATTCAGACAGCAGGTCTACACAAAAGAAAATTACTTCCCTTCTGTAAACGGTGATCGGCATCGGCCGATCTGTAATCGAACCGGTACCAAAAGTTTACACTCGGTTGGATATTTTATCCCGTAGAAATATTCAGACAAATTGGGAGACGCAAATCTATATGAAATGCAAGGAAAATTTACGCTCAATGCTGAAGTAAGATTAATCATTTTAAATTTAATTGCACTGTTACAATTTTAAATGAGCCTGTTTCACATTTTTCAGAAAGTATTTTAAATGAAGGTTTATGCAATATTTTTCTTATTAATAATTTTTATTTTTAATAATTTGTTGTTATTTTCGTAAATAATGAAATACGAATATTGGCGCCAAAATAATCATGAAAAACAACCCCCCACTTTGTGTCGTAGAAGCACATATATTACGTCATTCACAGCCAGTAGAAAAACAGTTTTTCCATTACCTACATTTATTTTTTTTATTTAGATAAATAAACGTAGGCGATAGTTTGTTACATATTAATAACAAACTTCTAATTTGACATTTGACGCTGACATTTTCCATTATAAATGAGTAATAATAGCTATACTGAAAATGAATAAGCAGAAGACTCACGTCATCGACCTGAAAAAAACCTTATAAAACGAAATATAACTTTCAGAAATTATTGGGTGTTATTTATTTTTTAAAAAAGAAGGAATAAAAAATACTAGTATTAAGAAACGTATATATTAATGAAATTTACCTTCATATCCAAGTCAATTCTTATTCCTTTTAGGGAGTACAAAATTATTTTAAATAAATGTAGTTAATTTTCGTATCATAACGGTAGCACTACTGACAATGTCCATGTTTACATTAAATTTAAAATCGATCAAATACCGATCCTGTCCCTGTCACTTGATTGTCAGTGATCGTCAACTCATCTCATCCAGGCACAAGTGACTTGAATTAATATAAATGATTGCAAATATCAAAGTAGTTATGTATTATTGTTTTGTAAAAAATATATTGAACTGACACTTTGCTGTCAATAAAATAAATTTAAAAAAACCGTTTTAGTTTCTTCTGAATTTAGTATTTTGTGAGTTGTGTTTACGCTAGAGAATTACTGCAGTGCCCAATTACCGGATAAGCTGACTAAGCTGCAGCCTAGGGCGCACAGATTTTGGGGGCGCACAATTTTCTCGTCTCATTATAGTTTTTGGGGTGCTTTCATTTGGTTAGAGCTAAGACGACCTAAACCAGGCCCTGAATATTATTGGTTTGTTTTAATAAATATTACAAAATAATATTGGGAAGGCAGCATCTAGCAATATAATTATGTATTGTATTGATTATGGTGAAATATGTTGAGTACATACATATATGTACTTTAAATTGTACATAATTAAATCCAAATATATGTAATAAACAAATAAATTAATAAAAATAAATATATAAAAGAAAATGATTATTTTCAAAAATAGTTTAGTTTTGTTATTAATTATTTTAATTACTTACATGCATGTATTGTATACAGTAAGTTATGCAACACGCATTGCATTTTCTAGAATAAATTAGGACCCCATGTAAACGTAGTAATAAGTGACGTCATTATCTAGTAATATTTATTGATGACGTGAGTCTTCTGCTTATTCATTTTTACTATAACACAGAATACACTGAAGCTAAGTCGGACAGTATGGAACGCCGTTTTACTTTTTATTCCATCTTTTTTCCTTGACTTTAAATACTGTGACATATAAATAAATAAATAAATATATCATCACGGCTTATTACCCATTGCTGGGTGTGCCAATCTGCTTTGTACACAGATGCGGTAATGATGAAATATTTGCACCGTGCGGGCGCTTACCAGGCGTCACCTCACGGGCACTCATTGCTGGCGTGGAGAGTGCACCACAGGGGTCAGTTTAGTGCCATTTAAAATTGGAAATATTTGGCGTCGGTCGGGATCGAACCCGGTTCCCCAGATTCGCGACCTGACACTCAGGCACTCGGCCACGAGACCCCATATATCCTTAATTGAATTAAAGATATCTTAAATTTAATATCAGATATCTATAATTCAATTTGAGATATCTCTAATTTTGTTACATTTAAGATATCTTAAATTCAATTTTAGACATCTGAAATTGAATTCGAGATATCTGAAATTGAATTTTAGATATCTAAAATTCAATTAAAGATATCTCAAATTAAATTTACATGCTTTCCTATATGTAATTTTAGATATTATTTACTGACATCTGAAATCGAATTTCAGATATCTTAAATACAATTTAAGAAATCTTTAATACAATTTTAGATATCTAAGTTTGAACATATCCAATTCAATTTCAGATATCTTAAATACAATTTCAGATATCTGTAATTCAATTTTAGATATCTGTAATTCAATTTAAGATATCTGAAATAGAGTAGTGGATATCTTAAATTGAACATATTCATAATTCATTTTAAGAAATCTCAAATTCAATTCAAGATATCTCAAATTTAATGACTGATATCTTAAAATGAATTACAGATATCTGAAATTGAATTATGGATATGTTCAAATTCAGATATCTAAAACTGAATTAAAGATTAAATTGAATTTAAGATATCTGAAATTCGATTTCAGATATCTGTAAATAATTTTAGATATCTAAAATTACATATAGGAAAGCATGTAAATTGAATTTGAGATATCTAAAATTGAAATTAAGATATCTTAAATGTAACAAAATTAGAGATATCTCAAAATGAATTATAGATATCTGAAATTAAATTTCAGATATCTTTAATTCAATTAAGGATATGTTACATTATTTAAAGTCAAGGAAAAAAGATGGAATAAAAAGTAAAACGGCGTTCCATAGGACAGTTTACCGAAAATGGAAAGCTGGATGATGGCTGAATTTATATAAGGAAACGACTGTATACTGTTGCCGAAATAAAGTATGTTATAGAGTTAAGGTAAAATGTAAAAACCCAACCAACAGCTCTTCGACCTACTGCTTCCAGCCACAATTTTCTTTTCTTCGCATCTTTTGGCATATTTATAAATTCAATAGTAAGTTTGTTCCTAGCGCATTTTTGCAAGAAGGCACAATACGATATTGTAAATTACTCATTTTATATTGAATTTTGTATTATCTAACACGAACCAAACTCAAAAATTTGACACTTGTTTGACAACTTTGACAATATATTTATCATAACACTTGTAACAAAACAGAAAGAATTGACACTATAAGGGACCAATTGGAGCCGATAATGATGTATGTGTCGCGACGTCACATTGTGTTGTGACTTTTTCAAAATATCCAAATTTCAAAAATTAATTGTAAAATATCTAATGGATATTTGGTAATATTTTCCAATTTGAGGCTATTTAAATAATGATATCTTTTTAAATTTAATACTTAGAAGGCATATAAAAATTCTTGCAACAGCCCTATTGTATGAAACATGGTTCAACAACTATAACGTATGTCCAATAAGTTTTGGCACAAATAGCAATAAAAAATCCATTTGCTTAAATTAATGATATATGTACGCACAGTGGTTTAGGGCTAGCTTCTGAACACAGAGGTCGTGGGTGTGATTCCGGCTCAAGTCCAAGATTCGTATTATGTTGTAGTAAAGAATGCAACAGATTCTTAGACTGAAAACCTAACACATCAGCAGTAAAGTTTGTACAGTCTAAGTGGTATCTAAGTGCATTTACTTGGAGATTTCCACGTCTCATTACAAGGCTAGCGGTTGCTCACCCTATCAAGAGGAAAGTGAACAGCCTTACGTGTCTAGAATTTCTATCGACGAAACAAGCGTGAACGCAAATAAACTTCATGTTGTGATAAATAGTTTTTAATTTAAAGAAATTCGGGTATAAATCTTGGGCTTAATCCTAGAATACCTACCACCGTTGTGGCCAACACAATACCTCCCGCCATTTACAGCCCGAGTCACAAAAAAGATTAAGTAAATCCTTATTTTTGGATTAGCGAATTTTATTGTAATTTTGACAGTTTATTTCTTAAAATATAGTTTAATCTAATCCAAGTAACTACCTTTTTTTTAAACCCCTCAACAGGATTAAATCCCATTTACAGAGTGGGTTCACATTCACACACATCCATGCCTTAGTGGGATTCGAACCCAGAGCCCCGAAGGCACTCATGACATGAGGTGTTGCTCTAACCATTGTGCCTCCGCAGCTATAATAAAATGAAGATTAAATTTTAATTAACGGGACATAATAGAATTCACTAATCCAAAAATGAGAATTAGCTTAAACATTTTTGTGAATCGTTAATTTTTATTAATCTAAATACATACCTACATATTTACTTATGCTGGAAACTGTATTGAATTCCTTTTCTATTGTTCTATTTACTTTCTTCTTTTTAAAACGTTACTAGTATTATTTTAAAATGATAAATGATTCTTTGATAGTGACATTTATATGTCAGTTACATACATTTGAATAACTGCGTTTTGTTTGTTTAAATTTATCCATAAGATATATAGAAAAAGTATTGATGCAAATCCATAGAAAATTTAATAATTTGTAATTTTTAAAACATTAATCTCAACAAAATAACGTTTAAAGGTATTTTTTGAAGAAAAACTATATTGAGCTTTTAGTAAAGTGCCATTTCCGGTTATCCGATATTCACCAAATTTTAATGGGCTCTTTCCATTACAGAAAAATTCGAAATATAAGGTTTCAAAATTTTCTGCATGATAGTATATGAGTTAGAGTGGAGGATTCAAACAAACATACATATATACATACATACATACACACACACACACACACACACACATACACACACATACACATACACACAGACATCATCGTAAAAATGTTAAAATTGGATTTTAGGGACCTTAAAACGTGGTCATTTACCAAAATCTCGATATGCGATTTTTAGCACGATCCCTATATCTCCCTTATCAAGGGTAGAGGGAGGTAAAAAGGAAAAAGAAAATTAGAGCGGGAGGTAAAAAAGAATCTAAGTATTCCATGGAAAATTAAAGACGAAAAACGCTGTCATCTGTCTTTTGAATGGAAATATTTATGAAATGAGGGCAATTTGGTAGAAATTAAATTCAAAATTATAAATTATAAGAATGAATAAATATTTGACACAAGTTTAAAATATTTAACTGTTGGTATTTCACAAAGAGGGAGGTAAGTTCAGTTGTAGGGAAGTAAGCACAATCCCTATTTCCCGTCGCTAATAGAAACCCATATCTTGACTGTAAAATACATATACATCTCTACAAACAATGTCCGAATAGCCTATTTACGATATTGGGAGTGGGAAAAACACTTTGTGTGCGCGAACTAGGAAAAGTGTTTTGTACCATTTGTATATCTATGTATAATTTTGTTTTAATTTGTATTTTATACCAACTTATTTTTTATTTGATTACTGCGATAAATATTTTTGCTAAGAAAACATTTTTTATTTATTCGTTATCGATACGTGAAAAATAGCGAAAGTTCTAAATAAGATATAAAGGGCAAAATTCCTTCAAGAGGACGTAATATGATGGATCGGTTTTCTTATGTTTTAAGTGAAAGGTGACATCTTACTAAAGACGATAGATTCGTACCAACAGACTCGGATTAGCATTTTTTTACGCTCTAGGCCAAAGTTCATGACGTTCGGGACCGTTGTTAAAAATTCAAATCCCGACACGAACGCGGGACCGTTGTTGAATAGCTTACTAAGGTTGTTTGTATATTACTCTAAAGAGAACAACAATAACCTCACCTAACGCATACTTGGCCCGCGTTTTCCAAGCCTGAGTTTGGGCGTTAGGTTGGGTAATGTTGGGGTATATTTAGAGAAATTGCGAAAACCATGTCAATTTGAGATCTTAATTTTTTTTTTCTAGCCATTTCCTTTTATATTCACAAATAACTTCCAAATATGAAATTATATGGAATTTTGGTCTGCACGTCTTTAAGAACCCTTTTTTATCTTCCTTCAAACGACGATGCTCAGATTTAGTGACTATTAGATATCAAGTAATGCGGTCCAATTTGTAATTTCCATAGTAGCAAAATTATACCATTGAAAGAGAGTTTACTTTAGCTTTCCAACGATGTATCTATGTTTCAGGCAGAAAATGCAAGAATTATTAATTTTATAGGGTAAAAACAATTATTGTGGTTTATTTAAAACATATGATAACTATAAAAAAGTACACAGGCTGTCCAAGTTAACGTTTACACATAATAGTTGTCCCATTAGAAGGCCATTTTAGTGGTGTCGTTATTTGAGAAAAAATCCGTAGGTCACTAGATATTGGTAAATGTAAATGGGGGAGGGGGCATCAAGATGAACATTGGCACACGGGCGACAAAATGGTACGACGCGCCCCTGGTTAAGAAGATCTGTAAACGCACAGTTTTTTGGAGCTTTTCGTTTTCTAGTGGTGGTATGGCTATCAACGTCACTGATTTAAAAGTCGCATTAATTAAAAATCTAATAGAATTAAAAAATTACCCTAATAGAATCGTGGTTTAAATAACTATTATCAGTCATCATAGGCACATTTACCATCTTTTTATAAGTAGCTAAAGATACAACTTTTATTTTGCTTCTCTATCTCTCGAATGAAACGCATGTAAACAATAATTTTGTACTTATTAGATTCAGTTTCAATTCTGAACAGTTTTCGTATTTATACTTTTATTCTAAAATACATTGGGCAATAGGTACGGGGTGCATAGGCTAGGGCAACCAAAGTCACGCATGTATACACAATAATTTCTAAACCTAATGATCAACAAATAAATGTCGTGACTATCATAATACAATAAGAATTTCTAAACTGAATTTTGACATTTATAACTTAAACAGATAAACAGAGTTAATATATGATTACTGAAACAATAATTTAGAAAAGTTTATAAAAAGTTATTTATCTGTTATTACGCTTACCCTCGCCTTGTCACACATCAGTGTGAGCGTAGTTTTATTTTGTATTCATCATGTAATTATCAGTGTGCCCGTGATATATAGAGCACGAGTAGACACGTGACCCCAGCGACCTTGAAGTGCTTAGAATAAGCTGATTTGGCAAGAACAATGCCATTTTAACAAAACCAATTATTTGATTCAATTTGATTTTGAAACGCTAAAATGATATTATTTTACAATATTCAAGCTGCAAAAAATTACTAAATTATGCCTGCTAAGCGAGCAAAGTTCTGTCGCCCAGTTGATCATCGCCCACTTATCTATCTTCCAGTTGACTATCGGCCAGTGTGTCACTCCTAGTTGCCCATCGCCCAGTTTTTGTGTTTTGCTCTTCTTGAAGGTAGCGAAAGATAAAAATAAAAAATAGTAGAAAATCACATTAAGAACCCACTTTATTTTCTCGCTTTATTTCGTGGAACAAAGTACATATTATTCTCAGCATAATTAGTAATTTGTGTAACAGATCTGCCCCATCTTCTTTAATGATTAGCTATAAATTTTTCCGGCTAATGTGGTCGTACAAAACATCGATACTGTTTTCCTGTTAATAACACTTTTGCAAACACTTGTGCGGTGCAGATGTAGGTCACATCACAAAATGGCGTCGATATGACACTTACTTACTCGCGGATTCTTCGCAAAAACACTTGACTGTGTGTAAGCCCCACCTAGCCTACTATAAAGCACAAGTTATTACACATATAGATCGACAACGACTCATTGTAAACAGAACAATATATGCCAGAGATGAGAACTTTATTTTCTACTATTATTCAATGTGTTTACAATGTTACTGAGATGTAAAAATGTTCAATTACATAGTATGGCTATAAATTTTATAACTTTTCTTATGAATAAGACAAAGCCCTCATCAAATTCACAATTTATTCTTGATTTTAAATTCATACAGCGTTTGGTGTGGTCTTCCAGTCCATTCGCGGTGCTCTGGAAGACTAAAGACATGCTGTTCAATACAATCGTCATGATGGTTTAAGTGTGTGTTACATCGTCATAACAGTTAAGGTGCATTCACAAATGAAAATTAGATTTATGGTTTTTGTTTAGGTTTAAGTAAGCCATTCATAAATGTAAGTTTAAATTACCTGAAAATTAGTTTTGATATGTACAGACATCTGTGTTTCAAAAACAAGATTAAAATATCGGTAGAGCAGTACTCAACAAGACACCTGTGCGCCGTGAAACTGTCATTCGCTTGGCATTATTGGTTGTTATATTTCAGCAATTATAAGTTAGACAGTCTCCATGTTCTTCTCGCATTTGTTTAAAAAGCCGAATCCAGCAAGTGGATACTAAATAAAGATGGGTGTATATATCTATATCATTTCAGACTCGTTCTAATTGGTGTAGTTTGTGACGTCAAACTAAATCATAAACCTAAAGTTTGGACCTTGCAATGTTTAGCTTTATGATTTAGATTTAGAGACCCTAAATTCTGAAGTGTGAATGGAGTCATTATATAATATGCGGCCAAAGTCTTTAAATTTAAAGTATAAACCATAAATCTAAACATAATTTTCATTTGTGAATGTACCTTTAATACATACAGATAACGTTAGTAAAATAAATACGGTTTACTTTATTCTAAAATAATAAACATGAGGAATAATAGCTATTAACATACCTAGAAATGTTATGTATATCATAACTGCCGAAGATGTCGGTTTGAAATCCCGGCTCGTAGAGCGAGGATTTTAAGACATCTAAGGCTTGTTATGATTGATAACATCCGTGGTTTGTTCAATAGTTTATCGGTTTCAGAAAATTAAGACATTATTGATAAATACCATTTTGTGAAATTCTCTCATTAATGCTACTTTCAGATGGCTATGAGGCGATTTCGGGCGACAACCGTTCAATTGCGGTATGTTGCGTTCAGGTACGTTCACACATTCGGGCGCTAGGAACAACATACCCGGTATGCTTGGATCAGTGCTCACAGCTGAACGGGTTTGCGAGTCGGGTCAGCTCTCTGTTCACTATTTCTATCTCTTTTTATCATGTCTTTTTTTCAAATGTCAAAAGTCAAAACAGTCGGAGTCGTGGTCTTATGTCAAACAGGGTGACATTATTTTCGTTGACTCTTTTTGGACAAATATGGAAAAAACTATCTTTCTCCGTTAATGCATTTTAATTGTCAGACACTATTTTTGACAGTTTTAAATGTCGCAGAATATACATAACCACCAAGCACGGTGTCAACAAGTGAACCAACGATTTTTGGCGCCACCATTAACCATATCATACCATAACTAACCGTAAGTAATCCGAAGAAGTGAACGGGTATGTCGCCCAAAATCGCCTATGTTAACAGAACAATAATTATTTTGACATATGTCAATAAGACAAATATTCAAATTATGTGCTTTATTTCACATGTTTATTACTTTAGAATAAAGTAGACTATATTTAGAACGATAGGCTAACGTTATCTGTATGTATTAATGAAGAGCATTATATTTTCATTTTATTTTATTTTCATTTTGTAGACCGTTGTTGACAAGTCAGTATGGTAAAAATATTACCATGCAGATACAGTTATTACTTAGTTACCAGCCTACTTTTGTACATGTAAACAATGGAATAATATCCTGAAACCGGTAAAGCATATAATTTGAATATTTGTCATATTGCCATATGTCAAAAAAATTGTTCTGTTGAACAAACCACGGATGTTACGAATCACAACAAGCCTTAGATGTCTTAAAATCCTCGCTCTACGAGATCGGATTTCAAAATGACATCTGCGGCAGTTATAACATACATAACATTCCTAGGTATGTTAATAGCTATTATGTAACTTCCATAGCCTCAGTATCACCGACTGTCCGTATGCCACAATTCTTCAACACCACTGCCGAGTATTCACTTCAACTTGTTGTTACTGTCTCCGTATACCTAGCTTCCCAATACTCTTCAAACATTATCGAGTATTCTCTTTCACAGCTATCCCGGTATACCAGTAACTTCCAGACTCGCCGTTACTGTCCTTGTACACTATAGCTTCCCAATACTCGTTAACACTATCGAGTACTCACTTCCACAGCTATCCCAGTTAACCAGTAACTTCCCGAGTCCTCCACTCGACACTATACTGCATACGCTCACAACGATACTGCTGTGCAAAATCAGAAAATTTCAGAACAATTAATTTTCCTTTTTCCATCCATTTTCGATAGTTCAAGTGTTATTAACCAACCAAAAAAAAGAAATGTATTATTCTCTGAAACAATAGAGAAAATAGCGAGTGAAAAATTCATTCGCCATTCGACAGTTGTTTCACGTGTTGATCGAAGAGCATATATGAAGGTGACACAAAATATATATCCCTACAGAAACGACAAAAAGTTCGTGGTCACCAGAGATAATAGCCCAACTCTGCCTCTAACCGAATTCAGACTCATGTAAAAAGTTTTATAAATTTGATAAATTATTTACGATTACTGGTTATATTCCCGAAGGAGAAGATATTATACAAACATAAATACAAAATATTTTATATATTATACCAATTCCACTATAACGTATTATAACGTGTGAGCCCCGCTGCTACGCTAAACAAGCGTCTAAGTATAGCTACGTAAACAAACAAGCCGCGACGTATTTAATTACTTCCGGTCGCCTGAACCGTTTGTGTTCATTGTTATTATGTGGTCGAACATTCCAGAGCTCTCTAGAAGTTAATGGCAGCTGTATAAAAGGGACGCAGCTATGCTCTGGAGTTAGTTAGTTACATGGAGAGACATATAGAGACATTCACATAGAGTGTTAGTGAAACACAGCAGTATCGTGGTGAGCGTATGCAGTTTGTGTCGAGTAGGTACTCGGGAAGGTACTGGTAAACTGGGATAACTGTGGATGTAAATACTCGGTACTGTTGATGAATATTGAGAAGCTAGGTATACGGAGACAGAAACGGTGAGTGAAAGTGTATACTCGGCAGTGGTGTTGAAAAGTTGTGGTATAAGGACAGTCGGTGATACTAAGGCTGTGGAAATGAGAGAGTTACATAAATAGACAGATAGTGAGGTGAAAAGTGTGACTTCTGTCCGAGCAGTTGAATGTACAGACGCTGTTGAGTCAGTTGAGTATATAGACGCTGTGGAGGTCGGTAGGCGGACAGTTGAACGTGATATAATAAACAGTGACATAATTAGTCGAAATAAATAATTAGTAATATCGTGGAAATAAATAGTAGTGTTAATTGGTTAAATAAATAAATAAATAGTGTTAGTGTTATCTAGTTATTTATAGTTTTAGTCTTAATTAGTTTTTTAATAATTGTTTATATTAGTAATAGTCATTTTCATTATAGTTTAATAAACACTTATTTTAATTAATAATAATTGTCTAATATCTACACTTCACCCAAATAAATAAATAAAAATCTGATGTGGCCAGCACATAACCTCTCGTCAGATATTTTATCTGGTTGTACACATAAAACAAAAAATATTTTTAAATACAAATACATATATTCATGTGTATGTGTGGATGTGTGTGTGGATGTGTGGATGTTGGATTCACGATTTCTCAAATAGTAGAAGACTAAAGACATTTTTAACTACGGGTTCCTCAATCTAACAATAATGGGAAGTGTTGATTAAGTTTTGGTAACAATTGGACAACCGGAAGTAGTAGTTACAAGAAAAAAAAACAATATTATTTATCGAAAATTTATGTAAATACTTATATTAAAGAACGTTAAATTCTTTATTCGATAAATAGAAATTCATTATTATATCTTCTATAGATTTAGAGATAAAGAAATGCATATAAAATAATTTGATGTGAAAAATCTCAGATCAAACTACTTTAAGGCAAGAAATTCAAATGTTTGTAATTGACACATAAATGTCACTGTCAAAAATATTTGTATGCCATTGTCAAAAATATTTGTACATTATTATGAAGATTATGAAAATAAAACAAAGTCAACAACGCAAAAGAATATACGTAAAAAAGAATATAAAAGGAATTTGCGAAAAAAAGACGAATATAAAGAAAAAGAAAAGGAAAGTAGAAAAAGAAAATTTCAGGATATTGAATATAAAGAAAATTTGTGGGTTCGATCCCGACCGACGCCAAATATTTCCAATTTTAAATGGCACAAAAATGACCCCTGTGGTGCACTCTCCACGCCAGCAATGAGTGCCCGTGAGGTGACGCCTGGTAAACGCCCGCACGGTACAAATATGTCATCATCATTACGATATCTGCATACAAAGCAGATTGGCACACCCAGCAATGGGTAATATGCCGTGATGATATATTTATTTATTTATATATTAAGAAAATTTGTGTATTGTACATAATTTATATTAAAATATCCCATAGATTTTGCAAATATATGTGAGAATTATTTTGCAGTGAGACATGAATATATGTATTTGTATTTAAAAATATTTTTCGTTTTATGCGTACAACCAGGTAAAATATCTGGCGAGAGGTTACGTGTTGGCCATATCAGATTTTTTAATTCACCTTCTAAAATTGGGAGGATGTTTTACCTCTCCCTGTATTCGACCTTTTTCTGAAATACCGTTAATTTGTTGGAAAATTCTAATCATTTTTCTTGTACCAAACTTGGAGAGTACACAACTATTTCAATATACAAGAAGTTCTAATAACGTTTGTAGTAATCACACACAAAAACAGTCTTCTGCGGTACAGTGTTAGTTTATCTTTAGCTTAGCTTTACTGAGACTACAAATTATCAGATTTACGGTTTGTATTTATGTTGAAGCTCCACGTAGAAACGAAATTAATTTACGCGGTGGAGTACATTACCAAACAACGAAACAAGATGTGTGTCTCCACAAATGAGTCGCATTATCTGTGTAATGAAATTATTAATCCCTTACATTGTTAAAATCTCTTTGCGAAAGATGAGAAGAAAATTCCCTTTATCATGCGCTCTTATTTCATAAGTTTATTTATCATTCATACATGCTTAAAGATTTGTTGGAATAATGAAGTTTATTTTATTATGTTTCAGATGCTGAAAGCACAGAAAATATTGGCCTTCTCTCACTCGTTCCAAGAAGGTCTAGCAAGAGGGAGTTTCGGCAGTGGCGTAACTAACGGACCCGCAGGGCCCGCATAGCGGGCGGGCCCCCGGCTCTAGAGGGGCCCCAATTTACATGATTTATAATTTTGTTACTACTGCGAAATTTTGAATTTAATCATTTTTTTGTAGCAACATAGTATAGTCCTTTTTTTAAATGTCAATTTTCAAAAATATTATTGGCTAAGGGGTCCCTTATCCGCTATGTAAAACCAAGCTCTTTATTTTCCATCACATTTCGGCCGGTAGAATTTTGATTTCTTGGCAAATATTTTCCTGCAACTGATCCAGAGTTTTGTTTTAAAATAACCCCATAAAAAGAAGTTTGGGGCTGTCAAATCAAGACACCTGACAGTCAATGTGTATTACCAAAACGTGAGATTAAATAACGATAACAGAATGATTTTCACAAAATTGTTATTATTTAGACTGTATGATAATGATCCATCTTGCAAATACCATATAATATCGCATCCAAGTTCTTTCATGTGGGATACCAAAAATGTACGAATCAATTCCCTGTAACTTTCACCAGAGGATTATGCCACCAATTTCATTTAAAAAAAAGGCCAATCACATTTTCATAGTAAATGCCACAATATACAATGACTTTTGTGGGATGTAAAAGTGCCTAATCTTGGATTTTCAGGTCTCTAATATTATATGAAAGTGAGCCTAGACACAATTTCCACAAGTGGCATGTAGTTCTTCATGATAAACGCTACAATTAAAAACGGGCCCCAAAAACTTTTTGCGGGCAGGCCCCCGAACTCTTAGTTACGCCACTGAGTTTCGGTGAGTATTACACAATTTTTTCGTATAAATATCCTCTATGGTTACCCCAAAATTTTGGTAATTATTTCTACAAATAGATTGATAGATGACTAACGTAGATACATGGTTTCAAATTTTTATTTAGAATATTATGGGAAATACTTAAATATTTCTGAAATTATTTCTTGTAAACATCCCTTATCGGTTATCTTAGAATTTTAGTAATTTGTTTATTAAAGCATAATGTAGATATGCAGTTCCAAATATTTATCTGTTATACTACGGGAAATACTTAAATATTTCTGAAACTTTTTCATGTAAACAACCCTTATAGACTACCCCAGATTTTTGGTAATTTTTTTATGAATGTAGTGTTAGTTAAGTAACTTAGATATAAAGATTTAAATTTTTATATGTAATAATATTGGAAATATATGAATATTTCTGAAATTTTTTCATGTAAACATCACTTATCGGTTACTTTAGAATTTTGGTAATTTTTATGTATAAATAGATGAACAACGTAGATATACAGTTTCAAATTTTTATATGTCATAGTACGGGAAATAATTAAATATTTATTAAATTTTTTCATGTAAACATCCTTTACCGGTTACCCCAGAATTTTGGTAATTTTTATCTAAATATATGGTTAGTTAACTAACTTAAATATAAAGTTTTAAATTTTTACCTCTTATAGTACAGGAAATAATGAAATATTTCTGAAATTTTTTCATGTAAACTTCCCTTACCTGTTACCCCAGATTTTGGTAATTTTTCTATGAATGTATGGTTAGTTAGCTAACTTATATATAAAGTATCAAATTTTTATCTTTTGTAATACAGGAAATAATTAAATATTTCTGAAATTTTTTCATGTAAACATCCCTTACCGGTTACTCCAGAATTTTGGTAATTTTTTTATGAAAGTATAGTTAGTTAACTAACTTATATATAAAGTATCAAATTTTTACCTCTTGTAATATAGGAAATAATTAAATATTTCTGAAATTTTGTCATGTAAACATCCCTTACCGGTTACCCCAGAATTTTGGTAATTTTTATATGAATGTATGGTTAGCTAACTAACTTAGGTATAAAGTTTAAAATTTTTACCTCTTATAATACAGGAAATAATTAAATATTTCTGAAATTTTTTCATGTAAACATCCCTTACCGGTTACCCCAGAATTTTGGTAATTTTTCTATGAATGTATAGTTAGTTAACTAACTTACATATAAAGTTTCAAATTTTTATCTCTTATAATACAGGAAATAATTAAATATTTCTGAAATTTTTTCATGTAAACATCCCTTTCCAGTTACCACAGAATTTTGGTAATTTTTCTATGAATATATAATTAGTTATCTAACTTACGTGTAAAGTTTCAAAGTTTTATCTTTTATAGTACAGGAAAGAATTAAATATTTCTGAATTTTTTTCATGTAAACATCCCTTACCGGTTACCTCAGAATTTTGGTAATTTTTATATGAATGTATGGTTAGTTAACTAACTTAGATATAAAGTTTCAAATTTTTATCTTTTATAGTACAGGAAATAATTAAATATTTCTGAATTTTTGGCATGTAAACATCCCTTACCGGTTACCCTAGAATTTTGGTAATTTTTATATGAATGTATGGTTAGTTATCTAACTTAGATATAAAGTTTCAAAGTTTTATCTTGTATAGTACAGGAAATAATTAAATATTTCTGAAATTTTTTCATGTAAACATCCCTTACCGGTTACCCCAAAATTTTGGTAATTTTGATATGAATGCATTGTTACTTATCTAACTTAGATATTAAGTTTCAAATTTTTATCTTGTATAGTACAGGAATTATTTAAATATTTCCGATTGTTTTTTCGTGTTTTCATCCCTTTTTATTTATCCTCTTATTTTTTATTTGTATATGTTTAATAATCTAATTTTTATATATTTTTCTGTGCAGATTGTCAACATGTGAACTTTAAGGATCCCTCAAAGGCAAAAGAGAAATATTAAATGTTATAAAATTGTAATAAAATGTAATGTATATATTTGTATGTATTTGTAATAATATAATACCAATAAACTTTAAAATTTCTTTAAAAATATCTTATTTATTTCCTACCTTTGTTGAAATATGAATAATCCTTGGTTTTAATTTTTACACTCATCACGTTACGTACACATGTTAAAAAATTGCAAAACAGGCTGCCCAGTATTTTGTTTAAATTAATGAAAACGAATAAATATGGAGCGTATACTTATTGGGAATTTAAACTCAGTGATTCGTGCATGGATGCTTCTTTTGAAGAAATCCTAAAGAGGTGTATGCCTATTGGGAATTTAAACCCAAATTTCTTACAAAAATCGTGCATAGATGCTACATTAAAGTAGCATCTATACACCAAATTTCCTACAAAAATCGTGCATAGATGCTACATTAAAGTAGCATCTATGCACCAAATTCTTTAAAAAAACCGTGCATGGATACTGAAAAAAATGTAAGTTGACAGGTGCTGCCCCCTTAAGCGGCCGTTTTAGGAACTATATACGTATAGACACTTGGAAATTTTTACGAAGTCACCCCAAGTATTTCTGAACGTTTTTAAAGGAAATAAAATACACTGTTATTTTAAATATATTATATTTTATTGAAAAATATTGTATGATACACAGAAAATAACAATGTAACATAAATAAACAATAAATATAATTAAAATTTATATAATTTATTATTTAAACAATCCTATTTTTAATTTTTCAAGTTAGGGGTAAGTATATTTTTATTTATTTATACATTTTGTTTACAATACAGACAAAAGATAATATGTATTAAATATAAGTAATTTAAGCTATATACATAATATCATTGTTAACTATTGTTGTAGATTATTATAAACAATAAATATTGTACATTAGGGTTACATAGAATTACAACAATGTAAAATATAAATAAACAATAAATACAAGTTAAATTTATATAAGCTAATTTAAACATACCTATTTTTAAATTTTCAGGAAAATGGTTAATAAATTTATTTATAAAATATTATTTAACAATCCCATATTCATTTTAGGGGAAAATACCACAAGGGACAGACAAGTATGAATTTATGATACACTTATAAAGGAAATAACATATTAATACTTAAGTGTATTATTATATTATTTTAGAATGAGATTTAGGAAAGTATCGAAACAAAGCTGTCAAATTTCAATTAGGCGATTTTAAACTATTGGCCTTACGCCTTTGAAACTAAAATACAACCCCTGTTTTTTAAAGGATGCTAAGGGAACGCGAAATTCAAATGTAGATATCTTTTATAAAGTTAGGTTTACAAGATACAACTATCAACTTTTATTTTTTAAATAGCAACTTATAATTATTTTACCAAAATATAAACTGCCATTTTTTTTCAACGATGTATTGGTTTTTATCAATGTATTTGGAAAAATTCGAGAAAAATAAGGTAATGGACCTTTTCAATTTAACGGCTATTTCTTTCTATCGTTGCAAATAGTAAGAAAATGGCGCGAACAACTGCCAGTTGGGCTGTCAAACGAAACGTCAAAAATATTGCAGTCATTAAAATACCTGTATTCTCAGT
This sequence comes from Harpalus rubripes, assembly GCA_963082715.1. Taxonomy (NCBI): domain Eukaryota; kingdom Metazoa; phylum Arthropoda; class Insecta; order Coleoptera; family Carabidae; genus Harpalus; species Harpalus rubripes. The sequence continues at coordinate 54,487,701 of OY720459.1, forward strand.
GAAAATTTGCGTCGTTAGACATTTTAACTTCAATAAAAGCTTTAACTTATTTCGATAAGATTTTTTAAAGTTATCTGAGATATTCTTACATTTTACGTCTAAATTTTTTAGAAACAAACGTCATAGATCTCTGTTGTTCTTACTAAGCGCATATCTTCTATCTCTTTAAATTGGAAAGGTCCATTGATATATATTAGAAATAATTTTTATTCAAATATTGTAGGTGGCTATGTGAAAAATTAATTTAAAAGTTAATTTATTAATTTAAAAAGATACTTTAAACAAGTAACAATTAAATGTCTATTTTATTTTGTTGTTTCCCATTGTTGTCTTTTGTTTATTTTCACATAGCCGCCTATATTATTTAAACAAAAATTATTTTCCCTCTTTCTCAATTCTTATTTTTCTTGAATTTTTTCAAATACATTAATAAAAACTAATATACAGTTGAAAAGAAAAAAAATGGTGGTTTATATTTTAGTAAAATATTTACAGGTTGCTATTTAAAAAGTAAAAGTTGTCAGTCATATCTTATAAACCTGATTTTATAAAAAATATCTACATCTGACATCAAATAGTATAAATAAAATGATAAAACTTTTATATGAGCCAGTTTTGTCTAGTACTTATAATAAAAAAATCTGATGTGGACACCACACGACTTCCTTGTACGCAAGACCAATATGAAGATGAAGTATAGACTCAATTATAAAATTGCACGTATTTGACGTAATTTGACATTAACATCTATTTTTTATTTGTTTTGTTATTTTTTGTCCTAATCCATTACAAAAACCAAAAAGTATATAAGTTTTAAATTTACATATCTCGCTTATACAAAGGGCTATTTTAATAATACTTGATGTGCTAGACGCAGAATTTAATTCTCTAAAACTCTTATTTGAAGCATTTATTTCTAAAATCAAAATGTACCCATTTTATTCAAGAAAAACTGTTAACAACTTCAGGTAATATATCACTTCCGGTTAGCCTGTTTTAACCAAATTCTGCTATGTTATTCCAATTGATATAAAAATCTTATATACTAAATTTGAAAAGTTTTGAATTATATTTTAATATAGTTTTTCATTGAAATCTATTATAGGCTTCAAATAAAGTACCTTTTCTGGAAATTATGTAATGACCAAAAAGGGAGGAACACAACTAGATGTTATAGAAGTCCTAAATACAAAATTTCAACATTCTACGGCTTACCGTTTTTGAGTTATGCGAGATACGTACGTACGTACAGACGTCACGACGAAATTAGTCAGAATGGATTCAGGGATGGCCAAAATGGATATTTCCGTTGAAATCTGGAAACCTAAATTTTTCGCGAATACAATACTTCCTTTACTTTGTACAAGGAAGTAAAAAATAAGCCAATTCCTTTGAAAAAGGGCGGACTTCTTTCGGATGATTGTACCTAGATACTTAATACTAATAGATATGATAGAAAAATGTCCTTAAATACTAGCATATTTTTCTGTCCTTCTTAAAATTACATAGAAAAGGTAAATAAACAATTCTTTTATTTATTTATTCTTATAAAAAAATTATATATTATCTTCGCCTAGTATTGTTGTTACCGCATCCAAGAACTGGGTATAGTACGGCCCTTCGCAGAACCTGTAAACAAACATAAACATTGTTAATTTGAGAGGCAAAGTAAAAAATAATAAACTAAAACTATTAATAAAATTAAACTTATGCTGTATGAAACATGAGCCTACATTATCAAGTGTGCTTATTTTTTTTATTAAGTGCAGTAGTGCAGAACCCGATATAAAAATCTTGTGTGTCCAACACAGTACCTCCCGCCATTTACAGCCCGAGTCACAAAAAAGATTAAGTTAATCCTTATTTTTGGATTAGCGAATTTTACTCTAATTTTGACAGTTTTTTTCTTAAAATATAGTCTAATCTAAGCCAAGTAACTACCTTTTTTTTAAACCCCTCAACAGGATTAAATCCCAATTACAGAGTGGGTTCACATTCACACACATCCACGCCTTAGTGGGATTCGAACCCAGAGCCCCGAAGGCACTCATGACATGAGGCGTTGCTCTAACTATTGAGCCACCGGAACTATAATAAAATTAAGATTAAATTTTAAATAGTCCTAAATACAAAATTTCAACTTTCTACGGTTTACCGTTTTGAGTTATGTGAGATACGTACGTATGTACGTACATACATACGTACGTACAGACGTCATGACGAAATTAGTCAAAATGGACGTCTCACAACTCGCGCCCCAGACGAAACTGACACTTGCCGACGACAATAGGTTGCCAACAAATAGAAGAAAATAATTTGCGCCTGCTTGCATAACGGAGTTACAAGACTTTTTAATCCACCAATCCCGGAAAGATATCTTGAGGTGTGATGATATTATTACAAAATAAAACTGGTTGCTAGGTTTTAAAAATACTACTAGTGACTTACAAAATTTGTTTGACTCATTGTAATTTTGACACTTTAGAGTTGACTTTTCACTGACAACAAATTTAGATTAACCGAAGGTGTCATCCGAGATCATCATTTATATCGTACAGTGCAACGTTCCGAATAGACTCGTGCTGCCTCTCTGGCGTTACGTCCAAGTTCTCCGAAAATTATAATCATTTCTAAGTAATCAGCGGCTGAATACATGGTAAGAATTTGCCTTTTTTATTTACCTTGTCAAATTTAATTTGACACTGACATTTTTCGAAAACTACAGTCGCCCACACATTTTAAAGAAGATTTGATTTGTATGAAACCCTAGTAACGTAAAATTAGGACAAACACACGTTAAAGGTGTAGGTCTCTGATTGGTCAATTTTAAGACGTCTTTTCTCGAATATCTTTTAAGCTAGATTTTTTTCTTCGAAATTATACATTCGAGTGCTGTCCCGTGTTTCGTCATTCGCTCTGGGGCGCGAGTTGTGAGACAGCCTATATATATATATATATATATATATATATATATATATATATATATATATATATATATATATATATATATCAAATAAGAATAAATACCAGAATATTTACAAAACAACTCTAAGTGCTTATTTATTCAAACATTTCCATATTTCCTACTATGCTTCCTGCACTTTCCATATCTAATTTTCGTGTAAATCATGCCAAACACATTGTAACAACTTAATGGCAGAGAAGTAATGAGTTTTGAATTATTCGTACTGTGAATGAGTGCAAAGTTTGTCGTGTATTTGAGAGAAACCATCAATGCAAATTGAAATTTACATTTTCATGACTTCATTCTTCTCGACCTTTTATATGCAGTAGAAATAAAAATCAACGTCTTTGTTATGAATAATGAATACCAGAGTCAAAGAAGATTACACTCATATGGTCACTAGGAAAATCTAGTTCAAAGGATACAAAGGTCCACTAGCAATAGCTTTTTTATAATACAAATAAGGTTTAAAATATATATTTCTAACATACGTAACTAAAATTTTGAGAAAAAGTTACGTTCTAAATTTTATTATTAAATAAAGTCTAATTTAGATGTCAACATTTTCAACAAACAAATTATAAAATCTAATCAAATGTAAGAAATTTCTACAAATTTCTTTCGACTAGTTTAAAAATATATATTTTAAACTTTCAAAAACTGGGTATGTTATTCAAGTTTTCCGCCAATTTATTGGGTTACATCGCATTTATTAGTAATACCAGCTTTAATATTTCTGACGATCTGGGAAATAGATTTAACATCGTCCAAAGACAAATGAGACACGGTATTAAAACACTGCGTTGCACTGAAGATAATGGTCCCCTATTAGTATTGTAAAACTAAATTTCCTATGCCTCTAGTATATATAACTATGGAAAGCCGTTTTACCAGCGCTGACTTAAGACATTTTGCCGCCCGGGGCTAATTTTTAAAAACCGCCTCTCTCAACAAAGAAAAAATCGATTTTCCAACATCAAACTGCCAAGAGCCACGGGAAAAAATCTGATGTGCCCAGCACATAATCTCTCGCCAGATATTTTACCTGGTTGTACGCATAAAACGAAAAATATTTTTAAATACAAATACATATATTCATGTTTCACTACAAAATAATATCCTGATTTTTTTTTCTACTTTCCTTTTCTTTTTCTTTTATTCGTCATTTTTTCGAAATTTCTTTTATATTCTTTAGGTACATCTTTAGGTATATTCTTTTGCATTGTTGACTTTTTATTTATTTTCATAATCTTCATAATGATGTACAAATATTTTTGACAGTGGCATACAAATATTTTTGACAGTGACATTTATGTGTGAATTACAAACATTTGAATTTCTTGCCTTGAAGTAATTTGATTTGACAATTTTTACATCAAATTATTTTATATGCAATTTTTTATCTTTAAATCTATAGAAGATATAATAATGAATTTATATTTATCCAATAAAGAATTTAACGTTCTTTAATATATGCATTTACATAAATTTTCGATAAATACTATTTAGATGATTTTTTTCTTGTAACTACTACTTCCGGTTGTCCAATTGTTACCAAAACTTAATCAACTCTTCCCATTATTGTTAGATTGAGGAATCCGTAGTTAAAAATGTCTTAAGTCTTATAGTATTTGAGAAATCGTGGATCCAACATCCACACACACATACACACACACACACACACACACACACACGGACATCATCGTAAAAATGAGAGGTAAAAATACATAGCCATAATTCATTTAGTGATATTCTTAAATCTTATAGTGATATCCATAATTCATTTAGTGATATTTTTAATTCATTTAGTGATATTTCTAATTCATTTGGTGATATCCCTAATTTATTTAGTGATATCCTTAATTCGCTAGTGATCTATTATAGTTCTTATGTGACAGTCGTGTTTAAATTTAAGATATCTGAAATTGAATTGTAGATATCTGTAAGTCAACTGTAGATATCTTAAAATGAATTTGGATAGCAAAATTAAATTTCAAATATCTGGAAATGAATTACAAATATCTCAAATTGATTTTTACATATCTCTAATACAATGAATTCTAGATATCTTCAAATCAATTGCAGATATCTAAAATCATCCATACGTTTACCTAGATTTCAGTAATCGTGATTTTTTTCCGCTGCTAATAATTTAAATTTTGCCGATTTTAATAAATCATATGTGGAAAACTACGAGAATATTAATTTTCAATTACATTTGATTGCAAATATGTTGCAATAATAATTAAACACGAAGAGTTATTGCAATATTCCAGTGTTTGAAATTGAAACAGCATTCTGCAATTTGCATTTATCATTCTAGTCTGAAATCCTCGTATGTTTCAAGGAGTTACATGAAATCATGTTTTTTGCTTGAAACTTCTACAATTTCAGAAACTTAAATACATTTCAAACTTCAATTTAATTAATAAAGGCTAGATGAAGCTTCCCCATTGTATAAACAACAGGTCATAAGATATAACTTATACAAACTCAAAATTTAATTCGTAATACTTTCCTTCATTACAGATTTTGTAAAATAATTAAGAGAAATTTGTAAAGTTTTTGACGAGAAGATTCATTTGGTACAAAGCACGTTTGAATTTTTCTTATTATGACCTAAATAAAGAAAGAATTTTTATGTTTTTATAAACATTAAATTTCTTATGAAGTTTGCTGAAGTATTTGTGAAATATATTCTGGTATTATTCCAGAAGTAAAATACAGGGTGTTTAAAAAATAAGAGGCTATATTTGAGGAATGTACCTATGTAACTATTACATGCGATTTTATTACATAGGTATTTTTTAAAATAATTGCGTAGGCTTCCACAGTCTGAGTCATGAGAAATATTCGTTTTCCGGAAATGGACTGTGTCATACTTTGAGTCAGAGCTCAACGTTTCGCCCGCAGTCATATGGGGCATCTTCAGGAGCAAGGGGGATAGTACTGTCTTAAACAAGGTTACCCGACGTGTCAACCACGCTAGAGGCCGAGTTTAAGCAACAAGAGGGGGAGACTCAGTTTACAAGGTTACCCGACGTGTAAACCACGCTAGAGGCCAAATAAACCAAGTGACGAAAGGACGGCCGAGAAGACAGTTATATACTAATCTAAAGATACGGTAGATGAGCAAAACTAATGAGGACCAATGGGAATCGAGTTCGTAATGGTAGATTGGTCGTGAGAAACTTTAGAAATATGGAAACATCCTCATAACATCAATCGGGATGATGGCTATTTCTTGAGCCACATGTGGAAACCGGTGATTCTCGGAACACGACACGCCCAATCTACCATTACGAACTCGATTTCGAACTTTTTCTGTAATGGAAAGAGCTCATTAGATTTTGGTGTAAATCGGATAACCGGAAATGGCACTTTACTAGAAGCTCAAAATAGTTTTTCTTCGAAAAATACCTTTAAATGTTATTTTTTCGAGATTAATGTTATTATAAAAATTAAAGATTATTAAATTTTCTATAGATTTGCATGAATACTTTTTATATATATTTTATGGATAAATTTATATATTTTAAATCCCAGAGCCTACGGTTTAAACAAACAAAACGCAGTTATTCAAATGTATGTAACTGACAGATAAATGTCACTATCAAAGAACTAATCATTTCAAAATAATATTAGTTACGTTTTAAAAAGAAAGTAAATAGAACAATAGAAAAGGAATTCAATACAGTTTCCAGCAGAAGTAAATATGTAGGTAGGTATGTATTTAGATTAATAAAATTAACGATTCACAAAAATGTTTGAGCTAATCCTCATTTTTGGATTAGTGGATTCCATTCTATCCCGGTGTTTAAAATTTAATCTTAATTTTATTATAGGTCCGGTGGCTCGATGGTTAGAGCAACGCCTCATGTCATGAGTGCCCTCGGGGCTCTGGGTTCGAATCCCACTAAGGCATGGATGTGTGTGAATGTGAACTTACTCTGTAATTAGGATTTAATCCTGTTGGAGGATTTAAAAAAAGGTAGTTACTTGTATAGATTAGAATATATTTTAAGAAATAAACTAGAACATTAGAGTAAAATTCGCTAATCCAAAAAAAATGGATTAACTTAATCTTTTTTGTGACTCGGCCTGTAAATGGCGGGAGGTATTGTGTTGGCCACACCAGATTTTTTGTTATAAACAACGATTCTGGGTACTTTTTGACACTACCTCTATATTCACTTGAGAGAATGCTATTTTTCCTTCGGTGCTTTTTTGCCATCGGGCTATAATTTATACCTTAGCAAAAACCGTGAATTTCTTTTCTTTACTGTACAATATACTATTATTTTACCCTAGAGACGCATATAAACTCGGATTATCAAAATTCCAATTACGAATACTGTACTGTAAATGCTTCACTGAATCCTGAAATACAATTTACATCCTGCTGAAATAATTTCCAAGCCATCTACATAATAGTTAGCGTCGGAGCCTTGAGGAAATTTCAGTTTCATGCTTTCAAGATTCAGGATAAACAGGGGCATATGCATTTGACACTTCATTCTATAGTAATTAACTTGTGTTGTTTTCGTTCCTATTTTCGCCGAAAATATTTCCGCCTCGATAACAGTCACGTGATTCGTGATTGTTTATTAAGACGTTTGAACGGTGCTTGGGACATAATCAGCTCATTTAAATCAGATATAATACTGATTAACACCGGGAAATTATCAGTTTTGAACTTTGTCAGCGTTGGCAATATGTAAGTTGAAGTAAATTTTATTTGTGAACCAGAACAAGAACGATGACTTCATGCTGAATTCATATTTTGTGGCCAGCACATAACCTCTCGCCAGATATACCTGGTGGTACGCATAAAACAAAAAATATTTTTAAATACAAATACATATATTCATGTCTCCCTACAAAATAATTCTCACATATATTTGCAAAATCTATGGGATATTTTAATATAAATTATGTACAATACATACATTTTCTTTATATTCAATATCACGAAATTTTCTTTTTCTACTTTCCTTTTCTTTTTCTTTATATTCGTCATTTTTTCGCAAATTCCTTTTATATTCTTTTTTACGTATATTCTTTTGCGTTGTTGACTTTTTTTTATTTTCATAATCTTCATAATGATGTACAAATATTTTTGACAGTGGCATACAATTTTTTTTGACAGTGACATTTATGTGTTAATTACAAACATTTGAATTTCTTGCCTTGAAGTAGTTTGATCTGAGAATTTTTACATCAAATTATTTTATATGCATTTCTTTATCTCTAAATCTATAGAAGATATAATGAATTTATATTTATCGAATAAAATATTTAACTTTCTATAATATAAGTATTTACAGAAGTTCTCGATAAATAATATTTGGATGATTCTTTTCTTGTAACTAGTACTTCCGGCTGTCCAATTGTTACCAAAACTTAATCAACTCTTCCCATTATTGTTAGATTGAGGAATCCGTAGTTAAAAATGTCTTAGGTCTTATAGTATTTGAGAAGTTCAAAATAAAAAAAATCTGATGTGGTCAACACTATACCTCCCGCAAATTAGTTTTTATTAATTCTAATATATACTTACATTTATGCTGGAAACTGTACTAAATTCATTTCCAAAAAAAATATTGTCCCATTTACTATTTTCTTTTTAAAACGTTACTATTATTAATTTAAAATGATTTGGTCTTTGACAGTGATATTAATCTGTCAGTTACATACATTTGGGATCTGAACTGTGTAACCAAGGAATTGTGTTTGTTTAAAGCGTAGCGTAGATAATTTTATAAATTTATCTATAAAATTTATAGAAAAAGTATTATGGCTGGTTTATGATGGATTTAATTTACAAATTTAGATTTACAAATTTAAATTTATAAATATAAATTGTACATATCTGCCTTTACTGGTTCATGATGAATTTAAGAAATTTATGATTTAGAATTTACATTTAAAATATCACCATATTTTATATTCTAAATGTAAATTTGTAAATGCGCCCAATTATTTCACAGTATTTGAAACAATGATTTTTGGTGGGGAAAATGACAGTTTCAGGTGACAGTTGAAACATTTTAATTTTGATTTGACAAATGGATTCTGAAAATATGGATATATTATTAATATTATCTGTAGAACAATACAGATTGATTATGATAAAAATGATAAATATTATATAACTGTCATCCCATTTGAGTCAAACCACGTGACCCAATATAAGTTGATTGGGCATATTCCGTATCATTAAATTCACTATAAACCAGCAAGATAAATCGTAAATTTCAAATCTAAATTAGTAAATCTAAATTTATAAATTAAATCCAATCATAAACCAGCCATTAATGCAAATCTGTAGAAAATTTAATAATCTTTAATTTTTATAACATTAATCTCGAAAAAATAACATTTTCCGATTTACACCAAAATCTAATGTGCTCTTTCCATTACAGAAAAAGTTTGATATACAAGGTTTCAAAATTTTATAGTATTTGAATTAGAATTACCAAGGGTAGCGGAGGTAAAAAGTTTGAAAATGTATTGAATATTTAAAATATGGTGGAGTATTTTTTATTAGTTCCTACGGAGTCGCTTTATTTATGTCCGATACTGTATGTTAATTGATCTTGAATTTATTTATTTATATCTACATTTATTTTGTCTTTTATTGAATTGTAAAGACAAAGACAGACGCTGTTTGCGTCTGGCAAAGACAAAGGAATGAAGTTCAAGAAACAAAACAAAGAGCTAGATGACAATAATTGATTGAGTTACAATTTCGATTTGGAATTAACCAGCTCTTCAATTGGTCTTTCTGATGGTAATTTTTCATTTATCGTGAATCAATCCGATTAGGTAAGCACATTAATCAGTTTCCCACTGAAATTTCCTATTTATTTATACGCAATCCGCTTAAAACACGGCCTTAATCAATCGAATCAGTTTTCTTGCTAATTTCATTTTCTTCTCATTTAAATACTGTTGACCACTTACGAAAGAACCTTTTCAAAAAAGTTCAACCGTATATACTCATTTAATTGATTTGAATTGTTATAAACTGCGAGCTGACATCGACTAAGAATATATTTTTTCTGCACCAACAAACGCACATGTAGACAAGATCAATATTCTAAACCTTTTCGAAAGTTTTTTTATAGTATTATTGATACATCACGTAAACATGAACCGCGAAAATGCTAAAATACACGCCAATGAATACCAAGAATGCTGACAGTTCCAAAATATTTCCTGAACAGAGTTACGACATACTTCAGCAAACTTATATTAATAACATATCCTATTTATATTTTTTTACGTTATACTAAGAAAGAAGAAAGGTTAAATTCGTTGGCGATTATATCAATTAAGAACATTGTCATATCAAACACAGAAGTAATAGTTGTTGTTCAGGAAATCTACTGAAAAATTACCCAACATAAAAAAAATGGCAACAGAAGCTTGACGGAATCCTGTACAGAATATACTGATGCAATAGCCCGTCGCCTATTTGGAAAAATCTGATGTGGCCAGCACATTACCTTCCGTCAGTTATATAACGTATTTACGAAAATTCTACCTGTGAACTTTTACCGGTAAACAGCTTTTATCAGTTTATAGCTACCGGAATCGATATTATAAGAACTCAAGTGGTAAACAAGGTAGATCCATAATCTACGAAAAAATTTGAAAATTTAAAACAAGTTAGAAATTTAACGTAGTTAACAAAATGAGCAGAGTCCTACTTTGAACACATTTCCACTTTTACCGCACACGCTTCGCTTTGCTTCACTACCTTTTTTTGAGATTAGATTCTTCATGAATCCAGTAGATGGATTTGGTAGATATTTAACAATTTTCGAACACGGTAACTTTTTACCACTCGTGTTTTCGAACACAGTCGGTAGAATATTCGTAAATGCGTATGTATTTTCTATAAAATCCATACATACAGTTCCTTGCAAAAGGTTATAAATTTCTTGTATGTACATTACCTTTCGACAGTTGTATGTATTTTATACAAATTTCATACAGAAAATTTCGAGCAAAAAGATCCTAACACAAATATACTACGAATATGTCATTGCACTTGACACTGACATGTTTCAATCAGAATTTTCTTTATAGAGTAGCTGTTTCTAGCATAGCTGGCTAATTTATGAAATTTAATTTCTTTATAATTTTATAACTCTATATCCATTTAATATGAAGTATAAAATGCAGTCAAATCGTATAGAGAATACAATGTTCTTTAATATTTATAATAATATTATGTGTGAAAAAATTATATTAACATCGTTTTTTCAAGAAAAACTGTTAAAATCTGCAAATGAGGGTACTTCCGGTTGACTAATTATAATCAGCTCTTCACGTAGATGCAACGAAGAGGAATACGAAAGAATTATAAATTTTGGAATTGCAGTATTAGAGTTATCGTAGACGAAAATTTTGTTACACACACACACATACACACACATCCACGCATCCACACACACACACACATACAGACATCATCGTAAAAATAGTAAAATCGTATTCTAGGGACCCTAAAACGTGCTTATTCATCAAAAACTCACCACCGAATTTTTTGACGGAAGGTAAAAAGGCAACATATTTCGGGTTTTTGACATTTTTCTTAAAAACGATATATATATATATATATATATATATATATATATAGGTTAGTCACGGAAGATTTATTTTGAAAGTCCGTTTGTTTGCACTAGATAGGCAAAGAAATCTTGAATTAAATATTCTATTTTTTTAAGAAAGGAAGCTAGATGCTGATCCAAAAGTAAAAAATTCTCTGTATTTTAAATATCAAATATTAAAAAAAAAATCATTCATATTAAGATTCTGTGATGGTTCGCGAGTTATGGACACAAATCGCCTCTTTTCTAATTTTCGTACCTATATAATCTAAACAAAATTGTAATAAATGAGGGGCGCAATGTACAATTTTCTCTTGGGGCCCGATTCTTGATATTTTTCGCATACGTAAGTGGGAGAGATGCGCATGTGAACTGCATATTGGTATTCTTGAAACGAAATCGAGTGGTCGTAGGCGAATATTCCGTGCGCAATTACATCGCAATGAATAACTTAAAAGTATCATTCGCACATGAAACTGTGTCTGTCACTGTTACTTGTGTTTGGTGTATCAGTAGGTACTTAGATGATATAAATCAAATTGTTTTTATTTAATTCCGGGTACGTTTTATGATCTTATAATGACGCCAATTATAAATCTAGAATCTCCATATCGTTATATTATTATACAAATGTGTGCAACGATGCAATGGATTGTTAGATAGGAATTTTAGGTGCCTCGTAACGATCCTTGCATTCCAAATCTGAAAGCTGAAGCGTCGTTGACAGCTACGGCTGACAGCTTTGGCTGTTACAAACTACTTTCGAGAATCGTATGCGTAGGCTTCGGCCGAGTTTCGTTTGGTATTCAAGAATACCACTCATACGTACAGTTGCGTGCGGAAAATTTCGGATGATTTCAAGAATTGGGCCCCTGGAGCGCTCAAAAGTCTCGGGCCGATACTGAAAATAAGGGAGGTTGTTTTGCTGCACCCAATTACGTATGTCGTTAAAAATCAAAAACTTTTTATTGCGCAATTCTATGCTCACGTAAAGTATACTATACTTACTTTTACGTTATGAAAGTAGTGAATATAATTTTGAAGTGTTCTATCCGTATTTCTACAGAATATTGTCATAATTATAAATAACAATGTTACGTACGCAACGCGAATTGCAATTCCTGTGTATTGCGTTCTCTTAATTGAGTGATTCCATAATTCAGCCCTCAGCATTACATTACTCAATACGTTTGATCCTAGCTATTATAGCTGATCTATTATGCCTCTCAATCCACTATTACATATGTGCATGTGCCTCACATAATGCAACACTTGACATATAAAATGTAATATATTCAATATTGTGAGCTATGTGATCAAACGATTACATACGGCCCCGGGCCCGCAAATGCTTCAGAATTTAATAAAATGTCATCACGCGGTTTAATTTTGTGTGACATGATGTATCTATATTAATCGACAGATGAATAGATGATATCATTTATTATTAGGGCATTCGTTAGGAATATATCAAAGAGAAATGATTAGAAATTGATTAATATATATATATATATATATATATATATATATATATATATATATATATATATAATTGTGGAAAATATCTCGACTTTGATGTGTATAAGGTGTTAACATTTACTCGAAATTTCAGTCGAACAGCATTCATTCTTACTTTTGTTTGAAGGTTGTAGACAATGGTTGATTTTGACTAATAACCAGTGTTGTGACAGATCAAATTATAAAGGATCTAGACCAAGATCAAGATCTATATAATTCATATGATCTAAATCAGATCATAGGTCAATTTCTGCGGTCGGATCTGTTTTACAGATCAGATCAGGAACTTGGGATCTGTTTTTCTTAGATCATAAAAAAGATCAGTAACGATTTTCAAATGCCTTTTATTTCTGTACAAAAAATTAATAAATTACAAGGAATATTCCTAGCCTTATACCGTACAACAGGAAGAGAAATTAGAAACACACTTAGTTTTAATAATACTAAATTAATGAATAAAGTAGAAACAGAAACAATAATAATTTTAAATATTAGAATTGTTGAAATATATTAAGATAGCCCATTAATTTTCGTCTTCTCTAATTTCATTCAAGCTTCCCTTTAAAAATATTCAAAAGATTCAAATTCAAATCTACTGTCACTTAAATTGCATCTTCTAGGAACTAATTTGACTGCCAAAAGTAATTTTCACTAAGTTCCAATGGTGCAGATGACGGTAGCGTAGTATTGTATTTGAGATACATGAATTTTATATCATTCGAACTTATTAATTCTAAGGCTTTTATTTTATCTTTTTTAAGATCAGAGATTATAGTTGTTAGATCTAGATCCAGATCAAGATTTGATTACATAAAAATATCTAGATCAGATCAAAATCCATACTTAATGAACTAGATCAGTGATTTAGATCAAATGATCTAGATCAGTCACAACACTGCTAATAACACACGTATCTCGAACACATTGTCTTTACTGAAATAATTGCGTAGGCTTCCACAGTCTGAGTCATGAGAAATATTCGTTTTCCGGGAATGGACTGTGTCATATTTTGAGTCAGAGCTCAAAGTTTCGCCCGCAGTCGTATGGGGCATCTTCAGGAGCAAGGGGGATAGTACTGTCTTAAACAAGGTTACCCGACGTGTCAACCACGCTAGAGGCCGAGTTTAAGCAACAAGAGGGGGAGACTCAGTTTACAAGGTTACCCGAAGTGTAAACCACGCTAGAGGCAAAATAAACCAAGTGACGAAAGGAAGGCCGAGAAGACAGTTATATACTAATCTAAAGATACGGTAGATGAGCAAAGCTAATGAGGACCAATGGGAATCGAGTTCGTAATGGTAGATTGGGCGTGTCGTGTTCTGAGAATCACCGGTTTCCACATGTGGCTCAAGAAATAGCCATCATCCCGATTGATGTTATTAGGATGTTTACATATTTCTCAAGTTTCCCTGTATTTACGTCTGTAAAACTCAGGGACAGGAGCTAAAATGCGAGAATTTTCAAATAAGATGTTATGTCCTGTGTTGTGTTGGTGTTCTGCGGCCGCAGATGTTAATACCATACCATTACGCAGACAGCGTTTGTGTTCTGACAATCTAGTGTGAACACTCCTTCCTGTTTCACCTATGTATACTGTGCCGCAAGAACAAGGAATACTATAAACACCGGGTGCCGATAAGGGCTCGCGTTTATCTTTAGTTTGGGGGAGTATTTCTGAGATTTTTTGTGGAGGTTTAAAAAAGACCTTAATGTTTTTGTTAAGAATTCTACCTATTTTATCCGAGAATCCTTTAATGTAAGGGATAGATGCAAATGTTTCGAACGAGGTATCCACGGGTTTTTTGGGTAAAGGGTTTAATTGTCTATGAATTACATTATTGATTAATTTTACGTCATAGTTGTTCTGGATTAAACTATGTCTGATGTGGTTTACACGTCGGGTAACCTTGTAAACTGAGTCTCCCCCTCTTGTTGCTTAAACTCGGCCTCTAGCGTGGGTGACACGTCGGGTAACCTTGTTTAAGACAGTACTATCCCCTTGCTTCTGAAGATTCCCGGAAAATGAATATTTCTCATTGTCTTTATTTTTACAAAAAATATACTACACGACGTTTCGATTGATAATATCTCCAATCGTTATCAAGTGTAAACTGAACAATAATCTTAAAACTATGGGTTAAAATACATTGGAGCAAGAAGTATCGCCCCGTTATTATACCGTCATGGTATCGCTAATGTAAATCAAGTCTTGAAGTTCACAATAATATAATATTTACTGCGCAATGTTAGCGTTGAGTATTTATCTCTCAAATTGTGAGAGTGTACTCGTTACGATTTGTAAAAAGGCTTGTGAAAGATTCATAGACTTCGACGAAAACTCGTGGCTCAATTGGAAGAGCGCCCGAGTAGCCAATGGGAGGCTCTGGGTTCGAATCCCAGCGAGGTCCATGAATTTATCACAATTCTTTCGTCGTTTAAATAAATTTCTCCTGGATCCTAAAGCCCATTCTAGGATTTAATATTTCTGTTACTCTTTAAAAATTCTGTGCGAGGAATGTTTGGTGAAGTTATTAATACTAGTTCATTTCAGTTTCTCAAATTAAGTGGGTGTCGAAATTATTTTGAGTATAAATAAATCAATTGACCTATTATTTCAAGTGTCATGGACTTAGTAATATGAATGTACAACAACATTCAATTACATATAATGATGTCTCAATTGTTCGCGTGAGTGTGTGTGTATAAATTGAATCTTCTTATTATAGAAGCCGACATGAAATACAAGGGAAACTATCACTGAAACATTATCTATAAATCAATATATAATAGTATACGGGGTATTTCAGACCATCCGTCCCAGGCATTTTTTACTTCCTTGTACGAAGTAAAGTATTGTATTCGCGAAAAATTTCGGTTTCCAGATTTCAACGGAAATTCTGACTAATTTCGTCGTGACGTCTGTACGAACGTATCTCGCATAACTCAAAGACGGTAAGCCGTAGAAGGTTGAAATTTTGTATTTAGGACTTCTATAACATCTAGTTGTGCACCTCCTTTTTTGGTCATTACATAATATCCAGAAATGGTACTTTATTTGAAGCTTATAATAGATTTTAATGAAAAACCATATTAAAATAAAATCCAAAACTTTTCAAATTTAGTATATAAGATTTTTATGTCAATTGGAATAACATAGCAGATATATTACCTGAAGTTGTTAACAGATTTCCTTGAATAAAATGATTTCATTTTGATTTTAGAAACAAATGCTTCAATTAAGAGTTTTAGAGAATTAAATTATGCGTCTAGCACATCAAGTATTATTAAATTAGGCCTTTGTATAAGCGAGATATGCAAATTTAAAACTTATATACTTTTTGGTTTTTGTAATGAAGCTTGCTATGGATTAGGACAAAAAATAACAAAAAACTTAAAAATAGATGTTAACGTCAAATTATGTCAAATACGTGCAATTTTATATTTGAGTCTATACTTCATATTAGTCTTGCGTATAAGGAAGTCGTGTGGTGTCCACATCAGATTTTTTCAGAT
Organism: Harpalus rubripes; assembly: GCA_963082715.1. Classification (NCBI taxonomy): domain Eukaryota; kingdom Metazoa; phylum Arthropoda; class Insecta; order Coleoptera; family Carabidae; genus Harpalus; species Harpalus rubripes. Next base: position 54,504,318 of record OY720459.1, read on the forward strand.
AGGTATAGGAATTTAAAGGTATTTTTCGAAGAAAAACTATTTTGAGCTTCAAGTGCCATTTCCGGTTACCTGATTTAGACCAAAATCTAATGGCTTCTTTCCATATTAGAATAAGATAGAAATACAGTTTAAAATTTTTCTGAATGATTGTATTTGAGTTAGAGTGGAGGATCCATACACACACATACACACACACACACACACACACACACACACACACACACACACACACACACATACATACACAGACATCATCGTGAAAATGTTAAAATTGGATTCTAGGGATCTTAAAACGTGGTCAATTACCAAAATCTCGATATGCGATTTTTAGAACGATCCCTATACCTCCCTTACCAAGGATAGCGGGAGGTAAAAAGCCTGGGATGGGGTGTTTGAAATATATATTAAGAGAGAGAAATGCATAATTTATCTAAAATGGATTATTTGATTTGAAATGTAAATTTTGTCAATGTTTAAGTATAACGGTTAAAAGTTAAACATTCCCCCTAAATATTAAGTTTTAATCCGTTCCGGACTAAATTCATTAAGTAAACAAGTAAATTAAACCAAAATCTATTTCGGGCTTAATCGTTACTGCTAAGTTGTCCTAAACGATTCCTGACACAAGATTTATTAACATGTTCTGTCTTTGTCGGCCATTGGAGGTTGTGACATTCTGATGTGAGATCACGAAGTTAAACCGTTCGACGGAGAAAAAGCAGCACCCCTGTGTCGAACTATTGGAGGGAAATTAATTATTCCAAAGTTGGCAACTCGCAAAAGACTTCTAACTAAGGGAACAGACCCGCAGGAAGTTATAATTACAAAAATGATATCCGGCAGTCTCGAAATTATGTCCAAGACTCTTGATAAACTTTCTTCTAATTTTCTGGGTGACATATAGCAAAAAAGGGCTTATTTGACATTTAAACTTTGTCCTGAAATAATCTTGTAATAAAATGGTATATTAAAAACAAGTATCATAAGGCAATTTGTTAACTCACAAGTCCAAGTTTATAAAACGAGCATTGCTGGGTGTGCCAATCTGCTTTGTATGCAGATATCGGTAATGATGATGACATATTTGTACCGTGCGGGCGTTTACCAGGCGTCACCTCACGGGCACTTATTGCTGGCTTGGAGATACATGTTTTTCCTATTTCGCGTATACAAAATGAATATTGTAATACTTGTCTTTCAATATACTATTTTATACTATTGTAACGTTTTTATTTATTTGGGTGAATGTAAATATTAGACAATTATTATTAATTAAAATAAGTGTTTATAAAATTATAATGAAAATTACTATTACTAATATTAAACAATTATTTAAAAAAATCTGATGTGGCCAGCACATTACCTTCCGTCAGTTATATGAGGCATTTACGAAAATTCTACCGGTGAACTGTTACCGGTAAACAGCTGTTTATCAGGTTATAGCTACCGGAATCAATATTTTAAAAACGGAAGTGGTAAACAGGGGTAGATCCATAACCTATAAAAAATTTGAAACAGGTTAGAAATTTAATGTACTTAACAAACTGAGCAAAGTCCTACTTTGAACACATTTCCAATTTTAACGCGCGCGCTTCGCTTTGCATCACTATCTTTTTTTGAGATTAGATTCTTCATGAATCTGGTAAATGGATCTGGTAGATATTGTACAATTTTCGAACACGGTAACTTTTTACCAATCGTGTTTTCGAACACAGTCAGTAAATGCGGTATCTACCGGTAGAATTTTCGTAAATGCCTATGTATTTTCTATAAAATCCATACAGAAAGTTCCTTGCAAAAGATTCTAAATTTCTTGTATATACATTACCTTTCGACAGTTGTAAGTATTTTATACAAATTCCATACAGAAAGTTTCGAGCAAAATGATCCTAAATTTCGAGTAAAATTGTAACAAATATATTACGAATGTCAATTGACACTAACATCTTTCAATCAGAATTTTCTTAATATATGTTACTATGTAACTGTTTCTAGCATAGCTAGCTAATATATGAAATTTCTTTATAATTTTATAACTCTATGAAGTATAAAATGCAGTCAAATCATATAGAGAATACAATGTTTTTTAATACTTATAATAACATTAAATGTGAAAAAATTATATTTACCCTCATTTTTTCAAGAAAAACTGTTAAAATCTTCAAATGAGGGTACTTCCGGTTGACCAATTATAACCAAAATCTAATCAACTCTTCATATGGATGCAACGAAGTGGAATACGAAAGAATTATAATTTTTGTAATTTTAGTATTAGAGCTAGATAAGAATTTTGTTACACACACACACACACACACACACACGCACACATACATCCACACACACACACACACACATATAGACATCATCGTAGAAATAGTAAAATCGTATTCTAGAGACCTTAAAACGTGCTTATTCATTAAAAACTCACCACCGAATTTTTTGACCAAAGACAATACCGTCCTTACCTAAAGGTGACGGAAAGTAAAAATAAATAATAATTTCGCTTATAATAACGAAACGCTTTTGTCGATTTGAATGAAATTTGGTATGATAATTCATATGACGAGCACCAAGAAGTGCGAAACGCGTCTGTGATTACCTGCTGTGCTGGCCACCTTCTGACGAAGACTTCATAGGAAGTTGACTCAGAAGGTTGTATACACGTGAAATACGACGAAGCATTATATTTTTGAATAATGTACGTTTTCACGGCAAAATTCGCAACTAGTTTGCAATTTGCAATTTTGGCTCAGTCAAGCCTTTTGCAGGTAGATGGCTCTGTGGGTATTAACACTACCTTCTACAGGCCAGATACCTGTAGCGAACGGTCATAAGACCGTTGCTAGCACAGCTAGGTTGGGTGGCCTCTGCTCCGTGATTCCACCTCTGTGGATGAGACAGAGGCCCCCAGGTTACATCACACTGACGAGCACCAAGAAGTGCGAAACGCGTCTGTGATTACCTGCTGTGCTGGCCACCTTCTGACGAAGACTTCATAGGAAGTTGACTCAGAAGGTTGTATACACGTGAAATACGACGAAGCATTATATTTTTGAATAATGTACGTTTTCACGGCAAAATTCGCAACTAGTTTGCAATTTGCAATTTTGGCTCAGTCAAGCCTTTTGCAGGTAGATGGCTCTGTGGGTATTAACACTACCTTCTACAGGCCAGATACCTGTAGCGAACGGTCATAAGACCGTTGCTAGCACAGCTAGGTTGGGTGGCCTCTGCTCCGTGATTCCACCTCTGTGGATGAGACAGAGGCCCCCAGGTTACATCACACTGACGAGCACCAAGAAGTGCGAAACGCGTCTGTGATTACCTGCTGTGCTGGCCACCTTCTGACGAAGACTTCATAGGAAGTTGACTCAGAAGGTTGTATACACGTGAAATACGACGAAGCATTATATTTTTGAATAATGTACGTTTTCACGGCAAAATTCGCAACTAGTTTGCAATTTGCAATTTTGGCTCAGTCAAGCCTTTTGCAGGTAGATGGCTCTGTGGGTATTAACACTACCTTCTACAGGCCAGATACCTGTAGCGAACGGTCATAAGACCGTTGCTAGCACAGCTAGGTTGGGTGGCCTCTGCTCCGTGATTCCACCTCTGTGGATGAGACAGAGGCCCCCAGGTTACATCACACTGACGAGCACCAAGAAGTGCGAAACGCGTCTGTGATTACCTGCTGTGCTGGCCACCTTCTGACGAAGACTTCATAGGAAGTTGACTCAGAAGGTTGTATACACGTGAAATACGACGAAGCATTATATTTTTGAATAATGTACGTTTTCACGGCAAAATTCGCAACTAGTTTGCAATTTGCAATTTTGGCTCAGTCAAGCCTTTTGCAGGTAGATGGCTCTGTGGGTATTAACACTACCTTCTACAGGCCAGATACCTGTAGCGAACGGTCATAAGACCGTTGCTAGCACAGCTAGGTTGGGTGGCCTCTGCTCCGTGATTCCACCTCTGTGGATGAGACAGAGGCCCCCAGGTTACATCACACTGACGAGCACCAAGAAGTGCGAAACGCGTCTGTGATTACCTGCTGTGCTGGCCACCTTCTGACGAAGACTTCATAGGAAGTTGACTCAGAAGGTTGTATACACGTGAAATACGACGAAGCATTATATTTTTGAACATATGAATATAATTCATCTTTGAAGATGGTATTTGTTATTATTAGTGAGCCACTAGTGTATGAAACTTGGGTGTCACGACCATGATTAGACCATAACTTTTTAATGGCCACGTCAATAACGTAACATTATTGTTTTTCAGAAAGATAAATTCAATAGTAATCTTTTCTGTCTCTGCTTAAGTTGTGGTGTCTGAAACGATTTAGACAGAAGAAAATAAAAAATTAGAGACTGCACCGTGTAATTTTTAAAATACATTTTATCTAGCATCCAAATGTCAAACAACGAATTTTTAATGAGTTTGTAAGTTTAAAATCAATATTTATTGTTGAAATATCGCACCATTTGCGTAGCTTTTTATTTATTTTTTTGTTGAAAATGTTAGCTGGCTAAACTATTATTTAGTTTAAAATAATATCGGCACCTCCGCCATATTTTCGCATCGTTTCTAACACGTATTTTCTTTGTGACGCTTTGTGTTGTACGCATAACTTTAGCTGTTAGGAAATAGCTTAGGGTTTCTCTAAAGGTCTCAACGTGTTTTAAATTCAATTTGCAGCTTCTTTACGGCACAAACTTTCAAATAAGCGTCGAAAAAGCCTAGCTGACAGTATCGACAACGACTGACCAAGCATATAACTTTCACTGTTTTAGAATTAGGCTAATGAAAATAGATGGTCGAAGAATCTAGGAACATAAATAGATCATTGACATTATTTGCGATACTTTTATTGTAACTATGTACGAAGTCCAAATTCATATTAGTTATTTTATTCGAATATTTCGAAATTTAATATTTATTCTTTGTTTTAATCAAAAGAATAAGAAAAAATATTTAGTCCCTATTTTTTATTTTTTTCGTATTATTCTTTATTAATGAGAAAATTGTCTTTGAAATTATAATGTTTGAATTTCCGCTTCCCCTTTCGCCTGATGACTTTCGAAAGAACCTAACCAATGAGGGTGTGGCTTACATTTGCCACCGACGGAATTTAAACGAGTGACAGTTATGATAGCTGTCAACTACTACTGATTTTTATATTTAGTAAAAATCAAACATGGTTGTAAAAAAGTGTTTTGTGCAGTGTGCCCAAATATAACTGATAATAGGGAAACATATTTCTAGTAGTGCCTCAAAACGAAGAAAGATAAAAACATAAAATCAAAACTTCTTTGTTGTAAAGATCATTTTGATGTAAATATAAATATTTTTATAATTAAATAAGAACTATTGAATACATTTATTTTTTTAGCTGGAAAATGATCCACGGTTCCTTAAGATGCATTCACAAATGAAAATTAGGTTTAGATTTATGGTTTATATTTTAGATTTAAAGACTTTGGCCGCATATTATGTAATGACCCCATTCACACTTCAGAACTTAGGGTCTTTAAATCTAAATCATAAAGCTAAACATTGCAAGGTCTAAACTTTAGGTTTATGATTTAGTTTGACGTCACAAACTTCACCAGTGCGAACGAGTCTAAAATTATATAGATATATACACCCATCTTTATTTAGTATCCACTTAGGCTTTTTAAACAAATGCGAGAAGAACATGGAGACTGTCTTAACTTAATTGCTGAAATATAACGAATAATGCCAAGCGAATGGCAATTTCACGGCGCATAGACGTTTTGTTGAGTACTGCTCTACCGATATTTTAATCTTGTTTTTGAAGCATTTACACAGATGTCTGTGCATATCAGAACTAATTTTCAGTTAATTTAAACTTACATTTATGAATGACTTATTTAAACCTAAACAAAAACCATAAACCTAATTTTCATTTGTGAATGCACCTTCATACCGGCCAATTTTTGCACTACTGGAGCATAAGAGAGATTGATAAATCCAGGATAAAACATTACTAGACGGTATTTCTTAAGACCACTACTGACGATAATGTCAATCTCCAAATGAAGAAGATCTATTCCAAACAATGTGTCGCTGGAATATGTTGTATATATGTTTTAATAATATTGTATTCTGTATGTTCCTGACACGAAATAAATCAAAAAAGAAAATAAAGTGTGTGTGTCATAAAGTGTCAGGTGTCAACTAAAATGGAAAAAAGAAAGAACGGGGAAAAATTACTCAGAAAAAATCAGAGAAAACATGTTAGAGATAAATAAATGTAAAAATAATACATGGGATGAAATTTATAATGAATAATTTAATTAATATTGACATGTGTCAGATTTATTTTACAGAATAAAATTTACTTCCTAGAACATCGGTGGAGTAATTTATTCTGTAGATTTGCTTAGCTAGTATTTTTATTCTTGTTTTGACGAAAATTTCTGGAATAAACTATTTTACTTCAGGAGTAAATTTAACTTTGCTAGTGCTTTACTTATCCATCTTTTATATTACTGGGCATTAAACTATGAAATATAATGCTATAATATAATAATAAATAAGTAAGAACAACGCTAAAGAGCTAAAAAAAACACGCTGCACTATGTCTTGCATATTTTTCTGTGAGTATTGTTCCATATGTCTTGCAAGATAGATTTTAGTGTATGCACTGAATTTTTAGGAAGTTGCTTTTCATTGTGCCAAAGTAAAGGGTCGCGGTAGAAGCTAAATCTGGACTAGAAGATGACCCTTAAAATAGCGGTCCATAGTTCCTTTTACCTCCCGCTACCCTTGGTAAGGGAGGTATAGGGATCGTGCTAAAATCACATATCGAGATTTTGGTAAATGATCACGTTTTAAGATCCCTAGAATCCAATTTTAACATTTTCACGATGATGTTTGTGTGTATGTGTGTGTGGATCCTCCACTTTAACTCAAATAATGTCATTTAGAAAATTTTGAAACCTTGTATTTCGAACTTTTTCTGTAATGGAAAGAGCCCATTAGATTTTGGTGAAAATCGGATAACCGGAAATGGCACTTTACTAGAAGTTCAAAATAGTTTTTCTCCTTTTTGAGATTAATGTTATTATAAAAATTAAAGATTATTAAATTTTCTATAGATCTATATATTTTATGGATAAATTTATAAAATTATCTATAATTTAAATCCCAGAGCTTACGTTTTAAACAAACAAAACGCAGTTATTAAAATGTATGTAACTGATAGATAAATGTCACTATAAAAGAACTAATCATTTCAAAATAATATTAGTAACGTTTTGAAAAGAAAAAAGTAAATAGAACAATAGAAAAGGAATTCAATACAGTTTCCAGCATAAGTAAATATGTAGGTATGTATTTAGATTAATAAAAATTAACGATTCATAAAAATGTTTAAGCAAATCCTTATTTTTGGATTAGTGAATTCTATTCTATCCCGGTATTTAAAACTTAATTTTCATTTTATTATAGCTCCGGTGGCTCAATGGTTAGAGCCACGCCTCATGAGTCATGAATGCGCTCGGGGCTCTGGGTTCAAATCCCACTAAGGCATGGATGTGTGTAAATGAGAACCCACTCTGTAATTGGGATTTAATCCTGTTGAGGGGTTTTAAAAAAAAGTTAGTTTAGATTAGATTAGACTATATTTTAAGAAATAAACTGTCAAAATTGGAGTAAAATTCGTTAATTCAAAAATAAGGATTAGCTTAATCTTTATTGTGACTCGGACTGTAAATGGCGGGAGGTACTGTGTTGGTCACACCAGATTTTTTTAAGTTTTGAGTCTATTTTTAAAGTAGCTAAAAGAATCTTGTAGAAATGTCTAACCATTTATGTAGATTTTAAAAAGACTATCAAATTATTAAAATATTCCTATTTTTGTTTCATTTTCAAACTTTAAATTCAAAGGCTATAAAACCAGCTATTATTTTCGTTCTATTACTTTTCTATTTGAAATAGTAAAAATTTGTATTCCGTCCAAGTAATAACAGTAAACTAGCTACTGTTGAAAATCTACCTTTCCGCATCTCGGAACTTCAGATCCCGCCTTGAAAGTTGGTGTTTCAGTTGGCCTGAAGCCAACACAAGGATCACTCTACTTCCAGTTCCTGTTCCGGACACACGTGACCGGAAGCGGTTGGTTATTATTACCGCCATACTGAACTCCTTGCCAAGGAACTGAGTAACTTTGACTTTTATGTTTAACGTACGAAGGAATATAAAAATTTCAAAGAAATTAGTTTGATGAATAACAATATGATATTATACGAAGAGGCTTTGATAAGATTTATGTCATCATCAAAATTATTCTGGTACTAGAATTGATAATTTAACGAAAGTTTTGGGACATACTATTTTATCGGGTGTGTATTTGAGTAACAACTTTGAAGAGTGCACTATGTCCAAGCGTCATCACGTGTCATCTTTTATTCAAGTTGATGCAAAATGTCTTACAAATTCTCAAAATTCTTTGAAATTCTGTAACTGCTGCATCTGCGCTGGAAAATCTTTTACCTCGCATCATTTTCTTAACAGTTGGAAACAAAAATAATCGCACGGCGCCAGATCTGGGCTATACGGAGTTACCAATTGAACTCCCGAATCTTTCAAAAAATCCAATGTTATGGCAGCAGTGTGGGAGGATGCGTTGTCATGATGGACTAAGACGTTACGCAAACCGGTCCTTTGGCGACCTGTTTGTAATTTTGCAAACATCTGTGGTAAAGCCACTTTGCATTTAGAATTAACAGTTCTGCGATCTTCAAGTGGAATAACAGCAACAGGACCACTTCAGCGAAAAAAAAACAGCAATCATTTTCTTATTGACGCTTCTGTCACGAATTACTTTTGTGGGCAAGTCTTCATCTTTGAATACCCAAACACTAGACTGCTGTTTAGTTTCAGGGTCGTAACTATATACCCAAGATTCGTCACCTGTTACAATGTATGCCACTTGCTTGGAAGCTTCTCTGTCAAATTTTTGCAACATAAATTTACACCAGTCTACTCGATCCTGTTTTTGACTTTCTGAGAGCAAATGCGGTATCCAATGCTAGCTTTCTAACCCCAAGATGTTTATGCAATATGTATACCGAGGATCCAATCTTCACTTCCTCCTGAATCTCCCTATAAGTAATATTTCGATTGGACTGAATCAAGCTTGCCACACGATCAACATTTTCTGAACAGGCAGCACCCGCAGGTCTTCCAGGTCTTGCTTCGTCTTCTAGCTCTCGCCCTCGTCGAAATTCGCGGAACCAATGACTAACAGTGGATAATGAAGGGGCAGCTATCAAATTTTCATGGATTTGCTGGTATCCTAACAGTCTTTCATGGCCATAGAAAATCATTGCTTTAAAGGCAGTTCGCGGAATGATCATTTTAACCGAATTAAAAATGCAAAACTACTTAACTTACAAAATTAACTACGTTTCACAAGGAAATCGGAACGTTTGACAATTGTGGGTAACGAATGTCAATTAATGTGACATTCAATTTTTGCACTTGTTTCTAGCCAATTGAGCTTCCATGGCCTCCTACTTACTAATAGCAGAGCATCCCTCGTATATTCCGAAACTTAATCAAAGAAACTGAAATTCGTGGTAAGTTGTGAAACAATATGGTTGTGACTGGGTAAATATGTGCAAAAGATTTCGGTTATGTTTAATAAGTTTAAACTTTGTTAATTAGTGTGTAAATATAGAATTAATTAAAGTTGTTTCTTAAATACACACCCGATAAAAAATGTCCCAAAATTTTCGTTCCACTCGTTTCCCCATTATACAGAGTGTCTCACAACTCGCGCCCCAGACGAAACTGACACTTGCCGACGACAATAGGTTGCCAACAAATAGAAGAAAATAATTTGCGGCTGCTTGCATAACGGAGTTACAAGACTTTTTAATCCACCAATCCCGGAAAGATATCTTGAGGTGTGATGATATTATTACAAAATAAAACTGGTTGCTAGGTTTTAAAAATACTACTAGTGAGTTACAAAATTTGTTTGACTTACTGTAATTTTGACATTTTAGAGTTGACTTTTCACTGTCAACAAATTTAGGTTAGCGAAGGTGTCATCCGAGATCATCATTTATATCGTACAGTGCAACGTGTTGTAGCAGCTGTGTAAAATGTGTTAAACGAAAATGTTATTGTCATTTGAATTCTTTGAGATTAAAACAACAAATAGTGGTTCTAAAAAGAACCGTTTTTATTGTAATGCAATTTATACAATGGATTCAATCAGAGCAGATGCTCAAAATGTCCTCCGTTCATTTGTAAACATAATCGCGCCCTTCTTACCAGGCTCAATTTAGAGTCCATAATCATTTGTGGAGTAACTGTTGTAAAGGCCTTTTGAATTCGAACTTTGAGCTCATCCTCTATGTCAATGGGTTCTCTGTAAACGAAGTTTTTCTCATGTCCCCAAAGAAAGAAATCCAAAGGATTTAAATCGGGAAACCGCGCGGGCCAATTTCGTGTACTACCACATCCTATCCAACGGTCAGGATACTGTTCGTCCAAAATTTCCCGCACATTTAAAACAGCTTTTTCGTTCTCAACTGTACGAGCGATTCTGGGAGCACCACCAGTTTCTTTTTGATCTGGCATAACTTGACCGGTCTCATGCGTCCTTGCGATGGCTCTCAATATCACTTTATGATCCACAAGATTTCTATCCCGAAAACGTTCCGAATAGACTCGTGCTGCCTCTCTGGCGTTACGTCCACATTCTCCGAAAATTATAACCATTTCTAAGTAATCAGCGGCTGAATACATGGTAAGAATTTGTCTTTTTTATTCACCTTGTCAAATTTAATTTGACACTGACATTTTTCGAAAACTACAGTCGCTCACACATTTTAAAGAAGATATGATTTGTATAAAACCCTAGTAACGTAAAATTACGGCAAACACATGTTAAAGGTGTAGGTCTCTGATTGGTCAATTTTAAGACGTTCTCGAATATCTTTTAAGCTAGATTTTTTTTTCTTCGAAATTACACATCCGAGTTCAGTCTCGTGTTTCCTCATTCGCTCTGGGGCGCGAGTTGTGAGACAGCCTGTATGTTAAAATAGGTATTCGTATATCCACGTTTTAATAATACATAATATATTGTATGTACATTCTTACAATAAGCTACAATACTTTTATAAAGAAATTGCATCTACCAAGCCAATGTATGAACTTCAAAGTATGAATTTATATTTGTATGTTGAATGCCGTTATAATACAACAAAAGTACAAAATAAAACTATTGAATACGTTTGTAATATATTCTCCTTTTGATGTACATTTAACATGGAATTGTACGACCACGTATACAGTCTCCTGCATATTGAAATATAAAATCTACGTCCTTAGAATAATATAGAAGTCAAATAAATTACTTTCCGCAGATAAATCTCCTGGCAGGAAGAATAAAAATGCAATAACATAGTAACAGAAGTTTTCAGAAAATTTTTGAATGGACTCTGGTTTATGTAAAATATTGAATCGTTTAGTTCTGCCTTGCCCCATGAGTCTTTGGTGTGTTTTAAAATTTATTTACGTACTATCTGAAAATGCGCTCTAATTGTTTTAATTTTGGGGCTCCAACCGATTGTAGTATATATTTCTTGTACCCAGAGCTGGGCAGTACTTGCAAGAAATGTACTTTATTAGGCTTGTAAGTACTTTCAGTACTTCAAGTACTGTACTCGAAGTACTTTCTATTTATAGTACTTTGTACTTGACAAAGTAAGTCTATTCACAGGTAGGTACTTGGTACTTGATACTTGGAAAAATACTTGAAGTACAATGAAAAGTACTTGAAGTATTTTTAAATACTTGAAGTACTTTAAATGTACTTGAAGTATTTTAAATGTACTTGGAGTATTTTAAATGTACTTGAATTACTTTAAATGTACTTGAAGTGCGATGAATAATTTAAAAGTTAACAATGTTATGAGAATTGTTTGTCTGTCAGTGTTTCTTTTGTAGTGGTGTGGTGTTATTCTTGTAGCCCATAATTATGTGTTTCATTAATAAAAATATTTTCAACGATAATATGAAAGTAAAGATATATTTGCATTTTTTTGGCATAAATAAATTAATTCTAATCTGCATACTACATATACGTATAATGTTTATATTACCTAACTACAGTGCTGGGACTTTACTGTATCGCCTGGCAATCGCATGACTTAAAAATGACGTCATTCTAACATCTAGGTACAGCTTCTCGTAATCTCGTATCGCTTGGGGATCATATGACGACAATTTTACGTCATGCGATCGCTAGGTGATACGGCAGTCCCAGCGAGGAATTCTTGTTTTAAATAACCCAATAAATATCTCATATTGAAATTTTTGTCAGTAATCACCTTTTAAGGTCCATATAATCAGAAAAATATCAATTATCTGAAAAAGTACTTGCACCCAAATTCACAAGTACTTTTTCAAGTACTTAGTACTTTCAAGTACTTTAGAAACTAAAAAAGCACTTGTACTTCAAGTACTTTTAGAAACATCAAGATACTTGGTACTTGTACTTCAAGTACTACTTTCCGGTACTTTGCCCAGCTCTGCTTGTACCCCAAAAAAGTTTTAATATAAAATTCAAAGGGTAAGTAAAGTTTTCTGATAAAATAATGGTATGCGGTGAAATTTTGGAATCGAGCGTCTTATACAAAAAATTGCCAGCCAAAGTTGATTTCATAAATTTACATTATGTGAATGAAGATATTAAGTTTTGCTCTGACCCAGCTTCGAGCCACTAACCCCGAACAACGCTGTGGTTGGAGGCAAAAATAACGTTTTTCTACTCTCACTTGAAAAACTTATCTTTTCTTTACAATCTGGGCCTCGATTTTGTAACTTTAAATTCTGTCGGATTTCAAATTCTGTCAGAATTGGGGTTTCCCCCTCCATTTTACCTAGCCGTCTTTTCGGTACCTGCTATTTAAGCGATTTTATAAATTCTATCGAAAAATCCAAATTTTGCCGGGAATATGTTTGTGCGGTACCGGTACTTTTCTTAAAAAATGTGCCTAAATGGTAAATTCCAGCCGATGTGCTCATTATTCATTGTGTTCTGGTGGCGAATAGTACGCTGACGTTTTTTTTTTTCAACAATTATTAAGAAGATTGTAAGTATATTTTGAAATTATAGTAAATATACGTAATTATTGATATATACATACATAAATATAATGAAAATAACAGTATAGTACATGTTTATCTCTACAATAGAGTTAGAGACCACCGTCTGACTAAACGAATTTAAAAAGCTTTGGCCAATAACTCTCTTGTAGCTTCCATTGGCAAAAAAGTACAATGAACAGAATATCTAAATAAAAAATAATTGAAATGTTAATACTAATTCAATCATGCAAAATGTACTTTTATTTCTGGAGGAATAAAAGTTCGCCTCGTTCTCTCCCTCATGTTGGGGCGAATTTTTGCCATAAATGCTTGAACTGCTTCCTTATTCAAGCTAAAAATTTTAAAAAATGTAATATATAAAATAATAAATATAAATGTAGGTAATTAAATTTCTAAGTATTTTTGGTTGTATATGTTTACCGAAAGGTTTTAACAAATTGCTCTTCCGATAGTTCATATGGATTCATAGAATCACGAAGAAGTCTCCTTTCTCTTCTCAAATCAAATATTTCTACCGGAATCCGTCTTCTGTTTCGCCGGTGATAAATATGCCACATCAAAACATGAGCCATACCTTAAAAACATGTTAGCAGATATACGACAACAAATATAAATATATAAATAACGTTACTTACTATTGTTGCCCCAAAATACTGTATAAAAGATATAAACTAATGCGAATTACTGCTATACAAAATATATACAAAAACTAAAAACTAACTCATAAATAAAAAGAGTTACGAACACTGATAACTATAATGACTTAAAACAATATATACACGAACTATAATAATAACTAAAAATGCGTAAGAATAATAATACGAATATGTTTATAACCCAATTTTTCAAACTAGACGTAGAGAGAGAAATGTCAAACAAAAAACGAAGGAATTCTACTGCTTCAGACCAGTAGAATTTGAAATCCTTCCGGGGAAAGAGTGGGGGAAGTCTCAATTCCGACGGATTTGAAATCCGACAGAATTTAAAGTTACAAAATCGAGGCCCTGTAGTGGATATTTAGGCAATTCTAGTTAACTAAGTGGATATTCTAGAATGCATATGAAATCAACGAATCATGAAGCACTAAGTCTTGTAAACCAAGCAACCGTCTATTCATTTATTACAAGGTTAAGAAGAAGAACGGTACGGTCACATGATATTCCAAGTCGTCATTTAGATGTAATTTTTTTTCTTTGTCCTTATGAGATATGGCCGTCATATCCACTCTTTTTGTACAATAGTAGATTGTACAACAATAATGGATATATGAGAATGAAGTTTGAGCATGACGCCATAATTTAATATAAACTGTCACGTTCTCGTAAACTTAAATTAAAATAATGTATTCTCTGTAATTGATAGTATACATGTCATTTTCATGCAGATTTGTGTGTCAATAACATACATATGTTTAATAATAAAGTGGTTTAATGAAAACGATTGATTAATTATTAACACAGAATATAAAACTGTACTAATATAATGCAGTAGAACTTACCATATCACAGAATTAGAAAACTTGAAAAAGATGATCCGCGTTTGAATCTAAAACAAAAATAATGTCAATTAGAGTCAATTTTTGCGACTAAACTCAGCGTCTGTATTGAAGACAATATCCATTGAATATGAAGTATAAAAGTATAAAATATTCTTCAATATTTATAATAACATTAAATGTGAAAAAATTATATTTAACAGCGTTTTTTCAAGAAAAACTATTAAAATCTTCAAATGAGGGTACTTCCGGTCGACCAATTATAACGAAAATCTAATCAGCTCTTCACATGGATGTAACGAAGAGGAATACGAAAGAATTATAATTTTTAGAATTGTAGTATTGGAGTTATCAACGGAAAAAACCGCCCCACACACACACGCACGCACGCACGCACGCACGCACGCACGCACGCACGCACGCACGCACGCACGCACGCACGCACACACACACACACACAAACACACACACACACACACACACACACAGACAGACACACACACACACACACACACATATATATATATATATATATATATATATATATATATATATATATATATATATATATATATATATACCGTGTGTCTGTCTTAAAGGTGTACATAGGAGATTAACATGGGAAATCAGTTTTTTGCAATTTCCTGCTCACCTAATTATTTTAAGCAAAAACGTGTCAAATAAAAGTTTTAGGGCATAAAATTCTGCATCTAAATCAATAAACATAATTACCTTTACATGCTTTGTAACGACAGAAATTAAATATGAAAATTTCGAAAATTACGTTTAAAATATCGACAGCCATGGAATTGAACAAAAAATAAATAAATTCTTGACGTTTTATCAAATTGTCAGAAACGTCAAATAAGTTAAATTACGTTGTGACAGATAAAACGTCAAGCATTTATTTATTTATTGTTCAATTCCATGGCTGTCATTATTTTCAACGTAATTTTCGACATTTTCATAATTAATTCCTGTCGTTATAAAGCATGTAAAGGTAATTCTGTTTATTGTTTTACATGCAGAATTGTATGCCCTAAAACTTTTATTTGACGCGTTTTTGCTTAAAATAATTAGGCGAGCAGGAAATTGCAAAAAACTGATTTCCCATGATAATCTCCTATGTACACCTTTAAGATAGACACACGGTATATATACACACAGTCATACAGACATTATCGCAAAAATAGTAAAATCGTATTCTAGGGACTTTAAAACGTGCTTATTCATTAAAAAGTCATCATAGAATTTGTTGACCAAAAACAATACCTTCCTTACCTAAAGGTATGACGGAAAGTATAAAGTTGCCATCGGATTTGTACCCGTTTCACAAAAACTAAATTAATATTAATGTGATATAAATATCTTGCGATATTGTTGAAAATCCTAATCAATTCTTATTCCCTGTAGTCTCACAAACATCGGAGAAAACTTTGTAGTAACCTAATAAAGACGGCTACAATTGGCATTTTTCCAATATAGAGCATCGCAGAGAGTACATTGACATACTGTATTATACAAGTAAAATGTAACCATAGCTTAGACCCGCGGAGTTTTCAAATATATTGTGAATAATTTTTCACTTTGATTTATGAGTTTAGGGAATATTTATTTGCAACATGAAACGAGTAATAAATATAGAAGGAATATATGGAAAAATAAACAAACATATGAAAGCTGTATTTACAATGAAAAAGTTCTGAAATATGTACATTTATTTTTAAATCCTTTATTTAAATTTTAAGCCTGCGACTATGCCTGAAAGGCTCTATTTTAATTTTTATATATCATTTAAATGTTAACTATACCCCATTCGCTGACACACACACACACACACACACACACACACACACACACACACACACAAACACACACACACACATACAGACATTTATTAATTAATTTATTTATTTATTATTGACCTCCTTACAGGATATAATATCCCAACTACAAGGGGGTCAGAGATACACGAATTAGCAAAAACCCGAAAAACATGTTTGACGTAGACAAAGATAAAATGTGAAACACAATATACATACATAAAAAATAATACACAATAGAAGAAAAAAATTATATATGCATAAGATTTATTCTATTTATATCAAAATGTACGTAAATTAGAATTCAAAATATTTTTAAAAGCAACATAGTTTATGTTGAAAATGTCAACCTCAATATCTAGAATTGAGTAGGCTTCCACAGTCTGAGTCATGAGAAATATTCGTTTTCCGGGAATGGACTGTGTTATATTTTGAGTCAGAGCTCAACGTTTCGCCCGCAGTCGTATGGGCCATCTTCAGGAGCAAGGGGGATAGTACTGTCTTAAACAAGGTTACCCGACGTGTCATGTCAACCACGCTAGAGGCCGAGTTTAAGCAACAAGAGGGGGAGACTCAGTTTACAAGGTAACCCGACGTGTAAACCACGCTAGAGGCCAAATAAACCAAGTGACGAAAGGAAGGCCGAGAAGACAGTTATATACTAATCTAAAAATACGGTAGATGAGTAAAGCTAATGAGGTCCAATGGGAATCGAGTTCGTAATAGTAGATTGATCTCTAAACCTGATATCCTACAGCAGAAGCTTGACCACATCAGACATAGTTTAATCCAGAACAACTATGACGTAAAATTAATCAATAATGTAATTCATAGACAATTTAACCCTTTACCCAAAAAACCCGTGGATACCTCGTTCGAAACATTTGCATCTATCCCTTACATTAAAGGATTCTCGGATAAAATAGGTAGAATTCTTAAAAAAAACAATATTAAGGTCTTTTTTAAACCTCCACAAAAAATCTCAGAAATACTCCCTCAAACTAAAGATAAACGCGAACCTTTATCGTCACCCGGTGTTTATAGTATTCCTTGTTCTTGCGGCACAGTATACATAGGTGAAACAGGAAGGAGTGTTCACACTAGATTGTCAGAACACAAACGCTGTCTGCATAATGGTATGGTATTAACATCTGCGGTCGCAGAACACCAACACAACACAGGACATAACATCTTATTTGCAAATTCCCGCATTTTATAGCTCCTGTCCCTGAGTTTTACAGACTTAAATACAGGGAAACTTTAGAAATATGGAAACATCCTAATAACATCAATCGGGACGATGGCTATTTCTTGAGCCACATGTGGAAACCGGTGATTCTCGGAACACGACACGCCTAATCTACCATTACGAACTCGATTCCCATTGGTCCTCATTAGCCTTGTTCATCTACCGTATCTTTAGATTAGTATATAACTGTCTTCTCGGCCTTCCTTTCGTCACTTGGTTTATTCGGCCTCTAGCGTGGTTTACACGTCGGGTAACCTTGTAAACTGAGTCTCCCCCTCTTGTTGCTTAAACTCGGCGTCTAGCGTGGTTGACACGTTCGGTAACCTTGTTTAAGACAGTACTGTCTCCCTTGCTCCTGAAGATGCCCCATACAACTGCCGGCGAAACTTTGAGCTCTGATTCAAAATATGACACAGTCCATTCCCGGAAAACGAATATTTCTCATGACTCAGACTGTGGAAGCCTATACGCAATTATTTCACACTGTATATTATTAGAACAAATACGTAAACATGTACTACATGAGATTAGCATAATTCTTGTGCTAACTTTATGTAACTATTTGTTTATCTCATAATTTCCCGTGTTTCCTCTAAGCCATGTCTTTGTGCTTGTAGTTGTATTCATTACTGCTAACTTACGAATACCTGGCACGCAGACATGAGTGTATGCAAGAAACTTTACTTGTAGGTAATTTCTAAAACCTTCTCACGTAAATGTACGATTAGCTGTAGCCTTACAAAATTTCCTGCATATCTGCCAATGTCGAGAGAAAAATTCCTTGTTTTTTATTGCATAATTGTTTATTTTACATGAAAAAATATAATTAAAATAGTAGCAAAAAGTATACTGTTATATTTTTTGTCAGTACTTTTCGCCAATTACATTTATTTTGCAATCTAGATTAATTATATGTCATGTAGATTTCTGCAGTAATTCTGCATATACAAGGGTCACACTAGAATTATTTAAAAAAATCTGATGTGGCCAGCACATTGCCTCCCGTCAGTTCTATGTATTTTGTATAAATGTCATACAGAAATTTCCTTGCAAAAGATTTAATTTCTTGTACATTACCTTAAGGTAGGTGTATGTATTTTATACAAATTTCATACAGAAAGCAAAAGGTTCTATATTTCCAGTAAAATTATAACACAACCATACTGTCAACTGCACTTGACACTGACACCTTTAAATTAGAATTTTCTTAATGTAGCAGCTGTTTCCAGACTTATAACATAGCTGGCTAATATATGATATTTAATTTCTTTATAATTTTTACCTTCCGTTACCTTTAGATAAGGAAGGTATTGTCTTTGGTCAAAAAATTCGGTGGTGAGTTTTTGATGAATAAGCACGTTTTAGGGTTCCTAGAATACGATTTTACTATTTTTACGATGATGTCTGCATGTGTGTGTGTATGTGTGTGTGTGTGTGTGTGTGTGTGTGTGTGTGTGTGTGTGTGTGTGTGTGTGTGTGTGTGTGCGCGCGTGTGTGTATGTGTGTGTGTGTTTGTGTGTGTGTATGTGTGTGTGTGTGTGTGTGTGTGTGTGTGTGTGTGTGTGTGTGTGTGTGTGTGTGTGTGTGTGTGTGTGTGTCTGTGTGTGACAAAATTTTCTAATACGATAACTCTAATACCATAATTCCAAAAATTATAATTCTTTCGTATTCCTCTTCGTTACATCCATTTGAAGAGCTGATTAGATTTTGGTTATAATTGTTCAACCGGAAGTACCCTCATTTGAAGATTTTAGCAGTTTTTCTTGAAGAAACTATATTAAATATATTTTTTTCACATTTAATGTAATTATAAATATTAAAGAATATTTTATTCTCTATACGATTTGAATGATATGCTTAGAGTTAAAAAAATTATAAAGAAATTAAATGTCATATATATTAGTCAGCTATGCTATAACACTGAAAACAGCTGTTATATTAAGAAAATTCTGATTGAAAAGTGTCAGTGTCAAGTGCAGTTGACAGTATGTTTGTTAAAATTTTACTGGAAATATAGGATCTTTTGCTATAAACTTTCTGTATGGGATTTTTATAAAATACATTTGAGCTTCTAGTAAAGTGCCATTTCCGGTTATCCGATTTTCACCAAAATCTAATGGGCTCTTTTCAAGATTTCAAAATTTTCTGAATGACAGTATTTGAGTCAGAGTGGAGGATCCACACACACAGACATCATCGTGAAAATGTTATAATTGGATTCTAGGGACCTTAAAACGTGGTCATTTATCAAAATCTCGATATGCGACTTTTAGCATGATCCCTATACCTCCCTTACCAAGGGTAGCGGAAGGTAAAAATTAAATTGAAGGAACAACGTTTTGACAATGTACTACAGGTGATGGAAAATGCGGTGCGAGAGCTGAAGGCACTTTCAGAAAATTCCAAGGGTGTTTTAAACAGTTACTAATGTAAAAACGTTGTGCCTGTTTTGAATCAAATATTATTGACCAATTCCGCTACCTTCTATATCGCTAGAGAATAAAATTCAGATGTCACAAATTAAATCTGTCAGAATGAAATGATAAAAAGCCATATTTGCTTTTTGTTTCGTGGAAGGTGACGCAAAATATGAATAAAAATGAAAAGGTGTGGAATACTGGTGATCAATTTTCATTGTTGGAACAGAGTGCGTACCCATTTATCATCATTTGCATTCAAAAAAATAGAATTTCAGTTCAGCTGATAAAGACAAATGCTTCGAATAATAATATTATTAAGCTTCTTCAGATTTTGATGCAGTTCTAAAATGAGATTAACTGGTATATTAAAAAAGGGGCATTAATAATTTGTTACTTGTTTTCTGGTGTGTACAGATTCATTTATTAAAGCCAATCAGTGGCGGCTCATGGGATGAAGATTTGGTGGGGCACATTTGGTAAATATTTATAGTATGTACTTATCAAAATATTGTCCTTGATTTGGAACAATGTCTGCAAAATTATTTATCACTACATCATTGAAATTTGAGATATTTTTAATAAATGTCTTTTCTATGCTTAGCATAGCCAATACCGCTACTAGATTGATGCCTTGGTCATTGACCGTGTGCAAGAGAATATGGTGGTGGTTGTCTTCGTCTAACGCAAGCGAAGTTACAATTCGTTTGTCTCTGTCTGGCGCATGGCCTTGTATACGCAGTATTAACACATCGTGGTCACAATTTATGGATAAATTTATAAAATTATTTATAATTTAAATCCCAGATCCTACGCTTTAAACAAACAAAGCGCAGTTATTCAAATGTATGTAACTGATAGATAAATGTCACTATCAAAGAACTAATCATTTCAAAATAATATTAGTAACGTTTTAAAAAGTAAATAGAACAATAGAAAAGGAATTCAATACAGTTTCCAGCCTAAGTAAATATGTAGTTATGTATTTAGATTAATAAAAATTAACGATTCACAAAAATGTATAAGCTAATCCTCATTTTTGGATTAGTGAATTCTATTCTATCTCAGTATTCAAAATTTAATTTCATTTATTATAGCTCCGGTGGCTCAATAGTTAGAGCAACACCTCGTGCCATGAGTGCCCTCGGGGCTCTAGGTTCGAATCCCACTAAGGCATGGATGTGTGTGAATGTGAACCCACTCTGTAATTGGAATTTAACCTTGTTGAGGGGTTTACAAAATCTGATGTAGACACCACACGACTTGTACTAATATGAGGTATAGACTCAATTATAAAATTGCACGTATTTGACGTAATTTGACATTAACATCTATTTTTTATTTTTTTGTTATTTTTTGTCCTAGTCCATAGCAAGTTTCATTACAAAAACCAAAAAGTATATAAGTTTTAAATTTACATACCTCGCTTATACAAAGGGCTAATTTAATAATATTTGAGGTGCTAGACGCAGAATTTAATTCTCTAAAACTCTTATTTGAAGCATTTATTTCTAAAATCAAAATGAAACCATTTTATTCAAGAAAAACTGTTAACAACTTCAGGTAATATATTACTGCCGGCTAGCCTGTTTTAACCAAAATCTGCTATGCTGTTCCAATTGATATAAAAGTCTTATATACCAAATTTGAAAAGTTTTGGATTATATTTTAATATAGTTTTTCATTAAAATCTATTATAGGCTTCAAATAAAGTACCATTTCTGGAAATTATGTAATGACCAAAAAGGGAGGTGCACAACTAGATGTTATAGAAGTCCTAAATACAAAATTTCAACTATCTACGGCTTACCGTTTTTGAGTTATGCGAGATACGTAAGTATACGTACGTACAGACATCACGACGAAATTAGTCAGAATGGATTCAGAGATGGTCAAAATGGATATTTCCGTTAAAATATGAAAACCGAATTTTTTTGCGAATACAATACTTCCTTTACTTTGCACAAGGAAGTAAAAAAGGTAGTTATTTGGATTATATTAGACTATATTTTAAGAAATAAACTGTCAAAATTAGAGAAAAATTCTTTACCCAAAAATAAGTATTAACTTAATCTTTTTTGTGACTCGGGCGGTTAATGGCGGGAGGTATTGTGTTGACCTTATCAGATTTTTTTTGTTTTGTTAAATTTGGGGTCATTGACCACTTGACATAATGTAGGAACCGCTACTGGTCTCAAAAAGAATGTATACGGTTTAATGCTTGTCCAATTTGACTACATCTGATTTTGTTGTATTTGTAGTGATTACAACGTAACTAAATCCCAGTAGATGGATTATGTCATAACAAGCTTAAATGAAGATTTAAGAGTATTCCCAATCAATTTCGATCGTTTTGCATAATTATCTGCCGTTAATTATTATCATATTACTAATTACGTCTCTAAATACATCACTTCCGATTAAATACTATCATATTCGTTAATTACTAAATGCAATGTTGTTAAAATAATTTAGTACATTAAACGTGAAACGCTGGGCGTGATTAGGGGCGGAAATTTGAACATTCTAGATCAAATTTCTACGGAAAATTAATGTGTGGTACAGTTAAAAAATGGGGGAAACATGTTTTCAATCATCCAGCTTTAATCCGGAAAAAATCAGCTTCTGATACGACAGTTAGGTCTCAGGTGCAATGAAAACGTTTTACCTCCCGCTACCCATAGTAAGGAAGGTATAGGGATCGTGCTAAAAATCGCATATCGAGATTTTGGTAAATGACCACGTTTTAAGGTCCCTAGAATCCGATGTTAACATTTTCACGATGATGTCTGTGTGTATGTATGTGTGGATCCTCCGCTCTAACTCAAATACTATCATTCAGAAATTTTTGAACCTTGTATTTCTTCTACCTTATTCTAATATGGAAAGAAGCCATAAGATTTTGGTCTAAATCAGATAATCTTAAAATTAAAGATTATTACATTTTCTACATGTTGGCATTAATACTTTTTCTATATATTTTATGGATAAATTTATAAAATTATCTATAATGTAAATCCCCGAGCCTACGTTTTAAACAAGCTCCTTGGTTACACAGTTCGGGACCGATTTAAATTCACTTGGGAACTATTCAGTGTTTGTCTCAGTTAATGACGTCATATTTGTTACAATGAGTATGTTTATATCGACGTTCTTAATCGGATTTAAGTGGCTTTAAGATTAGAAATTGTATTTAAGAAAACCATGTCGTTTAAAAAAATAAAAAAAATTCATGTGGCCAGCATATTACCTTCCGTCAGATCGTGGTCAGATCTATGCATATTGTAAAAATTCCACACAGATTTTCTTGTAAAAGATTCCATATTTCCAGTACATTACCTTCAGTTCTATGTATTTTGTACAAATTCCATACAGAAAGCTTTTTGTAAGAGATTATATATTTCCAGTAAAATTATAACACAAATATACTGTCAAATGCACTTGATACTGACATTCGTCAATCAGAATTTTCTTAATATAGTAGATGCTTCCGTGGTTACAGCACAGCTTGCTGCTTTATTTTTTTATAAATCTATTACTTTATATCCATTGAATATGAAGTATAAAATGTAATCAAATCTTATAGAGAATAAAATATTCTTTAATATTTATAATAACATTAAATGTGAAAAAATGATACTTAACACCGTTTTTTCAAGAAAAACTGTTAAAATCTTCAAATTACGGTACTTTCGGTCGACCAATTGTAACCAAAATCTAAACAGCTCTTCATATAGATGTAAAGAAAAACAATACATACATGCATACATACACACATTCATACATACAGACATCATCATAAAAATAGTAAAATCGCATTCTAGGGAACCTAAAACGTGTTTATTCATTATAAACTCATCATCGATTTTTTTGACCAAAGACAATACCTTCCTTACCTAAAGGTGACGGAAGGTAAAAATAATTGTAAATGCAAATGTTTTACAGGGTCTAAAAGTAATTTGTAAAGAATTTTTTTTTCAATAACCCTCAAAATAAGGCAGTTATGACTATTTTTTGAAAAACAAAAGAACTCCAATAACTACGAACCTGGGCACCAAATCAAAAATTGGAACTAAGAAAAGTTGTTTTAATGAGTTCTAACTACCATTTTCGGGCGTGACGACTTAGTATTAACACCCTGTACATTGAGTTGAGTGGAGATTACATGAATTAGAATCGGTCCCCTCATCTCAAATGTATGTAACTGACAGATAAATGTCACTGTCAAAGAACTATTCATTTGAAATTAATAATAGTAATGTTTTAAAAAGAAAATAGTAAATAGAACAATAGTTATATGGAAATAAATTTAATACAGTTTCCAGCATAAATGTAAGTATACATATATGGAAATTAATAAAAATTAAATTGCGGGAGGTATAGTGTTGGCCACATCAATTTATTTTTGCACTTGAGTGTACTTACATTTAGTACTTGATACCTTAAATACCTTAATATTACTCTAGTTTAATAATAAGTCTAATTAATGTACAATATGTATTTATTAAAATACAAACATTTAATATCTTTATTTTTTATACAATTATTTATTTAAAATATTTGGAAGTCGGATTCGGCCACTTGAGACACAATAATCCACAAACTAAAAGACAAATTACAACTTAGTATACATAAAAAACATAGTTATATATGGACATAACTCACATATAGAAATAAAAGCCATATATAAAAATGGAGGTAAGCAGCCAGATTCCAATAAATATGGTAAAAGTATATTACTAAAAAATGATCCAAATTGTCCTGACATCGAGATTAAAGATAATGCCATTCCTCTAAAAACGACAGTAAACAATAAATAAATATTAAAAATTACTCGAAATCTGTCATACAGTTTTATATTTTTACAAAACAACAGTTACAGACAGAATATTTCTATTTATAATAAATAAATATATTATCAGGGCTATTATTTTTGTGCAAAAATGTGAAATGTTTACTGTACCTTAAGGAAGTTGGAAACAATTCTACAACTACAGTAATAAGAGTAGAAAAACTCATTATTGACAGAAAAATACTGATAACCGCTGCCACAATAACTGAAAATTCGCTGGTAGTAAAGTAAATACTGAACGATGCACATCCACTTAGACTTAGCATAAATACTGGAAAGTATACACATACATATAAATATTATTCAATATTGGATACTGATATTGCTAAAATATCAAAATAAAGTATGCGTAAATGTATTGTCCATAATTTTCTAACCAAAAAACATGTGTAGGTAAGACTTACATTCTTGTATGGCTCGAATTCCGTGTTTGAGTATGTCCCTATTTAGTCTGAATGTCTTAAAACTTATGAACACAGTCAATACACTTAATTTCATCAAAATAAGCACTTAGAAACAAGATATTGTTTTTTTTTTTGGTTGACTTACGGAACATTGTATAAATTAATAGGCCAATTCTGAACATTCATCTGTAAAACTGTAATTTCGTAAATCTGTAAGCTACGATAAATCTGTAACTACACAATTTACAGATTTGGCAATTCTGAACACATATCTGTAACGAGCTGAGCTACAGACAGGGGTATGTTAACTACCTAATTATTAATAGACTATTAATATTACGGAAAAACATAATGAAATATATCTGTCAATTTTAGAATACGATTATGCGTTAATAAGTAATACCATCAACGTTTCGGCAGAAATGCTGCCTCCAAACCAGTCCTGCGCCTCTTTTAGCCCCTCGTCATTCTGTCCGCCGTTGTCATCTTTTAACATTCCAAACTACCTTCTACCATTTCTTCCATGCATTTTTCCTTCAATTATAATTTTCTGAAGACAATCTCTCCTTAAAGTATGTAGAATGCAATTGACCTTCCTCTGTCTTTTTTTCTCATAATTCTTCTCCACTTCATTCTTTTTCTCCTTCTTCCTCAAGGTCCATGTTTCGCACCCAAATAACAAAATATTTTATATGAAGTGTTTTGCAAATCTTTTCCATAATTTTATATTGATGCGCATTGCTATTTCCAGTTCTAAAATTTTAGTGAGATTGTCTTTCCTTGGGCGATCTCTTCTTTACTATTGCCATTCTAAGTTACTATACTTCCAACTTCCAAGATAGCTTAATAATTCTACCTTCTCTCCTTCTAACCATATGTTAGCGGATCCTTCCTTCTTAGCTATCCTTATTACTTTTGATTTCTTTATGCTTATTCTCCAAATTCGTCCTAATTTATAGGGAATTATAACAGATTTACAATTTCATGTAAACTACTAGTTTTGTAAAAAAAAGTCACTGAAATGACTTTTATTATAAGAATTTACTTATTCTCATCATTTTCTAAGAAAATACCCAATAAAACATTAACCGTAGTTGCTCATTCACTTTTATTTAAAAAAATCTGTAAGCTTACGGCCAAGATTTCTTTCACCGTAAGAATTTACGAGAATTGTCAGCATTTACAGATTTTCTGTACGGTGCAGATGCGATTAGAATTGTAATTTATCGGAAGATGTTACAGGCCTTACAGATTTGCTTACAGGTCTTACAGATTCGCTCAGAATTGGCCTATAAATTTACTAGGTTATGAGTACCAAAGACGTAAATTCAAAAATTTTGACATCAAAATTTCAGAAAAAATAATCGTTTTCTCATTAAATTGCTGTCAAAGTTGGTTAGAATACTTGATCAATTCTACAAGTTATTCTGATTAGAAAATTACAAAGAATACAAATTAAGATTGTATTATTACGATTTTTGTCTTACCTATTAAATATTTTTTTGGGAAACAGTTAATAATAGCCATCAAAAATAGTGTACCTATAACTGTGA
This sequence comes from Harpalus rubripes, assembly GCA_963082715.1. Taxonomy (NCBI): domain Eukaryota; kingdom Metazoa; phylum Arthropoda; class Insecta; order Coleoptera; family Carabidae; genus Harpalus; species Harpalus rubripes. The sequence continues at coordinate 54,531,272 of OY720459.1, forward strand.
CTATAGATATTACCAAATTATTTGTATATATTCTGGTATTTGGCAAAATCTAAATAATATAAATATTAGTTATTATTAATATTGTTATATGTTTGCATTATATACTTACAACTGTGCAATTTGTATTATTTATATTATTAATGTTCATACTAATATTTTTGTTATAAGAATATTCAATGACATCACACAATGTTCCATTTGATCCATTGATCTTATAATATTCGTCCATACTAGTAAAGATCTGTGGAAGCCAAAGTCTTATACCATTAGTTCTAAAACAATCATTTTCATATAACATTGATGGTACATTTGAGAACTAATAAGTATTACATATTGAACACACTGTATATTTAATTATTTATACATACCCAACCATAATTCCTGAGTTTATGATCATACACAAACATATATTTGTCAGATGTGGTTGCAAAAATAAAGATTTTATTTGCATTAATCCATTTTGCAAAAATTTAAAAAGATTTGGTTTTAAAAAGAATATGTTTTCATATATTACATCCATTGCAAGATTTGTATCTGATGTTTCGTTTATTAATTCTTTTATCTACAATATATTTATATATTAGAGAAATAGCGAAGTCCACCCGCTACCTTTGGTAAGGGAGGTATAGGGATCGCGCTAAAAATCGCATATCGAGATTTTGGTAACTCAAATACTATCATTTAGAAAATTTAGTAACCTTGAATTTCTGCCTTATTCTAATATAGAAAGAATAAGCCATTAAATTTTGGTGAAAAAGGCATTTTACTTGAAGCTCAAAATAGTTTTTCTTCGAAGAATACCTTCAAATGTTATTTTTTCGAGATTTGTGTTATAAAAATTAAAGATATTTTATGGGTAAATTTATAAAATAATATATATAATTTAAATCCCGGAGCCTACGCTTTAAACAAACAAAACTCCTTGGTTACGCAGTTATTCAAATGTATGTAACTGACAGATAAATGTCACTGTCAAAGAACTAATCATTTCACAATAATAGTAACGTTTTAAAAAGAAAATAGTTATTTATGCTACAAGAGATGTATGTACCATTTACTAATCGAGCAAATAAGTTCGAGAGTGGCCATGTTGCATTTTTTCCACTCCCGATGATTTATTTTTTACCTGTCCATTTTCATTGCCAGATATGTCATGCTGTCAAGAAATACAGCTGAATTTTGATACATTAAAAAAAAGAATCTAAGTATTCCATAGAAAATTTAAGAAGAAAAACGCTGTCATCTGTCACATTTGTCACGTCAACGGTAACTTTTGAATGGAAATATTTATGAAATGATTCAAAATTATAAATGACTTCCCGTCATTAATAGAAACCGATATCTTGACAGTAAAATACACATACATCCCTACAAACAATGTCCTAATAGCCTATTTACGATATTGGAAGTGGGAAAAGTAAATAGAACAATAGAAAAGGAATTAAATACAGTTTCCAGCATAAGTATATATGTAGCTAAAATTAACGATTCAAAAAAAAGTTTAAGCTAATCCCCATTTTTGGATTAGTGAATTCTATTCTATCCCGGTATTTAAAATTTAATCTTCATTTTATTATCAAAAAAGGCAGTTACTTGGATTAGATGAGACTATATTTTAAGAAATAAACTGTCAAAATTAGAGTATAATTCGCTAATCCAAAAATAAGGATTAGCTTAATCTTTTTTGTAACGCGGGCTGTAAATGGCGGGAGGTATTGTGGTGGCCACACCAGATTTTTTTTTAGCAGCCACCACCAATATTATACTTACTGGATATTCGCTTTCATGTAGCCCAGTATTACAAGCGAAAATCTTTTTAAATATTTTCATGGCTTCGTCATTTCTACCTTTAGTCATTAAATATTTGGGACTTTCTGGTAGAAATGAAAATATTATCGTCGAAAAAACCATTGGTAGTGAAGCTAGTAGCATAAACACTTGCCACGAATGGAGAACTAAAATAAATGTTATTGTAGTTGATAGAATTCCATATCGTTGTACGTGATGTTGAAATCTGTCTTTGACCAAAGCAGCCAAATCCAAAACATAAATAGAAAACTTAATGGTGTACTTATTATAAATATGTATACAGGGTGTTATATAAGTAACGTGCCATACGTTACCACTTAATAAACAATGTTTATCGCGAGCATAATATCTCTGTGGCAACAATTTTTCGGACAATAAAAGATTCCGAAGAAGATACACTCTGTGTTAATTTGCCCAAAAGTGGTCGACCAAAAATTTTGAGCCACATGAGAGAACAAAGATTAATTGCAGCCGACAAAGGCAAAGTTGGAGTGTCACAACGAACTGTAGCCAGAAGATTCGATGTTTCGAAGACCACTGTTTTTAGAACACTTTCTCGAAATGACGTGGTGTTTTGAAAAAGAAGAAAGGCACCAAAATATACCGTGGTCTAATTAAAAAGAGTCCCTAGATATTGTCGTAATTCATTTTCTCATTAAACTTATTGTAATGGATGACGAAAAATATTTTACTCTGTCCCATTCCGAGATTAAACGAAACGATGGTTTTTATACTAATGACATAGAAAACACACCAGAAAATGTCAAGTTCAAAGGTAAATCTAAATTTGAGGATAAAATTTTAGTATGGTGTGCCATTTCTGAAGCCGGATATATCTCGCAGCCGTACATTGGTCGTGTTCGAGGAGAAGCCTTAACTGCACAACTTTATATTAAAAGATGCCTCTCTAAATTGCTTCAATTTTTCAATACACATCACTCCAATGATGATATAATGTTTTGGCCTGATCTAGCTTCATGCCATTACGCCAGAATAACTAGAGACTGGTATAACGAAAACAATGTAGACTTTGTTCCGAAATTGGACAATCCTCCCAATGTACCTCAAACTCAACCAATTAAAGAATTTTGGTCAATATTGACCAGAAAAGTGTACGACAAGGGATGGAAAGCTGCAAATGAAGAACAATTACGACGTCACATTTACCAAAAGATTCGAGAAATCGATCCAGATGTTGTCCAGAGGATGATGGGGCAAGTCAGAAGAAAATTAAGAGCCATTGAAGATACTGGTGCATTATCAATAATTTAAATGTTAAATATTAATTGTTATACATATTGTTAATTGTTGTAATAATTAGTTTAAAAAGTAAAAGAGTTTTAAAAAAGTATCTAAAAATTTTCTCAAAACTTTAGGACCATACGTTATCATTGCTAAAAATGATAAAGAGAAGTGGTCCCAGATGGGATCCTTGAGGAACTCCGGAAGTAACATAAACGTAATTAGATATAAAATAATAAAGGCAACACATTGCTAAAATCAGTATACATTGCGTCAACTTGTGTCTTTTCATTCATATTATCTAAGATAAAATCAGTAAATTCTACCAAGTTAGTATCAACAGACCGACCGGCATAGAAACTATGGTACATTACTTACATAACAACCATGTATAACATGATTTCCATACCATAATATTTAGTGTATAACCCTTGTATTGGCAATATAAACCATGCCAAAAAGGCCAAATAAATCATGCTACTCGTCATACATACTCCTATAAATGCGACAACTATTGACCGATACTTATTCGCATAAAATTCTGACATATATGCAGCAATTAAAGCATACGGACCACTGGCGCTAAAATTATATCGTGTACAGTCCCTGTGTGATTAGTATTATTTTATTTTAATTGTAAATTAGTACTTACGCAAAACCAGACAGTAATTTGAATATAAATTGGAGGTAGAAATTGTGCATTAGGGCTCCAAGAATAACAAATATAGTTTCTAATGTATATGTAAGGAGAAGTATCTTTTTACGCCCTAGTACATCTCCTAAAAACCCCCAAAAGTAACATCCAAGAATGCATCCTAAAAATATTACAAGTTTTATTTATATTATTTTTCTAACATACAGTAGTATAACTAGCGAATGAAAGATGACGTTAAGATTATTTAATAGATGTGGTTGTTTTTTTTAAACATTCCCTATATGATTTGAAAGGAAACTGACCCTTATGTATTTCGTTACAGAAGATTAGAATTGTACTCAATACCAGGAGGCATTTAAAATAACCTTAGCAACAGGATTCAGGAATATTATGCAAATTTCAAGAATTAATTGAAAAATATCTAATGGATATTTAGTGATATTTTCAAATTTGAGGCTATTTAAATAATGATATCTTATTGGAAGTTAATACTGTTGTTTACATCGCTTCTAACCTTCAGTTTAATTTTTAAGTAATTGTTAATAAACAGTCATTTTAATTAAAGCTGGTGGGATGTTTTTACCTCCCGCTACCCTTGGTAAGGGAGGTATAGGGATCGTGCTAAAAATCGCATATCGAGATTTTGGTAAATGATCACGTTGTAAGGTCCATAGAATCCAATTTTAACATTTTCACGACGATGCCTGTGTGTATGTGCGTGTGGATCCTCCACTCTAACTCAAATACTATAATTCAGAAAATTTTGAAAACTTGTATTTCGAACTTTTTCTGCATTGGAATAGATTTTGTTGAAAATCGGATAACCGGAAATGGTACTTTACAAGAAGCTCAAAATAGTTTTTCTTCGAAAAATACCTTTACATGTTTTGTTTTCTAGATTCATGTTATTATAAAAATTAAAGATTATTAAATTTTCTATAGATTTGCATTTATACTTTTTCTATATATTTTATGGATAAATTTATAAAATTATCTATAATTTAAATCTCAGAGCCTACGCTTTAAACAAACAAAGCGCAGTTATTCAAATGTATGTAACTGACAGATAAATGTCACTATCAAAGAACTAATCATTTCAAAATAATATTAGTAAAGTTTTAAAAAGGAAAAAGTAAATAGAACAATAGAAAAGGAATTCAATACAGTTTCCAGCATAAGTGACTATGTAGGTATGTATTTAGATTAATAATAATTAAGGATTCGCAAAAAAGTTTAAGCTAATCCTCATTTTTGGATTAGTGAATTTTATTCTATCCCGGTATTTAAAATTTAATCTTCATTTTATTATAGTTTATGTGGCTCATTGGTTTGACCAACGCCTCATGTCATGAGTGCCCTCGGGGCTCTGGGTTCGAATCCCACTAAGGCATGGATGTGTGTGAATGTGAACCCACTCTGTAATTGGGATTTAATCCTGTTGAGGGGTTTAAAAAAAGGTAGGTACTTGGATTAGATTAGACTATATTTGAAGAAATAAACTGTCAAAATTAGAATAAAATTCGCTAATCCAAAAAACTTAATCTTTTTTGTGACTCAGGCTGAAAAGGGCGGGAGGTATTGTGTTGGCCACACCAGATTTATTACCTATAAAAAAAGCTGAATTAAGTAATCCTTTTTGTTGTAAACTCAAATTCAAGTCACACTGTGCAACAGGTAGGACGTATGACATAATGGTATTATCGGTAATAGGTGTCATACTGCATGGAATTGTAAACAGTAGTAGAAAATAGTTGTATTTTCCAAAATTTGTAGCAGAAACTGCTGTCTCAAAATCCGCTTTTGTGGAATCTGCAATATATTTGTCACCAAAACATACTAACAAACATAAGATAATAAATAAAATAAAAGTAGGTGACTGGTTGTGGTTCCGATATTCCGAATTCGATTCTGACCAATATAAAATTTGTAGAAATTTCTCACCATTTACATACATACATACATAAAATCACGCATTTCCCACTTAGTGGGTTAGCACAAACCCAAAAGAATTAAAATAACATAAAAAAAAAATCAGTCTCTCTTTCAACAACATTCTTACTAACCTGACATCATAGGTACAACATATATTCCTCACTCACAACATATTAAAGTAACCGAATTACGGCAGCGAAATACCGCAACCGGACCACAATAATGGTTACGAAACAATTATCCTTCGCCACACATTCCTGTCTAAGCACACTTCTTTCGCCTCGGCTACATTCATAATCGCATTCATACACGCTCTTCTTCTTTTCCCACTCGGAAACTTTCTCTCTTTTAGTACCTTATAAATCACATCCATCCACTTACACACTGGATGGCCACGCAATCGAACACCCTCAATTTCACCAAGATATATATGCTTTACAAGCCGTTCACTCTTCATTCTCTCCACATGACCAAACCATCTCAACTGGCGCATTCCTACTCTCTTAACAACATTCTTCCTAACCATACATTCTTTATACACCAAATTATTCCACACGCGATCCCGTCTTACATATCCACATACTCCACGTAAATACCTCATTTCCACGGCAGTCACTCTCTTTTTATGCTTTCCCGTCCATGCCCAACATTCGCTTCCATACATCAAAGCAGGCACCAGACAACTAATATAGGTTGGGGTCGTTTATTGAATTCACGCTTTTTTCCACTTGCGGCAAAAATGCACAGCGCGACCGCTCATGTAATTTTCACAAGCGCACCCACCGAAGGAAGGGTTAAATAATTATTTTCGATGTATAAAAATTGTAAAATTACCATTTTTCGTAGGACACATTCTAACACCGATTATTGCTACTGCTTCTAATGCTTAAACAAAACTAAATAAATATGAATTCACTTAAACCGATCTGATTAAAATTATGATAATAATATGTATGTTAAAATTAATTACAAATTTGGGAATTTATAAGTGAAATTAACAATGAATTCAACCTTATCGCAACCTTGAAATAAAATCTGCAATTTAATATTTTAGCACTGTTGGAATGCCCAGAAATAATAGCAATCAGAGATATTTTTACATATGGTTTTCTTGTTCTTATTTATTATGCAAGGTAAACAATTTTTTGTCCTCAATATGATATATTTTATTGACGAAAACTGGTGATGCGACAACAATAAAAAAATGACCGCAAGATTTATGCGTCGAGTTAGCTTATGTTAAGCCTTATTTACAACCTATCTGATAGGGATCACTATACTTCATTTCACATAAGAAAATAGTGATGGGAAGATTAAAAAACAAGATCAAACTGCACCTATCTTCGCACCACTATTTTTTTAAATATATAAAATATACAGGCTGTTTATTTTAATTGGGCCAACTATAAAAGCTACAAAGACGAAAAAATGAGCAAACAATTTTAAGAAAAGAAAAATTATTTTATTGGACCAGTGATTCTCAAAATACGGGACTTAACTTTATATATATATATATATATATATATATATATATATATATATATATATATATATAAATATATATACAGGATGTCTTGGAAATAGGGGGACATGGCTTAACCACAGATTTGTTATTGTTAGTGAACCACTAGTGTATGAAACTTGGGTGTCGCGACCACGAATAGACCGTAACTTTGTAATGGTTACGCTAATAATGTAAATTTATTGTTTTTCAGAAAGATACATTCAATAGTAAACTTTCCTGTCTGTGTGTAAGTTATGATATCTGTAACGATTTAGTCAGAAAAAAATAAAATGTAAGTGATTGCGCCGTGTAATTTTTAGAATAAATTTTATCTAGCAGTCTTTCCAAATGTCAAACAACTAATTTTTAATGACAGTAACAATTGTGTATGGGTTGTCAAAAATTTCCTTTGCCATATTTTAAAACTAGTAAAATATCCGTTTGTTCGTCTTTATGGTATTTTATTGATATTATTATAATAAGACGATTATATAATGTTATCTCACTCCTAAACAACTTTAGAAGATTGACAACTCATAAAAAATTGTTTCTGCCATTAAAAATTAGTAGTTTGATATTTGGATAGACTGCTAGATAAAATTTATTAAAAAAATTACACGGCGCAGGCACTTACATTTTATTTTCTTCTGATTAAATCGTTACAGATATCATAACTTACGCAGAAACACGAAAGCTTACTATTGAATGTAACTTTCTGAAAAACAGTAAATATACATTATTGGCGTTGCCATTAAAAAGTTATGGTTTAATCATGGTCGCGACACTCAAGTTTTATACACTAGCGGTTCACTAACAATAACAAATACTATCTTAAAAGATGAATAATACCCATATGGATTGACATACCAAATTTCATTCAATTTGAACAAAGCGTTTAGTAGAATATTGGCTAAACGGTGCACAGTCGGATATAGGTAAGTTTAGTTAAATCGTCTTATTTTGGACCCAGGAATCTGTGGTTAAGCCATATCCCCATATTTCCAAGACACCCTGTATATATTTCTTTTCTTTATATTTGTCTTGTGAAATACATTTTTTTGCCTATTTAACCGTCTTTGTAGCTCTTATAGTTCACGAGTTAGCAATAATGGCCAATTTAAAACATAACATTTTTCTCAACATTTTTGTAAGGATGTAAAATTACTACACAACTGAATTCAAAAGAAAATACTCTATCGAATGGGCCTAAAAATATATAGCATCCCATTTTGAAAAATCTGATGTGGCCAGCACATTACCTTCCGGCAATTCTATGTATTTTGTACAAATTTAATACAGAAAGTTTCTTACAAAAGATTCTATTTCTTGTACATTACCTTCCGGCAGTTGTATGTATTTTATACAAATTCCATACAGAAAATTTATAGCAAGAGATCCTATATTTCCAGCAAAATTATAACACAAACATACTGTCAATTGCACTTGACATTGACATCTTTCAATCAGAATTTTCTTAATATAGTAGCTGTTTTCATAGGTTTATAATTTTTTAACTCTAAATCCATTTAATATTAAGTATAAAATGCAGTCAAATCGTATAGAGAATGAAATATTCAAATATAATATCATAAGTGGTAAATTTTTGCCGGAAAAATTTTCAGATTGTTACGAGAGCCGGTTGCCTAGCAATTTATTGAGTGATTGACAAAAAAATCACGAGTTGTCAAACGAGTGATTTTTGATCAATGTCACGAGATAAATTGGCAACAGGCTCGAGTAAAGCAATCGGAAATTTTTTTCAAGATAAAATTTAACCACGAATGGTTTTCGGATGACTATTTCCAAAATAAAAAAAAACAGGTAATCATTTATATAATTTTTTAGAGGTATTTTGTTTCACTTTGCTTTTTCAACGTTTTAAATAGATTCCTGTCCAAATCGACTCGTTTTTAATAAAAAACTGATAACATTGAAATTATACAGACTTTGACAGGTATGTAAACAATATATTTCTAAAACGTCAAAAAATTTTCGCTTATCAAAACTCACTTACTTGTAAAAATACATTTTATTGGCTTAAAGGGTGAGAATTTTTTTTTGTGACAGTGTTTTATCGAAGTGAAATTTTGGTAACTAGGTAGAATCCTGAATTTGGATTGGTTTATATATTTATGAGTGAAATAGTCTTTAATATTTATAATAACATTAAATGTGAAATATGATATTTAACATAGGTTTTTTTCGGTTGACCAATTGTAACCAAAATTTAATCAGCTATTCATATGGATGTAGCGAAGAAGAATAGGAACTAATTATAATTTTTGAAATTGTAGTACGCACATGATATTATAGATATGAAATGGTATCTAATACCAATAATTTCAATTTCCAATAAATAAAGTAAAACAAAAACTCGTAACGAAGGTAACGACTGATAGTGTAATATTTTCCTTGTAATCTCAAGGCCTTCGCGATGTATTTAAGTCAAGCTAGCAGCTGATTTTAATTTGTTACTTAATCGTAGTTGGTTGTGATGGTTTAGTAAAATTATAAAGTGTTTTTAACTTTAAAGTAATCTGTGTGCAATGTTCGACAAGATGAAGAAAAAAAAGAATAATAACGACGCGGAGAATGTGTTAGGTAATGAATTATTATTCTATTGTATGGAAAAACAGTTTCTTCTAAGAATTTTTCACAGATATGTTAATTAATATTATGAAATTAAATAATTAATATTAATATGCGAATGTATTTTATTAAAATTAAATAAATTTAATATTCACGTATACATGTTTTATTTATTACATTATACAATTTTCAATACATTGTTAAACATTTTCAACATATTATAAAACACAAATGGCCAGAAATTTATATACAGGCTGAGTAGATGTAGATATTTTTTATAAAGTCAGATTTACAAGATACGACTATCAACTTTTATTTTTAAAATGGCAACCTATAATTATTTTAATAAAATTGAAACCGCCATTTTTTTTCTTTTCAACGATGTATTATTTTTTATTAATGTATTTGAAAAATTTCGAGAAAAATGAGATAATTTAGAAATATTAGCAATAATTTTTAAACAAATATTATAGGTGGCTATTTGAAAATAAACAAAACGTAACAATGTAAAACAATTAAATTAATGTCAAAAAAGTATACATTTGTTTGTTACTTAATTTAACTTATTTAAAAATAGTAATGAAAAACAACCCCCCAACTCCTGTGTCGTAAAACACATACATTACATCATTCACAGCCAATAGAAAAGCAGTTTTTCCATCACCTTAGTTTATTTTTGTTATTTAGATAAATAAACGTATACTCTGTTCCATTTAAGCCATTCAGCAGATGGCGCTGATATCAGCGCCAGTTTCAAGTAGCCGTAATTACATTGGGTGAACGTGACTTTTGTCTCTAATATCAGCCAATCAGAGAGTTCAAGACTATGCCCTATTCTCTACAATACTGAATGGCTTAAATGGAACAAGGTATAGGCGTTAGTTTGTCACATGTCAATAACAAACTTCTAATTTGACATTTAACGTTGACATTTTCCATTATAAATGAGTAATAAAGTAATAATGGTTAACACAGACTACACTCAAGCTAAGTTGTACAGTTTACTGAAAGTCGATAGCTGGATGGTGGCTGAATTTATATCAGAAAACGATTGTTTTACTGTTGTCGAAATAAGGGGTGTTAAAGTGTTAAGGTAAAATTAAATGTAAAAACCCAACTATCAGCTCTTCAACCTACTACTTCCAGCCACAATTTTCTTTTCTTCGCATCTTTTGGCATATTTATAAATTCAATAGTAGGTTTGCTCCTAGCAGCAATTTTGCAAGAAAGCACAATACGATACTGTAAATTACGTATTTTATATTGGATTTTTTATTATCGAACACGAACCAAACTAAAAAATTTGACACTTGTTTGACAAATTTGACAATATACCTATTATAACACTTATAACAAAACACAAAGAATTGACACTATAAAGGGACCAATTAGAGCCGATGAAGATGTATATGTTGTGACGTCACATTCTGTTTCAGATCACGTGACTTTTTCAAAATATTTTCCAAATTTAAAAATTAATTGTAAAATATCTAATGGATATTTGCTGATATTTTCACATTTGAGGCTATTTAAATAATGATATCTTTTTAAATTTAATACTTAGAAGGCATATAAAAATTCTTGCAACAGCCATATTGTCTTTGACTTACGCTTTTTCTTTGGTTAAAGTCAGAATCCTGAATTACGTTATACACTTGATCTACAATCAGTTCTTTAAGATATTTTTTCTCTTTATTATATTAACTAATATTAACTATGAAAGCTACAGGTTTGGTTTAGACTGGGCCCTTTCGCTGAATGGGCCTGGCCGGCCGCCAAATCGCAACAATGGTCAGTCCGACGCTGGTATGCACTGGATTTTTATAAAGTTGCTTTTGATTGTGCCAAAAGTACAGGGTCTCGCTAGAAGCCAAATCTGGACTAAAAGATGGCCCTTAAAATACCGGTCGAACTATTATCACGTCATTCGGCCCACGGTTTTTTAAAAGTTATAAGTCTATATTTAAAATAGCCGAAAGAATTTTGTAGAATTTCACTTAATTTTAAGGGAAATATACTTTTGTACAATACACAAACTGTAGCATATAAATATAATCATTCATTTATTGCATTTTGGGTTCACCCATCCATCCATTAACTTCAGTCTCATCATCTTGACTTTTTCAGTGTCCTCAGAACCAGCAGATTTTGAATCAGCTATACATGCATCAGGATTTGGAAAATTCAATTATTTATTGTTATTAGTAGCATTGATATCATCTATATCAAATTCTTTTTCTACTACTACGATGTCGTATGTTGTACCAGTAGCTGAATGCGATTTAAACCTAACTTTAGCAGATAAAGGGATGCTAAATGCCAGTGGATATTTAGGTACAGTAAGATTTAACAGTTATTGAATTATGGCATACTTTAACATCCTGTATAATATTAGGTTTGTTCGTTCGGCTACCCTGCGTCTACCGCAAACCGCGGCGGTGAAATTTGCTGTTCTTTTCGATTCGCGGTTCACTGTAAAGTCACTAGATTCTGTTCGTTCCGTTTTTCTAGTAACTTGCGGTAAAACGCCGCGGCAGCTGGCGGTGATAATTTTTACAGTGACTCATGACTCGGTGGTAAAAAAATCTGATGTGGCCAGCACATTACCTTCCGTCAGTTCTATGTAATTTGTATAAATGTCATACAGAAAGTTCCTTGCAAAAGATTACATTTCTTGTACATTACCTTAAGGCAGTTGTATACAAATTCCATACAGAAAGTTTCTAACAAAAGATCCTATATTTCCAGTAAAATTATAACATAAACGTACTGTCAACCGCACTTGACACTGACACTTTTCAATCAGAATTTTCTTAATGTAGCAGCTGTTTCCAGAGTTATAGCAAAGCTGACTAATATATATGATATTTAATTTCTTTATAATTTTTTAACTCTATGTCCATTTAATATGAAGTATAACATGCATTCAAATCGTATAGAGAATAAATAATTCTTTAATATTTATAATAACATTAAATGTGAAAAAATGATATTTAACATCATTTTTTCAAGAAAAACTGTTAAAATCTTCAAATGAGGGTACTTCTGGTTGACCAAGTATAACCAAAATCTAATCAGCTCTTCACATAGATGTAACGAAGAGGAATACGAAAGAATTATAATTTTTGGAATTGTAGTATTAGAGTTATCGCATTAGAAAATTTTGTCACACACAGACACACACACACACACACACACACACACACACACATACACACACATACAGACATCATCTTAAAAATAGTAAAATCGTATTCTAGGGACTCTAAAACGTGCTTATTCATCAAAAACTCACCACCGAATTTTTTGACCAAAGACAATACCTTCCTTACCTAAAGGTGACGGAAGGTAAAAATAATCGGCGGTAATGTTCGCGTCTACATATGAAGTGCCAGTATGAAAGTGTTTGACAAATAAATATTAGGAAATAGTTATTTGTATATCAAGGCCGCGAAATCACTCTTTAGCGTACCGAGAGAAAAATTGTCGCCGAGGCCGCTTGCGGCCGAGGCAAGACAATCTCGAGGGCGCTAAAGGATTTCGCGGACAAGGTGTACACAATATTTTTTGTGCAACCGTAAAAAATATGTAATTACAAATTTTATTAATTTTAAACAGTTTCATTGTATATAGAAAGTTAGTTTTCACGGTGGCTATGGGATTAACATTTGATAAATAAAACCATGCAATTTTCAAGTGTCAAAGTGATTATTTACCTAATTTCGCGGCCGCTACTATGACAACGTCCGCGAAATGAATTTCGCGGCCGTTACCATAACAACGGTTGCGAAATTTAATTTCGCGGCCTGTATTGCGGCTGCGAAATGCTTATTTCGCGTCCGGTTGCACAAAAAAATTATTATTTTTCAATAAGTATGCTATGTAATGTTTCAGTTTTAGAAATTGAAATACATTTGTACAATATATAAATGTCAATGTCATATAAATTATGATTTGTAACAAGATAAATTTAAATTATAACAATAGTAAACAATTAAAATAATGGAAAATGGAATAATATATTTTTACTGAGCAGGTACCCTTTATAATTATAATAGTCTGAAGTATCTTCGAAAATAATTTAACGCAAACGGATCGAACAGAAAAATAATTTTTAGTAACTTAAATTATTACCGCGGCGATTGGCAGTGAATCGCAAAACGCAGCGACAATAACCGTCGCGTTTTGCGGTAAAACGCAGCATAGCGGAACGAACAAACCAATTGTAACGTATTTTCCCATGTTTCTTACGAATGTAAAAAACTATATTTGTCTTATAATTAGGTAAATTACTTCTGCATACATAACAAATAAGAAAAATAAAATTGTTAGAGTATCCTTGATTCGTTTAAAGCACAAAAACAAATCAGTATGCGTTCCAGTGACGTAGAAAATCTCAAGAAGTATTAGTCATATATTATATTAATCAGTTCTGTTCCATTTTCATTCATTAATACATCAGACATCAAAGTGGAACAAATATTATAGAGAATCCTTTGTTTGCCTTTGTTTATTTGATCTCCATTGTTGCCATGGTTACGATAAATAAATGCATTTGATAAAATGTCAATGCATCTTCAAGATTAATTATTTCTAGAAATTTTAATTAATTTTCTTGGAATTGTTAGTATTAATTAAGAGACGTCGGTGTTTTTGTTGGTACAATTTAAAATTAACTTGCATCATTTCAAACTCTGAAGAACAATTAATAATAAAGCGTTTTTTTGGACATTTTACGCATTCCGCTAATTTGTTACAATTAGTTAAACGAATTGGTATTACATTTCACAAAATTTTAATTATGGTCGTTAGAATATTAGAAGTGAATACTTTGTTTCAAAAAGCAATAATTTATTACACATATACAAGTATTCCCATTAGAGAAATCATTGAAATTAATGAAAAATTCTGATGTGGCCAACACAATACCTTCCGCTATTTTATTTTTAATAATTTAAATATACGTACTTACATATTTAGTTATTGCGGAAACTGTATTAAGATCCATTCCATATAACTATGGTTCTATTTACTATTTTCTTTTTAAAACGTTACTATTATTAATTTAAAATGATTAGTTCTTTGAGAGTGACATTTTTCTGTCAGTTACATACATTTGAGATATGAACTACGTAACCAAGGAATTATGTTTGTTTAAAGCGTAGGCTCCGGGATTTAAATTAGATAATTTTATAAATTTATCCATACAATATATAGAAAAAGTATTAATGCAAATCTGTAGAAAATTTAATAATCTTTAATTTTTATAAAAATATAAATTGCGAAAAAATAACATTTAAAGGTATTTTTCGGAGAAAAACTATTTTGAGCTTCAAGTAAAGTGCCATTTCCGGTTATCTGATTTACACCAAAATCTAATACCTTAAGGTAGAAATACAAGATTTCAAAATTTTCTGAATGATAATATTTGAGTTAGAACGTAAACAGGAACCACACACACATACATACACATAGACATCATCGTGAAAATGTTAAAATTGGATTCTAGAGACCTTAAAACGTGCTCATTTACCAAAATCTCGATATGCGATTTTTAGCACAGGTAGCGGGAGGTAAGAAGGATAATTTTCTATTTAAATAAATAAAATAAATAAATATATCATGGCATATTACCTATTGCTGGGTGTGCCAATCTGCTTTGTACGCAGATTTCGGTAATGCTGATGATATATTTGTACTGTGCGGGCGTTTATCAGGCGTCACCTCACGGGCACTTGTTGCTGGCGTGGTGAGTGCGCCACAGGAGTCAATTTTGTGCCATTTAAAATTCGAAATATTTGGCTTCGTTCGGGATCGAACCCGGTTCCCCAGATTCGCGACCAGACACTCAGGCACGCGGACACGAGACCCCATTTTCTATTTAATAGTGTATTAAAGAACGAATGTCATAAATGTCATTTTATTTTGTGAGAAGGAAGTTTGAGTAACGACGCGCAGCCGAGTCGCCCAACCCTTCGAACAAAATAATCGACAATTATGAATTTATACTATTTTTTCTATTTTGCGCATTATGCGCTTTTAAAATAAAAAATCGTAGTTTCAAAATTTAGGAAATTTTGTCAGTTGGTGATTAATGTGACATTTGACTTTGAACATGTACCCTTAATCTTGTAACATCAACTGTCTACGATATATTATATTTCTTTCAAACTTCACTATTCTATTTCTTTTCTTCTTATTATTACAATTTTAAATTAATAGTTATATAAAAATAATATTCTTAACAATCATTTGTGTTTGTTTATTTAGCGATATTTGATATTTTTTGATAATAATACCCACCAACCTTAAAATAAATTGTACTAATCTATTACAGCAATCGAATGAACTATTAACTACTTGTTTTGGGTGCTGTAATAGCTTTATTACAGACGCAAAATAGAAAAACATGTTTTATTGTAGGTACCCTATGTAGTATATTTTTGTGGGGCTTCCTAGCAGATACATATGGACGTAGAAAATTGCAAATTTGGGGCCAATGGTTAGACACTTTTTGCAACATAGGCTGCGTATGTTCACAATCGTTTTGGATGTTATTTATTTTCAAATATTTCAGCGGATTCACGTAAGTATACTACACATATGTTGGTTAAATTTAATGTACTTATTTCATTTACACTCTGTATATATATATATATATATATATATATATATATATATATATATATATATATATATATATATATATATATATATATATATATATACAGAGTGTCCCAATTAAGGTACGAACGAATTGGGATCTCGAGAACCGTAAGAGCTACGTGGTTGGTTAAATTAGACAAAAGTTGCCCCATTAGGAGACCATTTTAATGGTATTTTGTTATTTGCGAAAAAATGCGTAGGTCACTAGATATAGGCGAAAATGGAAATTTTGCAGTTTTTTATTTTTGCAAATAACTTCGAAGTGTGAAATCATACTGGATTTTGGTTTGCACATCTTTAGGGCACTTTTTTATGTTATTTCGACTGGCGATGCTCAATTTTTTTTTATCAATGTTGGTTTTCGAGGATTGATGTCAAAGTTTTAATTTTTATATGGACGCCATATTCGAAAGTTACGCCATTGCAAAGAGATTTTTTTTAGCTTTACAATGATATAAAATAGTAATAATTTGTTTTTATAATTAACAGGGAAATTGACAAATATGTTATTAATACTAAAATTTAATTGAAAAAAGTAAAGCGAATGCTACTTAAAACGGATACTTAAAAAATAAACTTCTTATTCGGGAATATCAGAATGAAAATGAAATAAAAAATGCCGCAGTAAGAATCCTAAATCAAATTAGGAAGGAACAGAGCGAAGGGCGCAGAAGTGCGTAAAACGAAATGGCGGGTTAATAGAAAATTTATTGTAAAGTTTTTGCAAATTATTTTTGTATTTTTAATATTATTTGTTTATTAAATAGATATTTTCTTATACAGCAGCCCTCGATTTACTTTTTTCAATTAAATTTTAGTATTAATAACATTTTCTGTTAATTTCTCTGTTAATTATAAAAATAAATTATTACTATTTTATATCATTGTAAAGCTAAAAAAAATCTCTTTTCAATGGCGTAACTTTCCAATATGGCGTCCATATAAAAATTAAAACTTTGACATCAATCCTCGAAAACCAACATTGATAAAAAAAAATTGAGCATCGCCAGTCGAAAGAACATAAAAAGTGCCCTAAAGATGTGCAAACCAAAATCCAGTATGATTTCACACTTCAAAGTTATTTGCAAAAATAAAAAACTGCAAAATTTCCATTTTCGCCTATATCTAGTGACCTATGCATTTTTTCGCAAATAACAAAATACCATTAAAGTGGTCTCGTAATGGGGCAACTTTTGTCTAATTTAACCAACCTCGTAGCTTTTACGGTTCTCGAGATCCCAATGCATTCGTACCTTAAATGGGACACTCGTATATATATATACTCACTAAACAAGCTTGAGTCAGTGCAGTTTCAACAATATTTCATGTAGCGAAAACGTTAATAGATATTTTATTATTAAACAACATTTTGTATAAGGTTATATAAGTTTAATGGCTCATAAAGTGTGTAAACTTTTTTTAGAGGGTCAGGGCCGTATACAATTTTAATGTCCTACATATCGGAGTTTCATGGAAGCAGGAATAGATCCAGGGTTATGGTCCTTGCAGGAGTTTTCCTTTCAGCAGGAAATCTTGTCCTGCCTTTTATAGCTTGGTGGATTTTACCAATGGATATAGAAATTAATTTGTACTTTCTTAGTAAGTTTATTTTTATTTGACACAGACTTTAAGGCCCTGTTTTTCTCTGTCTTGATAAAGCGTCAGTTAATTTAACCATATACAATATACATAAATAATTAAAAATACATAGACAATTATTATTAATTAGAATTAAGTGTTTATTAAACTATAATGAAAGTTACTATAACTAATATTATAATTAATTAATTATGAAAAACTAATTACGACTAAAATATAATTAACTAGATAACACTAACACTATTTATTTAACCAATTAACACTACTATTTATTTCCACGATATTACAAATTATTTATTTCACTACGCGTTCCAATATTAGACTGCTGGTCTGTTGCAGCCTCTTGTAGACTGTTTAAGCAATATTTATATCTCTGTATACTTATATCAGCTTCAACTCTTCGCCTACCGACCTCCACAGCGTCTATATACTCCACTGACTCAACAGCGTCTGTATATTCAACTGCTCGGACAGAAGTCTCCTCTTTTACAACTCATATCTGTCTATTTATTTAACTCTCTATCTAACTTCCACAGCCTCAGTATCACCGACTGTCTGTATGCCACAAATCTTTAACACCACCGCCGAGTATTCTCTTCCACTTGCCGTTACTGTCAGTGGTCGAAGTGGCATTATTTTTTTAGTGGTATGCCTTGTCGAAGTTAAAAGAAATGTACATGTATATATGTGTTCAAACATTGGTTGGAGTGCTTTTCTAAACAGCAATATTTTAAATATAATAAATTACATATAAATCGTCACAAATATATTTAACATTAATAACATACACATAAAGAAAATAAACATTGCATATATTATATTATACAGGCTGTCTCACAACTCGCGCCCCAGACGAAACTGAAACTTGCCGATGACAATAGGTTGCCAACAAATAGAAGAAAATAATTTGTGGCTGCTTGCATAACGGAGTTACAAGACTTTTTAATCCACCAATCCCGGAAGGATATCTTGAGGTGTGATGATATTATTACAAAATAAAACTGGTTGCTAAGTTTTAAAAATACTACTAGTGAGTTACAAAATTTGTTTGACTTACTGTAATTTTGACACTTTCGAGTTGACTTTTCACTGTCAACAAATTTAGGTTAGCGAAGGTGTCATCCGAGATCATCATTTATATCGTACAGTACGTTGTAACATCCTTGTCTGGCGAAAATCGATTCGTCCGAAAATAAAATCCGCGAAACAAAATTTGGTTCGAGTATCTCTTGATTTAGCAACCATGTACAGAACTCTCTTCTAGCAGGGTAATCTTCCGGCTGTAGATGCTATACACAAGTGTAATGATACGGGTGTTGCCGATTATTTTTCAAAATTCGATGTACCGAAGCCCTGGAAATACCTAATTGGCCCGCGACTTCTCTGATACTTCTGGTACCATCTTCCTCAAAGACATTTAAAACAGCTTCTTCGTTCTCAACTGTACGAGCGATACTAGGAGCACCACCAGTTTCTTTTCGATCTGGCATAACTTGACCGGTCTCATGCGTCCTTGCGATGGCTCTCAATATCACTTTATGATCCACAAGATTTCTATCTGGAAAACGTTCCGAATAGACTCGTGCTGCCTCTCTGGCGTTACGTCCACATTCTCCCAAAATTATAATCATTTCTAAGTAATCAGCGGCCGAATAAGGTAAGAATTTGCCTTTTTTTATTCACCTTGTCAAATTTAAATTTAATTTGTCACTGACATTTTTCGAAAACTACAGTCGCCCACACATTTTAAAGAAGATTTGATTTATATAAAACCTTAGTAACGTAAAATTACGGCAAACCCACTTTAAAGGTGTAGGTCTCTGATTGGTCAATTTTAAGTCGTCTTTTCTCGAATATCTTTTAAGCTAGATTTTTTTTTCTTCGAAATTACACATCCGAGTGTAGTCTCGTGTTTCCTCATTCGCTCTGGAGCGCGAGTTGAGACAGCCTGTATATTGTATACAAAACATAAATTAAAAAATCTTATGATGAAGACAGATATAAATCCTAGGTAAATAAAATAGAAAACAGCAAAATAAATAATAATTGTATAAAAATATACACAAGTCAGTTTTATTAATGTTAATTAATAATAAATGTTAATCTTGAAGACATTACAACAGCATACCGGTATGCAGTATTTTGATATAAATAGGTTTGGAACGTTTAATAAAAAAAATTTTTTTACTGGTATGGCATACCACCGTATACCACCCCAAATCGACCACTGGTTACTGTCCTCTTATATCTAGCTTCCCAATACTTTTTAATAGCTATCCCGGTATACCAGTAACTTCCCGACTCGCTGTTACTGTCCTTTTACACTATAGCTTCCCAATACTCATCAACACTACCGAGTATTCACATCCACAGCTATCCCAATATACCAGTAACTTCCCGAGTACCTACTTGACACCAATTGCATACGCTCACTACGATACTGCTGTGCTTCTCACTAACAATTTACTCTCTAACACTCCATGTATTTAACTCTATGACTGTATGTAACTAACTGTGTCCCTCGAGCATAGCTACGCCCCTTATATACAGCTGCCATTATTTTCTAGAAAAGCCTTAGAATGTTCGACCGCATAATAACAATGAACACAAAAGGTTCAGGCGACCGGAAGTAATTAAACACGTTGCGACCTGTTTACTTACGTCGCCCGGCTACTAGCGCGATTGCGTCATCGCTATAAATAGACACTCGTTTACAACGGTGGAGACGGCGGGCGTTCCACGTTACAATATATAATGCAACAAATTTTTCTCACTCCTTACAAACTGAAGTGACCGATTTTCGGTAGCGAAGCCAATATGGTAGAGCGCTTCAAACAGTTACATGATCCTCGACACCAAATGTTCGGCCAAGAACCACCTCGGTCACGTCTAAATTCTAGACAGTTTCCTTTCTTCAGTGCATCTAATGACAGAGACCAAGACCGCAACAAGACGCTTAATGTGGAATGCACGATAGAAGTTGTGGCTAAGGCAACACCAGCTGCTATAAACTGTGAAATTTTTTAGATGAATTTAGATAGGCCACTTCTCTGCCAGTTTTTATGGATGGTTTTTCCTCTGGCATGAAGAAGAGAATCTTCGGAGAAGATGCAGTCTCTCCGTCCTGGTTAATGCCGGGCGATGCATAACGTCTATTTTGTAACACGAGGGGGTGCGGAAGATGATGATATTACTGCTGACTGGTGGACGCCTCGGATGGTTGTCGTCCACGATTTCGTGAGAATGATTTCGTGTGAGGGAAGAACACACAGACACTTTACTTTCCACTGATGAACACTACGTTATTTACGGACATGGAACTCACGGACATGGACACTACTTGCTATTCAACTGAATAGTTTATTTACAATTAACATAACTAAGCCATTACTAATAAGTTACATTCCGTAACCCATCGGGCGGGCGTCGCCCCAAAACTAAAACACTACATGTTCAAAAACGAGAAAAGTCTTTCCGACACGGCGTACTAATCCAGATTCTTACATGTTTACTCCATGACTAACGAAATTCGACTATCTTAAAACATAGCGCTATCTTCAGCACAGGATTATCTTAGGGGTACGGAGTACATAGACTAGGGCATTCAAAGTCACGCACGTATACACAATAATTTCTAAACCTAATGATCAACAAATAAATGTCGTGACTATCATAATACGATAAGAATTTCTAAATTGAATTTTGATATTTATAACTTAAACAGTTAAACAGAGTTAAAATAGGATTATTGAAACTAAAAATTTAGAAAAGTTTATAAAAAGTTATTTATCTGTTATTGCGCTTACCCTCGTCTTAATACAATTTCCATAATTTCCAAATTTGACTATTTATATGGTTATAACAACAAGCTCAGCTAATTCACTCCATGCGGTCCGGATGCGGTATTTCGCTACCGAAAATCGGTCGTCACTTCAGTATCTAAGGTGTAAGAAATATTTGTTGTAATGTTTCATATATTTATTGTGTATTAATTATTTATATTATGTATATGGTTTGGACACGAATAATAATAATAACAGACACTTTAAAACCAGGGATGAAATTATCGGGCCTATGAGTTAGGTCCAGTTTTACAATCTCTGATTAAACTTTTAATTGTCAGTTAATTAAATAGAAACAAAATGAACTGTCAAATGACACAATGTTCATTGCTGCCAATAATCCAATTCCATATTATTCATTTAATTTACAGTTAAAATTTAACTGGAAATTGAAAAAATGACTCTTAATAAGGTATATTTTTTGTTGTAGAATTAAATTCCTGGAGATTTTTTTTGGCAATATGCACGCTGCCACCATTTTTCGCCGCAATAGGTCATACTCTATTACCAGAAAGTCCCAAATTTCTAATGTCTACAGGAAGAAATGAAGAAGCTTTAGATATTTTCAGAAAAATATATCAATTCAATTCAGGAAATGATAAAGAATATTACCCAGTATGTAAATAAACAAATAAGTATATTTTATTAAATAAAACTCAGTAATTCTTTTCCTGGAATCGTAAATAAAATAGATAAGATTTCCAGGTAGCAGTCAATTTATTTTAAAAACGTATTTATTGTTGGAATAAATTGAATGCTTCCTAGAAAGGTAGTGTTTTTGGTTTATTTTATTCGAGATAAAATGTCAAAGGTATTTGTCTATGAACCTTTACGAAAATATTTATTTTGTTCATTGGGGACTTCTTTCTGTCGAATACACTACCGTCCACAATTACGGAAAAAAACTGGTGTAACTATAACACATGACCTCCCGTCAATTCCATGTTTGAAATAGCCATGAACTTTAAGTAAAGTATCACTTCCGGTTGATCGTTCGTAAACAAAATCTAATTTGTTATTCCAATAAATACAAAACTCTGTAATACCAAATTTTGGATTATATTTTATTATGTTTTTCCTCGAAAATCTGTTAAGAGCTCCAAATTAAATACCACTTCCGGTTTAACATATAGGTATAGTCAAAATCTAATGTTGTTTTAAATTATACACGTATTTTAAATACCAAATTTGAGAAGTTTTGGATCATGTTTTAATATATTTTTTCAAGAAAATCTGTTTATAGCTTCCTGTAAAGTAGTACTTCCGGTTTATCAATTTTAGAAAACATCTAATATGTCGTTCTCATTAATATAAAAGTCTTAGATACCAAATTTGAAAAGTTTTGGATTATATCAATTTATTTTTCATGAAAATCTGTTCAGAGCTTCAAGTAAAATATCACTTCCGATTTATCAATTGTATCCAAAATCTAATATGTTGTTTTTCTTCATATAGAAAATACTAAATTTGACAAGTTTTGGAGTATATCATAATATATTTTTCACGAGAATCTGTTCAGAGCTTCAAGTAAAGTATCACTTCTGGTTGATTAATTTTACCATAAATCTAATATGTTGTTTCACATGATATTGATGTTTTAAATACTAAAATTGATAAGTTTTGGATTATATTTTAATATAGTATTTCATTAAAAACTGTCATGGGCTTCAAGTAAAGTATCACTTCCATTTATCCAATTTTACCCAAAATCTAATCAACTCGTTATATGAATGCAGGAAGCTTAAATACGGAAAATAGATATATTTGGAAGTTTGTTATAAGAGTTATCGTGGACGAAAAAATCGTCACACACAGACATCATCGTAAAAATAGTAAAAACGTGTTGTGGGGACCCTAATTTACTGAAAACTCACCATCGAATTTTTGGCACGATTACATTACCTCCCTTACCTACAGTATGACGGGAGGTAATAATTATACTTTAATAATTTCAGGTAAAAATCTTAGTCGATGAAAAAGAATATGGCCAACATCTCAGGCACAAATTTATAAATATAAATAATGAAAAACCAGGTACAAATAATAAAAATAATTTCAAAAATGGTTTGAAAAATTCTAAATATATGTTTAAGCCTCCACATTTAATCAATTTTATCCTCGTAAACGTCTTGCAATTCGGCTGTATGTTAGGGTAATATATTACAAAACATTTTTCAATGGATATTAAAATAATTTCTTTTGTAGTTCTAATACTTTGAGATTGTGGCTTCCTCAATTTTTCACAACTATCGATGAATATCAGCAGAGACATAACTACACAGATGCTTCGCTTTGCGAAATGCTGTCCTATAATAAATATAAAAATATTTCAACCAATGATATATCAGTAGATGAATGTATTGTGGTAAGAATAAGAATATGTGTATATACCAGATGTCTACTTTTTTGTGGACCATAGGAAATACAATGGTAAAAGTTTCATTTTGATATATATATATATATATATATATATATATATATATATATATATATATATACCGGGTGGCGCTCGAAATCCGTTTCATAGGCATTTAACATGGGAAAACCGTTTTTCCTAGCGCGTTGCTCCCCAAATTATTTTAGAAAAAAAATCTTCAAATAAAAATTATAGAATATAAAATTGTGCATGTGAATCAGTAAACAAAATTCATTTCTTATGTTTAGTAACTCCAGAAATTGAATATGAAAATTTTGAAAATTTCAGTTTAATAGTGCTAGCCATGGAATTATAACAAACAAATGTGATGATTTAAATATCAAATATTGTGATTTTTTGTCCAGAAAAATAAGTATTTGAACAGTATAAAAGAATTAAATTATTATTCTGCTTCAGAATTTTACGTTATCATAATATTATTAAAAAATTAAAATTTAAATAAATTATTATGACAGATAAACACACGTTTGTTTGTTAAGCTTTTTGTTAATTCCATGGCTATCACTACTTTTGAGTAGATTTTCGACATTTTCATACCTAATTTCTGCTGTTATAAAGCATGCAAAATTAATTTTGCTTATTGATTCAAATGCAGAATTTTATGTACTACAATTTTTATTTGAAGAATTTTTTTAAAAAATAATTTGGGGAGCAACGCGCTAGGAAAAACGGTGTTCCCATGTTAAATGCCTATGTAACAGATTTGAGCGCCACCCGGTATATATATATATATATATATATATATATATATATATATATATATATATATATATATATATATATATATATATAGGCTGTCTCAACCTCGCGTCCCAAGGCGAATGAGGAAACACGAGACTGCACTCGGATGTGTAATTTCGAAGAAAAAAATCTAGCTTAAAAGATATTCGAGAAAAGACGTCTTAAAATTGACCAATCAGAGACTTAACCTTTAACGTGTGTTTGTCGTAATTTTACGTTACTAGGGTTTTATACAATTCAAATCTTCTTTAAAATGTGTGGGCGACTGTGGTTTTTGAAAAATGCCAGTGTCAAATTAAATTTGACAAGGTGAATAAAAAAGGCAAATCCTTACCATGTATTCAGCCGCTGATTACTTAGGAATGATTATAATTTTCGGAGAATGTGGACGTAACGCCAGAGAGGCAGTACGAGTCTATTCGGAACGTTTTCCGGATAGAAATCTTGTGGATTATAAAGTGATATTGAGAGCCATCGCAAGGACGCATGAGACCGGTCAAGTTATGCTACATCGAAAAGAAGCTCCTAGAATCGCTCGTACGTTTAACAGGACGCATTTATGCTGAATTCATAGACACAGAACTTCTAGATTTAGTAGATGAAGAGGTACCACTCGCTTTTCGTATTAACGAATGGTTCCAACACGCCGGGGCACCACCTCATTTTAGTCGAGATGTGCGGGAAATTTTGGACCAACAGTATCCTGACCGTTGAATAGGACGTGGTGGTCCACGAAATGGGCCCGCGGGGTTTCCCGATTTAAATCCTTTGGATTTCTTTCTTTGGGGACATGTAAAAAACTTCGTTTACAGAGAACCCTTTGACACAGAGGAGGAGCTCAGAGTTCGAATTCAAGAGGCCTTTACAACAGTTACTCCACAAATGATTATGGACTCTAAATTGAGCCTGTTAAGAAGGGCGCGATTATGTTTACAAATGAACGGAGGACATTTTGAGCATCTGTTCTGATTGAATCGTTCCATGGGTGTTAATACCATTGTATAAATTGCATTTAAATAAAAACGGTTCTTTTTAGAACCACCATTTGTTGTTTTAATCTCAAAGAATTCAAATGACAATAATATTTTCGTTTAACACATTTTACACAGCTGCTACAACACGTTGCACTGTACGATATAAATGATGATCTCGGATGACACTTTCGCTAACCTAAATTTGTTGACAGTGAAAAGTCAACTCTAAAGTGTCAAAATTACAGTAAGTCAAACAAATTTTGTAATACACTAGTATTAGTTTTAAAACCTAGCAACCAGTTTTACTTTGTAATAATATCATCACACCTCAAGGTATCCTTCCGGGATTGGTGGATTAAAAAGTCTTGTAACTCCATTATGCAAGCAGCCGCAAATTATTTTCTTCTATTTGTTGGCAATCTATTGTTGTCGGCAAGTGGCAGTTTCGTTTGGGGCGCGAGTTGTGAGACAGCCTGTATACACTTTAGTTCTAAAATAAAAATGACAGATTTTATAGCCTTATGAAAATATTACCATTGTATTTCCTATGGTCCATAAAAAAGTAGACACTTGGTATATGACGAAGGATGATTGTTGAGTGAATGTATGGTGTATGATTTTGGGTATGTCTAAACCCATATTATGGTAAATGGTATAAACATATGATTGTATTTATGTTAAAATAATATGGTATTGTTTTCAGAAACAAGTAGATAATCAAGTATATATCAATTCAGTAATAGTAGCACTATGTGCAGTGTTAGGGTATATATTTGTAGGAACTTTAATTAATATTATGGGCAAGAAATATCTGCTAGGTAAGCAACACACATTTTTTTTTCATTGTCATAACTTATTGTTGTATATTTATGTACTGCAGAATCTAAAAATAAACGATCAATTATATTTAACAAATATTTTAAGAATATACATACACGAAAAGTGAAACTTTAAGTTTCTTTTACCTTGTTTCTCAATATAAAACGAAATTATGTACATTAATTTCTATTTTAATTATAAAAACATTGTTTTTTTCAGTTGCAACATTCTTCATTGCTAGTATATCAGGCATAGCGAATTACTGGTCACGTAGTTCTTTGGCAACTTTGAGTTTTTCGTCTATATTCGTTACACTTGGAGGCATATGTATACAAGTTATTATTGCTGTTAGCGTGGAACTATTCCCTACATCTTTAAGGTATGGTATACAGGTGTCTCACAACTCGCGCCCCAGACGAAACTGACACTTGCCGACGACAATAGGTTGCCAACAAATAGAAGAAAATAATTTGCGGCTGCTTGCATAATGGAGTTACAAAACTTTTTAATCCACTAATCCCGGAAGGATATCTTGAGGTGTGATGATATCATTACAAAATAAAACTGATTGCTAGGTTTTAAAAATACTACTAGTGAGTTACAAAATTTGTTTGACTTACTATAATTTTGACACTTTAGAGTTGACTTTTCACTGTCAACAAATTGAGATTAGCAAGATTTCTATCCGGAAAACATTCCGAATAGACTCGTGCTGCCTCTCTGGCGTTACGTCCACATTCTCCGAAAATTATAATCATTTCTAAGTAATCAGCGGCTGAATACATGGTAAGAATTTGCCGTTTTTTATTCACCTTGTCAAATTTAATTTGACACTGACTTTTTTCGAAAACTACAGTCGCCCACACATTTTAAAGATTTGATTTGTATAAAACCCTAGTAACGTAAAATTACGGCAAACACACGCTAATGGTATAGGTCTCTGATTGGTCAATTTTAAGACGTCTCTCCTCGAATATCTTTTAAGCTAGATTTTTTTTTTCTTCGAAATAACACAACCGAGTGCAGTCTCGTGTTTCCTCATTCGCTCTGGGGCGCGAGTTTTGAGACATTCTGTATAAAGCGTGTTATTAAATTAACATCCTGTATATTAGTTTTATAGAAATACCAGACTATATAAGGTGTTTCACAACTTGGAATACAAATTTTAAGGGCTTAACTAATTTAAAAGTTTTTGTAAGTAGTAGATTAGTTATTTGTTTTATGTC
This sequence comes from Harpalus rubripes, assembly GCA_963082715.1. Lineage (NCBI taxonomy): Eukaryota > Metazoa > Arthropoda > Insecta > Coleoptera > Carabidae > Harpalus > Harpalus rubripes. The sequence continues at coordinate 54,559,307 of OY720459.1, forward strand.
GAACGACGTGCTTTCTCCACGATACCTTTGAGACAGATATATTGTCATTACCGAAATCTGCGAATAGAAGCAGATTGGCACATGCATAATGGTGAAGTATATATTTGTTTTTAGAACCATGGTGATATCAATGACGATGATTTTCGGACGTCTAGGAGCTATGATAGGCAACATCATATTTCCAATTTTATTAGAAATAGATTGTCTACCTCCATTTTTACTTATAAGCGGTATTACTCTATGTATGTGGATGATATATATTTTATTATTAAAAATTAATATTTTTTTCTTTTTAGTTAGTTCATTAGTGTCGTTATTTTTACCAAGAAAAGCACCGAACTTCAGTTAGTAAACTTACATCTTTTGAAACAATTAAATTCAAAGGGATCTTATAAGTTTTGCAGGATTAATATATAAAAATGGCACTTAGCTCTTTTTGAATTTATATTTCAATTGTAAATATGTGATTTTATATCAGTATTTGTAAATAATATTTTGAAATACTTGTCGTTATAGTTTGAATAATAAAGTTTATAAGTTAAATAAATATTATGTTTATGATTTATTGTTTGTAAATAAGAATGAATATTTTTTTTCAATTTTTATAATTTGTTATTGACAAATACTATTACTGAATAATATATGTAAGGATAAATTGTTTTTTTTTCTGGTATGTATAAATATGGTATAGATACATTTACAGAGTATTTCAATTATTCAGAAAAAAATCTGATGTGACCAGCACATTACCTTCCGTCAGTTCTATGTATTTTGTATAAATATCGTACAGAAAGTTTCTTGCAAAGGTTTCTATTTCTTGTACATTATCTTAAGGCAGTTGTATGTATTTTATACAAATTCGATACATACAGTTTCTAGATATTTACAGTAAAATTGTAACACAAACATACTGTCAACTGCAGTTGACACTGACACCTTTCAATCAGAATTTTCTTAATATAGCAGCTGTTTCCAGAGTTATAGCCTAGCTGGCTAATATATGATATTTAATTTCTTTATATTTTTTTAACTATATCCATTTAATATGATGCATTCAAATCGTATAGAGAATAAAATATTCTTCAATATTTATAATAACATTAAATGTGAAAAATAATAAAAACTGTTAAAATCTTCAAATGAGGGTACTTCCGGTTGATCAATTATAACCAAAAACTAATCAGCTCTTCATATGAATGTAACGAAGAAGAATACGAAAGAATTATAGTTTTTGGAATTGTAGTATTAGAGTTAACGCATTAGAAAATTTTGTCACACACACACACACACACACACACACACACACACACACACACACACACACACACACTGTATGTGTGTGTGCGTGCGTGCAAGCGCGCGCGCGTGTGTGTGTGGATGTATGTGTATATGTGTGTGGAAGTGTGCGTGTGCGTGTGTGTGTGCGCGCGTGTGTGTGCGTGTGTGTGTGTGGATGTGTGTGGATGTTGGATCCACGATTTCTCAAATACTATAAGACTTAAGACATTTTTAACTACGGACTCTTCAATCTAACAATAATGGGAAGAGTTGATTAAGTTTTGGTAACAATTGGACAACCGGAAGTAGTAGTAACAAGAAAAAATAATCTAAATATTATTTATCAAAAATTTATGAAAATACTTATATTAAAGAACATTAAATTCTTTATTCAATAAATATAAATTCATTATTATATCTTCTATAGATTTAGAGCTAAAGAAATGCATATAAAATAATTTGATGTAAAAAATCTCAGATCAAATTACTACAACGCAAGAAATTCAAATGTTTGTAATTGACACATAAATGTCACTGTCAAAAATATTTGTATGCCACTGTCAAAAATATTTATACATCATTATGAAGATTATGAAAATAAAAAAATCAACAACTCAAAAGAATATACGTAAAAAAGAATATAAAACGAATTTGCTAAAAAATGACAAACATAAAGAAAAAGAAAAAGAAAGTAGAAAAAGAAAATCTCAGGATATTGAATATAAAGAAAATGTATGAATTGTACATAATTTATATTAAAATATCCCATAGATTTTGCAAATATATGTGAGAATTATTTTGTAGTGAGACATGAATATATGTATTTGTATTTAAAAATATTTTTCGTTTTATGCGTACAACCAGGTAAAATATCTGGCGAGAGGTTATGTGTTGGCCACATCAGATTTTTCTCAAGTATTTAAACATACTGTATAATTATGTTTTCAGCATATATTCTCAGTATTTAATATATAATATCAGATAGTATATCGCAGTAATAAAACAAATGAACATACATTTAAACAAGTGATAAACTTGTAATTAATTTTATTATAGTATCAACTATGAAATCGTTACTATTAATTTTATTAAGTAATGTAAAATTAATAAAAAATATATAAAAATTATTAATAGGTATCTTTATCTTTCAGTTACTATACAATATTCATTAATTTACTCCTTACAGAACCCTTTAGAAATTTACGAATATCCTAATGGTACTATTAAAATAAAAGAACTAATACCAAAAAATGAAGAAAGCAGTGTAGATCCTGCAGATCTTCCATTATATTTGGGAGAAAATTTGCTCGATCTTCTAGGTAAGTATGCTTAAAATTAATACTGATTTTGCATTAAACCACAAATACAGGGAGTTCACCGCGAACGAGAACAAAAGACTTTAACATGTATAATAAAATTTTCCTAATTTTCTGTTTAATATTGTATATTTTTTGAGTAATTTAAATTTCTTTAATAAATTATTATTTTGATTAAATATTTTTACCTTCCGCTACTCTTGTTAAGGGAGGTATAGGGATCGTGCTAAAAATCTCATATCGAGAATTTGGTAAATTACCACGTTTTAAGGTCCCTAGAATTCAATTTTAACATTTTCACGATGATGTCTGTGTGTATGTGTGTAAACTATTATTCCCGAAAGATGACTATTCAAGGTCATTTGTGAGCCGTCTGATATAAAATTACTTGTACATAACTTCATTGCATTTCGTATACATAGGCGTGCAACATGAAATATTTATGAACACATTTTAACTGAAAAAATAAAAGTATATATTTCATTCGAAAATTATGTTTCATTCTAAATGATGTCTTTCTGAAAAATTTATGTTCTTCACTTATGTTTTTGCAAAATTCAAAAACATAGAGTTAACTATAAACCAAGGAATAATAATTTGATTTAAACGTCAACGCCATTAGGTAAATATTAGCACAGAGGGCAGTGTAGTAGATAATAATGTATCTGTAATTCTACGACGTATGTCATTATTATTTATAGTGTCTTAAAAAGTATTTCCACTATTTACGTATATCTGTCATATCACATAAATTAAATAGACATGGGTCAAATAATCCTTCTCTTTCTAATACAAAATGTTGCTAAGCTACTGATATAATGTGATGTGTATTCTTTCTTCGAATAAATGACCTTGAATAGTCATCTTTCGTGAATAATAGTATATGTGTGTGTGGATCCTTCACTCTAACTCAAATACTATCATTCATAAAAATTTTGATACTTTGTATTTCGAATTTTTTCTGTAATGGAAAGAGCCCATTAGATTTTGGTGAAAATCGGATAACCGGAAATGACACTTTACTAGAAGGTCAAAATAGTTTTTCTTCGAAAAATACCTTTAAATGTTATTTTTCGAGATTAATGTTATTATAAAAATTAAAGATTATTAAATTTTCTATAGATTTACATTAATAATTTTTCTATATATTTTATGGATAAATTTATAAAATTATCTATAATTTAAATCCAGAACCTACGCTTTAAACAAACAAAACGCAGTTATTCAAATGTATGTAACTGACAGATAAATGTCAGTATCAAAAAACTAATCATTTAAAATTAATATTAGTAACGTTTTAAAAAGAAAAAAGTAAATAGGACAATAGAAAAGGAATTCAATACAGTTTCCAGCATAAGTAAATATGTAGGTATGTATTTAGATCAATAAAAATTAACGATTCACAAAAATGTTTAAGGTAATCCTCATTTTTGGATTAGTGAATTCTATTCTATCCCGGTGTTTAAAATTTAATCTTCATTTTATTATAGCTCCGGTGGCTTAATGGCTAGAGCAACGCCTCATGTCATGAGTGCCCTCGGGGCTCTGGGTTCGAATCCCACTAAGGCATGGATGTGTGTGAATGTAAATCCACTCTGTAATTGGGATTTAATCCTGTTGAGGGGTTTAAAAAAAGGTAGTTACTTGGATTAGATTAGACTATATTTTAAGAAATCAACTGCCAAAATTAGAGAAAAATTCTTTACCCAAAAATAAGTAATAACTTTTTAGAGACTCGGGCTGTAAATGGCGGGAGGTATTGTGTTGGCCACACCAGATTTCTTAATCTAAAGGCCCATTCAGAATAAAAAAAATAGCGGTAGTGTAAGAATTAGTGGCATCGGTAGAGTGAAAATTATAGTAAAAATTATTCCCGTTCACAATGAAAAAATATTGAAATTATAGTTCCGAAGGAATTTTTTTATTATAAATTACTAGGGTGCAAGGTTGACAGTTATAGCTGTCATTTTATTTTTGCACAAAAAGCAACTGACATAGATGATGATTTATTAATTACACGTAACCACAAGCACTCCATTGTGTGAGATAAGCGAAGATATTAAGGGAATTTAAAATATTTCAAAAAAAGAAAATGCGTGGGCACAAATTACCTTTGAAATAAGCGAAAATGGTAAGTTACGTATTCACTTTTAATTGTGTAAAGTTTATTAATAAGTCTGTTTGCTTATATAGCCTAACGTCTGAGGCACACCACAAAATGACCCTTTTTCTATTGCTCATTTTATCTGATGAAATCAGAAATCAGATGTCAATAAACGTCAAAACTGTCAAAAAAATTAAGCGGTAGCGTAGTGGCAACGTAGAAGTTTGGAGTTTGCAAACTCCTACCGCTGCCATTGCCACTGCGCTTCTACTAATTTTCTTAATTTTTGGATGTGAACGAATACATTTGCTATAACGCATTCAATCTTTTACCCAGGCCACTACCACTGCCACTAATTCTACCGCTACGTTAATTTTTTTGTTGTGAATGATAATTAACTCTTTGACAGTTCATCCTTCACTTTCACTTGGTAACAAAAGTTCATAATTTTTAGAGACTCTAAAAATAGATGAAGATGAAAAAAATGAATTACGCACAAATATTTTGAAAGCAATGTACAAAAAAGATACTTTTAAATTAATATCGATTTATAAATTGATAAACGGCCAGATTATTACTCCCGATTATGACGAAGAAGAATATCCAAGTTCCGAATTAGATGATACCATAAGAAAAACCTCGAAGAAAAGAAGACAAAAAAAATTATTTGAAATAACTGAAGATGGTCATCAACTTTTACGAAATGGAAAAAGCGAAGGAAAGATTATTGTCTCAGATTATGAATATAATGCTATAGTCTTTGATATGTCTGAAATGGAGCGAGTATGTGCAGCGGCAATTTTAAACAAACGTCTGCTCCTAACTGCAACGAGCTGTGTTTATGGGAGGTACGTCCATCAAACTCATGAAAATTCGACCGGTTTACATTTTTTTTTACAAATTACAAAACCTACCCGAATGGTAAGAAATTTGTACAAATATTTTTCGACTATAGTTTAAAATACACTGCAAAGTTTTGACGTAGCCGCAGCCACCTTTTTGGGTTCAAACTATTTGCAACCCCAAGGTAGAACAATGGGCTACTTGCGTGCCATTTTTTTATTTAATACTTTTGAAGAGACGATAAAAACTTGCTACCCATATTTTTTCTTTTGGCAAAATTTTCATTAATTGGCCAGAGAAAAATTAATGAAATTTTAATATTTAAATTACCGCCATGTATGACGTAGAATTACGGCGAACCAATGAATGGCCGCAAAGCAATAACATCGGTACGTCCAATAGCAACGGCATGTGCGGGTAATTTAAACATGACAGATCATCTGTTTGACGTTTGAATAATAGTTTAAAGGTTAATATTTTCGTTTGTCATTTTAATCTAGTACGAGTATAAACTAAGTTAAAATCCTTCAAAATCCTGCTTAACAAATCGAAATACGTAATAAAAGTAACAGAAACCACGCAAATTGTAAATAATAAAGAAGAGAAACAGTGACAGAAAAATGAACTAATGTCAAAATCGAATTAAAACTTGCACTCGCTCGCCATCTTCTACAGATTACATTCTTAAATATGCATCTCTTTCTCCAGTTCAAAATAATGACGTCAAAGAAAATCTTTTTTTCTAAATTTATTAAAAAACAAATGTTTACTTTAGGTATTTAGTGATAGATATCAGGTTTTCAGTACTACGCAAGTAGCCTATTTTTGAAAATTCTAATTTCTACGTCAACGTAAAGTTGAAGTTCAAAAAACTCAATTTTTCAAATGGAACACCCCATTTTTATTATTTAAATGAATTCGTTAAAAAATAGGGGCAGTTTGTGTAGCATATCCTATGTTGAAAATTTATACATCTTTAGTAAAATTGAAAATATGTAAATACAATACAATACAGGGTGTCTCACAACTCGCGCCCCAGACGAAACTGACACTTGCAGACGGCAATAGGTTGCCAACAAATAGAAGAAAATAATTTGCGGCTGCTTGCACAACGGAGTTACAAGACTTTTTAATCCACCAACCCCGGAAGGATATCTTGAGGTGCGATGACATTATTACAAAATAAAACTGGTTGCTAGGTTTTAAAAATGCTACTAGTAAGTTACAAAATTTGTTTGGCTTACTATAATTTTGACACTTTAGAGTTGACTTTTCACTGTCAACAAATTTAGGTATAGCGAAGGTGTCATCCAAGATCATCATTCATATCGTACAGTGCAACGTGTTGTAGCAGCTGTGTAAAATGTGTTAAACGAAAATATTATTGTCATTTGATCTGACATAACTTGACCGGTCTCATGCGTCCTTGCGATGTCTCTCAATATCACTTTATGATCCACAATATTTCTATCCGGAAAACGTTCCGAATAGACTCGTGCTACCTCTCTGGCGTTACGTCCACATTCTCCGAAAATTATTATTACATGGTAAGAATTTGCCTTTTTTTATTCACCAATTTGACACTGACATTTTTCGAAAACTACAGTCGCCCACACATTTTTAAAAAGTTTTGATTTGTATAAAACCCTAGTAACGTAAAATTACGGCAAACACACGTTAAAGGTGTAGGTCTCTGATTGGTCAATTTTAAGACGTCTTTTCTTGAATATTTTTTAAGCTAGATTTTTTTTTCTTCGAAGAGTTCAGTCTCGTGTTTCCTCATTCGCCCTGGGGCGCGAGTTGTGAGACAGCCTGTATTAAGTAGCCGATAGAATTTTGTAAAATTTCTAAACATTTGTGTAGATTTTATAATTTATTGATAGTGTAAACAGGAGTAGGCTATGAACAGAGAAACATATGTCTGATCATTATTCCATTCAACAGCCAAGTTATTAAAATTGATTTTGAATTGAATTTTTTCTGAAATTCATTATATCAGGTAATTTATTTCCATTTCTAAAGTTTAAATTCAAGAAAAAAAGATTTGATTTCTTTAGATAACATTTTTGATAATATCTCGGTCAAAATGACATTTAATTAAATACTTTCAACTTAAGACATACATACCTTTCTCTGTTCATAGCTTACTCCGACTTTTTGAATATACTGTACGTTCATAATCACATTTTAGGGATACAAACAATCTACACATCCTCACGGGACCCTATCCAGCATACCGCCACTATAACATATCCAGCATATTTTACCCCACCAGTAACACCAATCATATTGCCATTATCCGAGTCCTAACTCCAATGCGATTGGCTTCCCTCTCCACTATCCCTATCTCCTTCTCACTTCCGCAGCCAATGGCGAACCTCATCGTCACTGGTGGAAGGTGCCAGGAAGAGAAGGACGCCAATCTCTACGAAGGAATGGTAAAGGTAATATCTGATCGCAAATGCCGAAAGAGCTATCCAAAGAAAAAAGAGGGGACGCTTTGCGCTGAGCCAATAGAAATGTATGGTGGGAGAAAATGTTTTGAAGAAGTGGGGAGTCCTGTTGTTAGGAAGGGGAAGTTGGTGGCAGTGGTGGTGGAAGTTGGAGAGGGGGTGCCTAGTAGGTATATAAGGGTTAAAGAGTACAAGGCATGGATAAAGACTACTTTTGAGAGAGCCAGTGGAGAGTTTATAAAAAGAATTGGTGAAGTACATTAAATACACTAAATATTATTTACACTATAGTACTATGGAGAGGGACGTAAAACGATGAGGGAAGCAAGATCTTCTATCTCTCTCTTACGTCAATGAGGTGTTGCACATTTTTTTCCTTTGCTTTAATCAAAATAAGAAAAAATATTTTACCCCTATTTTTTATTTTTTTCGTATTATTTTTTATTCATGAGAAAATTGTCTTTGAAAGTATAATGTTTGAATTTCCGCTTCCCTTTTTGCCTGATGACGTCTGTAAAGACCTAACCAATGAGGATATGGCTTACATTTGCCACCGACGGAATTTATACGAGTGACAGTCATGACAGATGCGAACTACTACTGATTTTGTATTTTGTATTTGGAAATAATCAAACATAGTTGTAAAAAATCTGATATGACAGCACATTACCTTCCGTCAGTTCTATGTATTTTGTACAAATTCCACACAGAAAGTTTTTTGCAAATGATTCCATATTTCCAGTACATTGCCTTCAGTCAGTTCTATGTATTTTGTACAAATTCCATACAGGAAGTTTCTTGTAAGATTCTATATATTTCCAATAAAATTATAACTTAAACATATTATGTAAATTGCACTTTGACACTGACATTTGTCAATCAGAATTTTCTAAATGCTTTGTGAAATTTAATTACTACTACTGGAGCATCCAGTTTTGTCATTGGCTAATGTCTTTCTGACGTCACAGGCAGTGTAATTTGGCACCACTTCAAAAAGTATACTTTCAAACTGCTATTGCGCTTAATATATACAGAAATTTGAACAGAAAATCATAAATAATGATACTGTAGAACGTACTTATTCGTATTTCAGAAGAAAAAATATATGTTAATTTTATTGCAATACCTCATTCTCCGGTCCTGGTCTCAGTGGTACTGGTAACCCAAACAAGACAAAACAACATCTGCATAATCGCATTAAGTTAAATTTGTAATTTTAGAAGCATGCTCAAATATTTGTATGCTAATTTATAAAATAATATAATTTTATCGTAATAGAATACATGTTTTTGAACTTATATTTCTGTATAAATATCCCATACTACTATTATATATTCTGTATGTCGACAAGTTAGAATTTACGCGTAATACAGCAGACAAGCGCAGTAATAATTCTTCTCTGGTAAATTACTTCGAATGTAATGTTCTGAAAAACATTTTACTAGGAATATTAGAGTAATAAAATGAAATATTCAGAGGTAAAACCTGCATACATTCAACTCTACGTCATACATGAACTGCAAACGTGTTTTAATATATCACAAAACTTTGTAATAGTGCATAAAAAATTCTGCTTATACCTACCTGTATAATATGGAGTGTGAAAATATTTGTGGAAGGTTTTATGTTATATTGGAACTAAAATAAAATGGAGGATGAAATAATACTAGAAACCCAAAATAGTTTTTCTTCGAAAAATACCTTTAAATGTTTTTTTCGAGATTAATGTTAATATAAAAATTAAAGAATATTAAATTTTCTACAGATTTGCATTAATACTTTTTCTATTCTATGGATAAATTTATAAAATTATCTATAATTTAAATCCCAGATCCTACGCTTTAAACAAACAAGACGCAGTTATTCAAATGTATATAACTGACAGATAAATGTCAATATCAAAGAACTAATAATTTCAAAATAATATTAGTAACGTTTTAAAAAGAAAAAAGTAAATAGAACAATAGAAAAGGAATTCAATACAGTTTCCAGCATAAGTAAATATGTAGGTATGTATTCAGATTAATAAAGATTAACGATTCACAATAGTATATTAAAGAACGTGTTTTATAAGACATGTTTTTTTCGCACGTGTGAAAGAAAGTCTTATAAAATGAGTTCTTTATACTATTTTTTATATTTTGCGCCTTCTACAATAACATTTACTTACTCAATTTTTGATTATATTTGTAACCATTTGTACATTTTCATGTAAATAATCTTCCCTAAATAAAAATAAAATAAAAATAATATCTCGGACACGAAAAGAGATATCGACCTGCGGTTTTAAAATCTTAAATCTACACTCTTCAAACTACTTAAATACAAATTTTCAGAATTTTTAATTTTTTTAAAATTTTCACTTTTTTTTAAATCACACCATCCTCATACCCAAAAATGGGTGTGCGGTACGCCTTCAACGACTTCACCAGTAAATTCCTCGTACCAAAAAACATAAGTATACCAATTTTCATCAAAATATTCCAACGGATACATTAATTATTAAACATTCCTTAAAACTGTCAAAAACCGAAAAAATCGCAAGGGGTACACCTTAGATTTTTTGCGATTTTTGGCCATTTTCAGACTTTTCCTTCTGGAGATTGTAATAGTTGTTCAAAAATTATGAAAATTGGTATGCTTATGTAATTTTGCTCGTAGAATCTAATGGTGATATCGCCAGCGGTGTATAATTGACCATTTTTGATATATGACCCAAAAATGGGCATTTTTGAGCAAAGTTTTGAGGCCGAATATCTCGGACACGAAAAGAGATATCGACCTGTGGTTTTAAAATCTTAAATCTACACCCTTCAAACTACTTAAATACAAATTTTCAGAATTTTAAATTTTTAAAAAAATTCCACCCATTTTTAAATCACACCGTCCTCATACCCAAAAATGCGTGTGCGGTACACCTTCAACGACTTCACCAGTAAATTCCTCGTACCAAAAAACATAAGTATACCAATTTTCATCAAAATATTCCAACGGATACATTAATTATTTAACATTCCTTAAAATTGGCAAAAACTGAAAAAATCGCAAGGGGTACACCTTAGATTTTTTTGCGATTTTTGGCCATTTTCAGACTTTTCCTTCTGGAGATTGTAATAGTTGTTCAAAAATTATGAAAATTGGTATGCTTATGTAATTTTGCTCGTAGAATCTAATGGTGATATCGCCAGCGGTGTATAATTGACCATTTTTGATATATGACCCAAAAATGGGCATTTTTGAGCAAAGTTTTGAGGCCGAATATCTCGGACACGAAAAGAGATATCGACCTGTGGTTTTAAAATCTTAAATCTACACCCTTCAAACTACTTAAATACAAATTTTTAGAATTTTTAATTTTTAAAAAAATTCCACCCTTTTTTAAATCACACCATCTTCATACCCAAAAATGGGTGTGCGGTACACCTTCAACGACTTCACCAGTAAATTCCTCGTACCAGAAAACATAAGTATACCAATTTTCATCAAAATATTCCAACGGATACATTAATTATTAAACATTCCTTAAAATTGTCCATAAATAAAAAAAAATAATAATTTCGACATTATATTATTAAAATGAATTGTCAATTAACTAAAAATAAACAAGGTAAAAATGGGTTAAAGAAACGTCATCTAGTACCAACCGTCTAAAACAAAAATTGCGTATTGAAATGAAGGTCATTACGATACGCAATTGCATTATGAACGCAAAATATAAAAAAATATTTAAGCTAATCTTCATTTTTGGATTAGTGAATTCTATTCTATCCCGGTATTTAAAATTTAATCTTTATTTTATTATAGTCTGGTGACTCAATGGTTAGAGTAACGCCTCATGTTATGAGTGCTTTCGGGGCTCTGGGTTCGAATCCCACAAAGGCATGGATGTGTGTGAATGTGGACCCACTCTGTAATTGGGATTTAATCCTAAGAGAAACTATTTTGAGCTTCAAGTAAAGTATTATTAATATCTGATTTCCACCAAAATCTAACGGCTTCTTCCCACATTAGAATAAGGTCCGAATGATAGTATTTGAGTTAGAGTGGAAGATCCATACACACACACATAATCGTGAAAATGTTAAAATAAGAGTCCAGGGACCTTAAAACGTGGTCATTTACCAAAATCTCGATATGAGAGTTTTAGCACGATCCCTATACCTCCCTTACCAAGGGTAGCGGAAGGTAAAAATGATATTTTAGAATCTGAGTATTCTTTGTATGGGACCAAGCGTTTTTGTGTTATTTAATATTTCAATTCTTCGAACAGAAATGGGTAATAATACTTATACTACAAATTAATATATAATCTATTATTCACGAAAGATGACTATTCAAGGCTATTTGTGACTCGTCTGATATAATATTACCTGCAGATAACTTCATTGCATTCTGTATACATAGGCGTACAACATACAATATTTATGGACACATTTTAACTGAAAAAATAAGAGTAATTCATTTGAAAATTATGTTTCTTTCTAAATAATGCTTTTTTAAAAGATTTATGTTCTTCACTTATGTTTTTGCAAAATACAAAAACATATACTTAACTTATAAACCAAGGAATAATAATTTGATTCAAACGTCAACGCCACTAGCGAAATATTAGCACAGATGGCAGTGCAATAGATAATTAGGTATCTGTAATTCTACAACATATGTCATTATTATTTATAGTGTGTTAGAAAGTAATGCCACTATTTACGTAAATCTGTCACACCACATAAATTAAATAGACATAGGTCAAATAATCTTTCTCTTTCTAATACAAAATGTTGCTAAGCTACTGCTATGAAGTGATGTGAATTCTTTCTTCGAACAAATGACCTTGAATAGTCATCTTTCGTGAATAATAGTATATATTCTGTAATTCTATTGAACGTGGTGTAACTGATTCTAACTTCACCCCTATACAACATTTGGCTAGGTCGATTAATTTTCTGTGGAAATTAGCCTAATTTAATTAACTTGTATTTAATTAATTTTGCTTTTAAGTTCTTAAAACAATTGAATTGTTAATTAAAGACTTTATTCTGAAAATTATTTCCTAAAAACAGCTCATTTCATTGTATTGTATCTTTCTGTTTTTAATTAAATTGTCTTTAAAGTCTTTAATACACTCTCAGCTTGCAGGATAATAAATGATCGTTTAGTATAAATTCAAAATTTAAATAAAATGATTGTCCTACCTTTAAAGCGAAGCCAGCAGTAGTATCCTTCGAAGGTCCTGTAAAAAAATGTAAAAGAAAATAATATTTTGAAGGATCAAGGATTAAAAGAATACAAAATTAAAAATTATTTAAAAGTTAATTTTATACAAACATCTGTTTTTGAAAGATGATGAAGCGAAAATTATGTGTCAAGAATATCTGACATGGTTTCAGAATTAATAAGATGTTAAAACTGTCAAAAGTTTATTATATTCTAATATTAAAGAATTTATGCGTAGCGTACAAGTATTTAAGAATATCCTGTCATTGTTACGTCTTTAAAAAGAGACGCACAAAAGAACTGGTTATAAAAAATTAGGCTGTTGCAAGAATTTTTATATGCCTAAAATTTTTAAAATATCACGAAATATCCATTAGATATTTTACAAATGATCGAAATTTGACTTGCCTACAAAAGTAATTCGTGGCAGAAGCATCAATAAGAAAATGATTGTTGTTTTTCCGCCGAAGTGGTCCTGTTGCTGTTATTCGGCTTGAAGATCGCAGAACTGTTAATTCTGAATATAGTACTGCGAAGTGGCTTTACCACAGATGTTTGCAAAATTACAAACAGGTCGCCAAAGGACGCGTAACATCTTAGTCCATCATGACAACGCATCCTCCCACACTGCTGCCAGAACATTGGATTTTTTGAAAGATTCGGGAGTTCAATTGGTAACTCATCCTCCATACAGCACAGATCTGGCGCCGTGCGATTATTTTCCAACTGTTAAAGAAATGATGCGAGGTAAAAGATTTTCCAGCGCAGATGCAGCAGTTACAGAATTTTTGAGAACCTTTAAAAAAATAAATTTTCCGTATGTTTTAATAAGTGGTTTCAAAGAATACACAAGTGTTAGTGTGAATGGAGAATATTTTGAAAAACAATAAAGATTTTTACCTCCCGCTACCCTTGGTAAGAGAGGTATAGGAATCGTGCTAAAAATCACATATCGAGATTTTGGTAAATGACCTCGTTTTAAGGTCCCTAGAATCCAATTTTAACATTTTCACGATGATGTCTGTGTGTGTATATGTGTATGTGTGTATGTGTGGATCTTCCACTCTAACTCAAATAATATCAATCAGAAAATTTTGAAACCTTGTATTTCGAACTTTTCTGTATGGAAAGAGCCCATTAGATTTTGGTGGAAATCGGATAACCGGAAATGGCGCTTTACTAGAAGCTCATAATAGTTTTTCTTCGAAAAATACCTTCAAATGTTATTTTCTCGAGATTTTTTGTTTAAAAAGTTGGTGTGGCCATCACTATACCTCCCGCCATTTACAGCCCAATTCAATTTTTGAATTAACGAATTTTACTCTAATTTTGACAGTTTATGTCTTAAAATATAGTCTAATCTAATCCAAGTAACTACCTTTTTTAAACCCCTCAACAGGATTAAATCCCAATTACAGAGTGGGTACACATTCACACACATCCATGCCTTAGTGGGATTCGAACCCAGAGCCCCGACGGCACTCATGACTTGAAGAGTTGCTCTAACCATTGAGCCACCGGAGCTATAATAAAATGAAGATTAAATTTTAAATACCGGGATAGAATAGAATTCACCCGTGGAATTCTCTAATCCAAAAATGAGGATTAGCTTAAACATTTTTGTGAATTGTTAATTTTTAAATCTAAATACATACCTACATATTTGCTTATGCTAGAAACTGTATTGAATTCCTTTTCTATTGTTCTATTTACTTTTTTCTTTTTAAAACGTTACTAATATTATTTTGAAATGATTAGTTCTTTGATAGTGACATTTATCTGTCAGTCATCGGAGCTATAATAAAATGAAGATTAAATTTTAAATACCGGGATAGAATAGAAATCACTAATCCAAAAATGCGGATTACCTTAAACATTTTTGTTAATCGTTAATTTTTATTAATCAAAATATATATCTACATATTTACTTATGCTGGAAACTGTATTGAATTCCTTTTTTTATTTAAAGGTATTTTTCAAAGAAAATCTATTTTGAGCTTCTAGTAAAGTGCCATTTCCGGTTATTCGGTTTACACCAAAATCTTTCCATTGCAGAAAAAGTTCGAAATACAAGGTTTAATTTTTTTCAATGATAGTATTTAAGTTAGAGTGGAGGATCCACACATACACACAGACGTCATCGTGAAAATGTTAAAATTGGATTCTAGGGACCTTAAACGTGGTCATTTACCAAAATCTCGATATGCGATTTTTAACACGATCCCTATACCTCCCTTACCAATGGTAGCGGGAGGTAAAAATGCAACGGTCTTTTAATAACAAAAAAAATTCAGCGCAACCCATGTATTGTAGAAGAACTTACCAGGCATAAGTTTCCCAAAATCTTTAAAAACACAAAAACATTTTGCTATATTGTCCCACTTTCTCCTTATCAGCGTCTTCCAGAAAATTTACTTCTACACACTTACTTTAATCAATGTAAAACGTTAATGAAGGTAGCAAAGCAACAATAAAGCTCTAACACGGCTATTTAAACTTGGTTGCCAGTTTCGCTGTACGTTTTACTTTACTGTGGCAGCCATCTTTCTGAGATAACTTTGCAAATAGCGCCGTTGATGTCTGATAATCTTTTTAAGTGCCTGAGGCGATATCAGACGATGGAACATACCCAGTTGCAAACTGTGAACCGAACGCGCAAACACGATCGTAGATTTGAAAATTTATTGAGCAGTAAGAAGATAGATATTATTCTAAAACGGAAGTAATAACTTTGTTCACAATATATAAAATTCAATGAAGATATGTTCTTATATAGTTTTCTGTAGATCGTGTATTTTATGTTGTAATAACCACTTCGTATCTTGAGGATGTTTACTTATAATAAATAAATTTTATTACATCTTTCATACCGGTTTTTGAAAGTGTCGTAGGTGATATAAATTTTAGTTTTGTACCAAAAAATTTACACTTAAAAAAGATATTAAAACTGCAGATAGCTCTCTGCACTTTAAAATTGATTAATAACGTATGTCCCAAAAGTCACAAAATACAACTCTATGAAAAAAATATCGGGTTGGCTTTGCAAACAAAAGTAATTCAATGATTTGTCATTTTTGTGACAGTTCAGTTACCGAAATCGATTACGTTGTAATGGCTTATAAATTAGATCTTAGAAAAAGCGTTTATAATTTAGTTGGGCAGATGCATAAAGTTCAAATAGTCCGACTTTTTGAAAATAAAAATGTGTCGCGGAAAACCATATATCGTGCGATAGCAGAATGTGAGCAAGGTATACCATGCGTAAATCTTCCGAAAAGTGGAAGACCTAAAGTGTTAACTGAACATAGAGCAAACCAGTTAGTCGAAAGTGCCAAGAATAAAATTGGACAGTTATTGAGAAGACTTTCACGGCGTTACGGTGTTTCCAAGAATACAATATCCAGAGAACTGAAGAGAGAAGGTATAGAATATTGCAAAATAAAGAAATGTCCTAAATATACGCCAAATCAGTTAGCTAGAATACCAAGATGTTGCCGTGCTTTAAGGCGTACTCATTTTGCAAATAATAAAGTCATCGTCATAGATGATGAAAAGTACTTTACTCTAAGTAATTCCGAAATTAAAGGAAACGACGGTTTTTACACGGACAATGTAGAAAAATGTCCAGACGATATAAAATATAAGCCAAGGGCCAAATTTGCTGATAAAGTTTTAGTTGGTGCGCGATATCAATTGGTGGGATTTCCAGACCTTATATAGGGCGAGTTAGAGGCGAAGCTGTGGACAGTCAAAGTTATATTAACAATTGCTTATCAAAATTGATTAATTTTATCCACCAGAATCATGCTCAAGATGATATTAAGTTTTGGCCGCTAAAGAAAAAGTTGGAGTGTCACAACGAACTGTAGCCAGAAGATTCGATGTTTCGAAGACCAATGTTTTTAGAACATTTTCTCGAAATGATGTGGTGTTTCGAAAAAGAAGAAAGGCACCAAAATATACCGTGGCCCAATTAGAAAGAATCCCTAGATGTTGTCGTGCGTTAAGGCGCATTAATTTTCTCAATAAACTTATTGGAATGGATGGCGAGAAACATTTTACTCTGTCCCATTCAGAGAGGAAAGGAAACGATGGTTTTTATACTAATGACATGGAAAACACACCAGACAATGTCAAGTTCAAAGGTAAATCTAAATTTGAGAATAAAATTTTAGTATGGTGTGCCATTTCTGAAGCCGTAAATATCTCGCAGCCATGCATTAGTCGTGTTCGAGGAAAAGCCTTAACTGCACAACTTTATATTCAAAGATGCCTCTCTAAATTGCTTCAATTTTTAAATACACATCACGCCAATGATGATATAATGTTTTGGCCTGATCTAGCTTCATGCCATTACGCCAGAATAGAGACTGGTATAACGAAAACAACGTAGACTTTGTTCCGAAATTGGACAATCCTCCCAATGTACCTCAAACTCGACCAATAGAAGAATTTTGGTCAATATTGACCAGAAATATGTACGACAAGGGATGGGAAGCTGCAAATGAAGAACAATTTCGACGTCACATTTACCAAAAGATTCGAGAAGTCAATACCGATGTTGTCCAGAGGATGATGGGACAAGTCAGAAGAAAATTAAGGGCATTTGAAGATAATGGTCCATTATCAATAATTTAAATGTTAAATATTAATTGTTATACTTATTGTTAATTGTTGTAATAATTAGTTTAAAAAGTAAGAGTTTTCAAATCTTTAGGACCATACGTTAGTACCCCATTGTTGATATTTCCTAAAATAGGGACGTAAGGGATCTACTTACATTTTGTCGTTAATAGAAACAGATACCTTGACAGTATCTTTATAAACAAAATCCTAATAAGTTATTATTTACGGTCAGGATTGTGAAAAACATTTTACTTCAGGTTTGTAATTAAAAATTAATTTGATGTTATATTTTATTTATATATTGTTCACATTTACAAGCAAACAATATCAATATACCTAGAATGAAACGTAGAAAATACATTTAAATTCTTTGAAGAATTTAAGGGGCTCAGTTATTTCCTACATTTCATTCATAGAACAGAATAATAATAACATTTATACATCCAACATTAAACATTTATAGATATGTTCTAACTCTATGGCCATAGAAAAATAATTATTACTTTAAGCAAAACTAGTATATGTACATTTGCAAAGAATATTATAATCTACTTTGAGCATAAATGCATAGATAACATAAATGCATATTTACAATTTAAACATGAACATTAAATATTTTTTTAAACATTTAAAGAGGTAAACATATATTGTCAGACGACTATATTTACATATTTATGAATATTCAATAATAAAATATTTGAGTATAGTATAAAATTTGAAATAAAATACTGTACATATGTACATTTTATGTATATGTATAAGCGTAATGGTATTAACATTAATTATATATTTCTAATTATATATTGGTATATTATACACCACCAAAATTTACAGATAGAATTTTTTTTGTATGGATACACAATAAAAATATCTAACTTTTATACAGAATGTCTCACAAATCGCGCCCCAGAGCGAATGAGGAAACACGAGACTGCACTCGGATGTGTAATTTCGAAGAAAAAAAAATATAGCTTAAAAGATATTCGAGAAAAGACGTCTTAAAATTAACCAATCAGAGACCTACACCTTTACGTTACTAAGGTTTTATACAAATCAAATCTTCTTTAAAATGTGTGGGCGACTGTAGTTTTCGAAAAATTAAATTTGACAAGGTGAATAAAAAAGGCAAATTCTTACTATGTATTTAGCCGCTGATTACTTAGAAATGATTATAATTTTCGGAGGATGTGGACGTAACGCCAGAGAGGCAGCACGGTGCTATTCGGAACGTTTTCCGGATAGAAATCTTGCTAACCTAAATTTGTTGACAGTGAAAAGTCAACTCTAAAGTGTCAAAATTACAGTAAGTCAAACAAATTTTGTAACTCACTAGTAGTATTTTTAAAACCTAGCAAGCAGATATCCGTCCGGGATTGGTGGATAAAAAGTCTTGTAACTCCGTTACGCAAGCAGCCGCAAATTATTTTCTTCTATTTGTTGGCAACTTTTTGTCGTCGGCAAGTGTCAGTTTCGTCTGGGGCGCGAGTTGTGAGACACACTGTATATTTAAAACATTTTTCTCGATTAATAATATTTTAAAGTCACTTCAAATTTTTAAAAATTACCTATGAGAATTTTTGGGAATCTAAGATGGCCTCTTAAAGGCGCACCACATGTCTCATTTTACCGATTCAGTCAAAGTAAAATTCAGATCACATTGTCATTAGAAATATGAAATAAAAATACTTTTTGTACGCTGTACAATGAAGTATTACTTTTCATACGCAAAATGTATTTTACCAAATATTTTGATGATCGTACAAATGGTGGCAGCAAATATATAATAATACCAATATATATTTTATAATACTATACGAATATTTATTATATTATTAGGCCTATATAAATATGAAGCAAAAAACATGAACACATATGTTTTCGTAATGTACAATCTAAGTCAAAAATTTAATATCATGGACGTTAGAATCACAGATTATAAATAATGAATACAGTCACTGCAAAAATTTTATGTTATCAATTATTCATGATATATTGGTATTTTAAATGATAAACACAAAATAAATACTAGAACAAACAATTCTCAGTTGTTTTGAAAATAAATGAACATAATTGAATCCCGCGATGAACAATGAAAAATAAATAACACAAGAAGTAACAAAATAATACATGAAATTATTTTTTAAAACAACCAACTTGTGGAATTAATTTACGCTTCTATGATTTTCAGTAAATAAAACCAAATGTAGATTTATGTAGATTTGATTCTAGAATTATCATTAGAATAGTAATTAACATTATAATTTTTTTTATAGCGAACTTGTCAAACTTATTAATTAAGATAAAAATTAAAAATAAATAATGGGGTATTCTACCGATATTGTTTATATATTTTTTCAATAACATATAAAAATCTGGTAATATTGGTATGGTACGACTAGCGAATGAAAGTTGACGTTTAAATTATTTTATAGATGTGGTTTCTTTTGAAACCCTAAAGAAGAATAGAATTGTACGAAATAATCAGGTATGAAATTTTTGCATGAACCCATTTAAATACTGGACTAGGAAAGCACAGAAATATATTACTAGGCTGAAAATAGATGGCCGACTAGGGTAACTGAATATCAAAACAGGGGTGCGTTTATAGCTATTAACATACCTAGGAATGTTATGCACATCATAACTGCCACAGATGTAAGTTTGAAATCCGAGCTCGTACAGCGAGGATTTTAAGACATCTAAGGCTTGTTATGATTAATAACATCCGTGGTTTGTTCAATAGTTTATCGGTTTCAGAAAATTAAGACATTATTGATAAATATCATTTTTTACAATTTTCTCATTAATGCTACTTTCAGATTGCTATGGTTAACAGAACAATTATTTTGACATATGTTAATATGACAAATATTCAAATTATGTGCTTTATTCCTCATGTTTATAAATTTAGAATAAAGTAGACCGTATTTAGAACGATAAGCTAACGTTATCTGTATGTATTAATGAAGAGCATTATATTTTCATTTTATTTTCAGTTTGTAGACCGTTGTTGACAAGTCAGTATATACAGATACAGTTATTACTTAGTTTCTAGCCTACTTTTGTACATGTAAATAATGGAATAATATCCTGAAACTGGTAAAAATATATTAAACATTTTTCGTTTATGTTGATTATAACAAAATATTTTGATCTTTGAACTATTTAGTTTGGCAATTCTATGAAATAGGATTATTTTTAATTTCCTCTAAAAGTAATTCCGACTCGAGGGATGCTTACACCTGAGACGAACGAACTAGAGTTTGCGCTATTAAATTTTTTAAATACATCCCTGAATCCTGTTGCTAAGGTCATTTTAAATGCCTCCTGGTATTGAGTACAATTCTAATCTCCTGTAACGGAATACATAAGGGTCAGTTTCCTTTCAAATCAAATATAGGGAAATATTTTCAAAAGAAACCACAGCCATGATTGCGCTACTAAAATACGAATGTATTGACCGTTTCATTTTCCAAAATATTGTAAATTTGTAAATTTCATAGTGAATTATTTCTTTCTTAAACTAAAATACTATTATATTTTACGATTATTTCTAAGATTATATTTATCCAAGAATGAGAATCATTGCAGAAAAGGGTACATATCGCCAATATATTCTAAAAATAACATTAACATTGACAAATATGTATATCTACCATGTCAAATCTACATTTGAGATATTTCACACATTTTTTGGCCAAAATGAAATTAATATTTCTCGAATTTCGCGACACTACATAAAGAGTGTGCCATAAGGGCTTCTTCTCTAATTTTGCTTAAATTTGGGTTGCGAACGATCATGCAAAAATATTAAGTACCACTGCTGTCGAATGTCATATTCAAATTTTGTATAAAAATCGACGTTTTTTTTCATCATTTTCTTTTTACTAAAACGTTTAATATAACGTATAATATATAATTATAATTTTTAAAATTTACTATTTTTTGAAATTGTGGAATACCCCAATAATATTTCATATTTTCAAAATTTTCTATTTTCGCAAAATAATTTTTTTCATTTATTTGTAATGTAAATAAATATTGTTTATTTTAATTATAATTATTATATTTCATATTTTTTCTACACTGTATATCAAAAATATTATTTATTTATATAAAACACGTATTTAAAATTGTTTTTAAAATATTGAGTGATACGTTTAAAGAAAATAAATATATCCACAGAATAATAAAATGAAATAAAAATATTCGATATAAAATAAATAAATAAAAAATAATAAAAAATAAAATAAAATACGAACCAACTAAACGTCGCAGTGACCATACTTTACACCAACTATTCTTATTCTTAACACTGTCAATTGTCTTTCGTTTCCATGACGACACACCTGAAACAAACAAAAACAAAATTAGTACAAATTCTACCATATACTTTTAAAAATAAAATAAATAAATATATCATCATGGAAAACTACCCATTACTGGGTGTGCCAATCCGCTTTGTATGCAGATATCGGTAATGATGATGACATATATACTTTTAAGATTATCATTATAGTACTTTTGATATATATATATATATATATATATATATATATATATATATATATATATATATATATATATATATATGTGTGTGTGAATTAGGGTTGCCAGATTTATAATTTCACAATACGGCACATATATTAAATTACATCCATTAATGATAAAATTTCAGCAAAAACAGTATTTATTTTTAACAAATGAATATGGTAAATACTAAGAAATTTGATATGGTCGTAAAGAGAATATAAAATACAATCTAAATTTTTTAAAAAAACTTGTATAGGTTGTATTTAAATTTACAAAGTTGATATCACTTCCGGTTATACCGGAAGTCCCAGAATTACACTTTTCATATAATATAATCGCAGATATTGTATTGAATAAATTATGTCCTATAAGCAATAAGCGTATCTGCAATAATAAGCCAGATATATGTATGTATGTATGTATGTATTTATGTATTTATGTATTTATGTATGTATGTATGCATGTATGTATGTATGTATGTATGTATGTATGTATGTATGTATGTATGTATGTATGTATGTATGTATGTATGTATGTATGTATGTATGTATGTATGTATGTATGTATGTATGTATGTATGTATGTATGTATGTATGTATGTATGTATATATATATATATATATGTGTGTGTGTGTGTGTGTGTGTGTGTGTGTGTGTGTGTGTGTGTGTGTGTGTGTGTGTATGTGTGGATCCTCCACTCTAACTCAATTATTATTATTAAGAAAAATTTGAAACCTTGTATTTCGACCTTTTTCTATTATGGAAACAGCCCATTAGATTTTGGTGTAAATCGGATAACCGGAAATGGCACTTTACTTGAAGTTCAAAATAGTTTTTTTATATTTTGCGTTCATAATGAAGTCATTACGATACGCAATTGCGTATCGTAATGACCTTCATTTCGATACGCAATTTTTTGTTTTAGACGGTTGGTACTAGATGACCTTTCTTTAACCCATTTTTACCTAATTTATTTTTAGTTAATTGACAATTCATTTTAATAATATAATGTCGAAATTATTATTATTATTTTTTATTTAGGGAAGATTATTTACATGAAAATGTACAAATGGTTACAAATATAATCACAAATTGAGTAAGTAAATGTTATTGTAGAAGGCGCAAAATATAAAAAATAGTATAAAGAACTGATTTTATAAGACTTTCTTTCGCACTTGTCAATTAGAAAACTCGCTAACGCTCGTTTTCTAAACTTTGACGCGTGCGAAAAAAACATGTCTTATAAAACACGTTCTTTAATACACTATTCTTCGAAAAATACCTTTAAATGTTATTTTTCAGGATTAGTGTTATTATAAAAATTAAAGATTATTAAATTTTCTACAGATTTGTATTAATACGTTTTGTACATATTTTTTGGACAAATTTATAAAATTATCTATAATTTAAATCCCGGAACCTACGCTTTAAACAAGCAAAACTCCTTGGTTACACAGTTCATATCTCAAATGTATGTAACTGACAGATAAATGTCACTGTCAAAGAACTAACCATTTCAAATTAATAATGGTAATGTTTTAAAAAGAAAATAGTACATAGAACCATAGTTATATGGAATGGATCTTAATACAGTTTCCGCAAAAACTAAATATGTAAGTATGTATATTTAAATTAATAAAAATTAAATAGCGGGAGGTTTAGTGTTAGCCACATCAGATTTTTTGTTTATGCCTAGCAAAAAATTAAAGTCTTGTTGGAGCAACTCTTTCAAATTAACAAAAAATACGTACACAAACTCATCTCAAAGCGATCGGAAGATTTAATCGATAAGTATTGTTAATGTTTATTTTTTCTACTTGAAAAACCTTGAAGGAAAACAACCCTATTCATGTATTTGTATCAAAAACCTTTAAATAAGGGTTGCAAGACCATCTAATGACAAACTGATATCAGTAGAAGTAGAAGTTGGAAGAAAAAATTGCAAGAAGTTAATGAAAAAAAGTAGCAAGAGAAATTTTTTGTTAGTCCAGATAAACAAGCATATCTGGTTGTATTATAAAGTTTCGGAAAGAGTTTTGTATTTACTAAATTAATATTTATGTACGGGAAACAAGTTTTGTAAGAAAATGTAATCATATGTAATGTGACAATCTGGTCATGTTTTCTAATAGAATTTTCCAGTTACAAATGTATAAAGGATGTTACAAATTTTTATGGTATATAGGGGGTGCAAAATAGACTATTAGGTCTATTCTACTAAAAAAAATATGTATCGTTACGAGTCGTTACCAGGCGACATGTAGTTATAATAACGATTTTTGGCAAAACCCTATTCTACTAATTAATTTATCGTTACGTATCGTTACTATCGTTATTTTATGTCGTTTATGAACAAGTTCACATGCCTCGTTGAAGTCGTAAAGTTAGACATATTTTGAAAACAAAAAAAAATTTGATGTTGCCAGCACATTACCTTCCGTCAGTTCTATGTATTTTTATAAATGTCATACAGAAAGCTCCTTGCAAAAGATTATATTTCTTGTATATTACCTTAAGGCAGTTGTATGTATTTTATACAAATTCCATACAGAAAGTTTCTAACAAAAGACCCTATATAGTAAAATTATAACATAAACATACTGTCAACTGCACTTGACACTGACACCTTTCAATCAGAATTTTCTTAATGTAGCAGCTGTTTCCAGAGTTATAGCAAAGCTGACTAATATATATGATATTTAATTTCTTTATAATTTTTTAACTCTATGTCCATTTAATATGAAGTATAACATGCATTCAAATCGTATAAAGAATAAATAATTCTTTAATATTTATAATAACATTAAATGTGAAAAAATGATATTTAACATCGTTTTTTCAAGAAAAACTTTTAAAATCTTCAAATGAGGGTACTTCCGGTTGACCAATTATAACCAAAATCTAATCAGCTCTTCACATGGATGTAACGAAGAGGAATACGAAAGAATTATAATTTTTGGAATTGTAGTATTAGAGTTATCGCATTAGAAAATTTTGTCATACACACACACACACACACACACACACACACACACACACACACACACGCACACACAAACACACACACAAACACACACACACAAACACACACACACACACACACACACACACACAGACATCATCGTAAAAATAGTAAAATTGTATTCTAGGGACCCTAAAACGTGCTTATTCATCAAAAACTAACCACCGAATTTTTTGACCAAAGACAATACCTTCCTTACCTAAAGGTGATGGAAGGTAAAAATGGCTGAAGAAGATATTTTATTAATTATAGCTGAGGAAGATATTATTATTATTATTATATTATTACATTTTTTAATATGACATTTTATATAATCGTCCTTTTACTGTACCGGAGGAAAATTTGAGAATTTTTTTTTGATGAGTAAACAAGCATGTAGAGATTTATTTACGCAAATATCACCATATATGAGGAACTCGTTGAAGTGATGGTTTGCCAAAAATTTCTAGATTATTTATGAATTATTATTTATGCGTATTACATTACATACGAATGCACATCAATATTTTGTTTTCAATTCAGTTGATGGCAGCTTTGCATTTTTTGCTCATGGAAGCTATCAGAAATCAGTAGCAAGGAGGATATCAGTAGAAATGGATTCATATGTGGTATTGTCAATCATTAATAATCATATCATTAATAGAAATCTGCAATATTATTGTTGATCATTTATAGACATATACCTATATCAAATTTCATACGGCGCAAGTAGATATGGAGCGTGTAAACTGTAAAACAAGGTGAGAATAATAAATAATTTTATGTACGAGGCAAAAAAAAAAATCTGATGTGGCCAGTACATTACCTTCCGTCAGTTCTATGTATTTTGTATAAATGTCATACAGAAAGCTCCTTGCAAAAGATTGTATTTCTTGTACATTACCTTAAGGCAGTTGTATATATTTTATACAAATTCGATACAGAAAGTTTCTAACAAAAGATCCTATATTTCCAGTAAAATTATAACATAAACATACTGTCAACTGCACTTGACACTGACACCTTTCAATCAGAATTTTCTTAATGTAGCAGCTGTTTCCAGAATTATAGCAAAGCTGACTAATATATATGATATTTAATTTCTTTATAATTTTTAACTCTATGTCCATTTAATATGAAGTATAAAATGCACTCAAATCGTATAGAGAATAAATAATTCTTTAATATTTATAATAACATTAAATGTGAAAAAATGATATTTAACATCGTTTTTTCAAGAAAAATTGTTAAAATCTTCAAATGAGGGTACTTCCGGTTGACCAATTATAACCAAAATCTAATCAGCTCTTCACATGGATGTAACGAAGAGGAATACGAAAGAATTATAATTTTTGGAATTGTAGTATTAAAGTTATCGCATTAGAAAATTTTGTCACACACAGCACACACACACACACACGCATACATACACACACACACACATACAGACATCATCGTAAAAATAGTAAAATCGTATTCTAGGGACCCTAAAACGTGCTTATTCATCAAAAACTCACCACCGAATTTTTTGACCAAAGACAATACCTTCCTTACCTAAAGGTGACGGAAGGTAAAAACAAATATAAATTTATTCTGTGAAAATCAACATGAAGTTAGATATCTCATCATAACGATAACTCGATAACGATATGATTAGTAGAAACCTTTTTGGCATTTGTCGTTATTAAAGTCGTTCAACCAAATGCTTAGCGACAGTCGTATAGTAACGATATCGTTATACATATTTTTAGTAGAATAGGCCTGTAATTGATAGACTACACACCCTGTATAAATGGAAAACGCTATAAAACGCCAAGGCGATGTATATGACAGCTTAATTAAACAATACAAAAATTTTATTGTTTAAAACAAAATGCATTTACAAATAATAAAATAATTGTTTTTATTTCTGTAGATGACAGCTATATTAAATAAACAATAAAAGGTTCATTTTTATTGTTTTTGTTGACACAAATTCACATCTGTTTCATATATTTTTCCCTTGACAAAGGACTACACACGCATGCAAATTCGTAAGGTAAATATTCATTTTCTTGCAGAAAAACAAATTTACGCTAATAAGATTTTCCTTGGCCTATATTCTACTCGTCTCTTTATTTCCAGTAAGATATATTAAATTTAACAAGGAGTACACAACGACGCAAGCAAGATGAACAAGATAGAGAGAACTTATGATTATAACTTATACAAGACATTATATACGTGTTACAATTAATTCTTTGTAGAAATGATGTTAAAATAAGAGGTGTTATTTACCCATAAAAAATTCCACAACAAATTGGGGTCCTAAATTATTTTTTCTATTTCGGTGTTCTTATGTTTCTATAAAAGCACTGTTTATCCCTGAAAACACGACGTTTAGAAAATCTATAAACGTACTGTTTTTGGCGCCTTTCATGTTCTATAGGTGGTAATCATGTTTTCATAACTGACAGATAACCTCAAAATGGTAAATTATTTGTGTTAAAATATTATATCCAATTGTGGATTTTTATCCTTTCTCTAGGTGATAGGACTAGAAAGAAAATAAATTTATAGCTATAGCTGTGTTAGTTAAGAAAGAATGAGAATCTGTGAAGTTAAAATTTCAACTAAAAAAATATGAAACAAGAAACAATGCGCTCAGGTTTACTTATCAAAATAATTAAAACGGTAAGTTCGATTTATTACAATTTAAATTTATGGTAATGCAATTTTGAATTGAATGTATTGTTATTCCAGGCAGGTTACGAAATGTATGATGCATGTTACTTGAAAATGTTGACACTGTCTACTCAATTTGTGGCGGCTACTAGCAAACAAATATAAAAAGTTGACGTTTTAATCCATGATTTCCAGTTCCACGTTGTGGCGAACTATCGAATATATGCCATATATGTTTTGTAAGAACAGCTGTTGCCGTTATCTGTGCAACTGAGCAGTGAGTGTTGACAAAATAGTGGAAAGTAATTAATAAATAATAAATTGTTCATTAAAGTATTTCATTATTTAAAGGGTTTTATTTATATGTTGTTTTCTCAATAAAAAGGCTCGATGGTCCACGTAACGTCCTTCAATCTCATATTTAAGTTTTATTTATGATAGTAACTAACACGAACCACCGATATCTTAAATCAGGATGGTTCATTAATAAACCTTGGAGTTCATTGTATGTATTGGTTTTCCTCTTTTATAATTGTATAATGCTTGATACAATGTTTTAATGTAAACAATCAGACAAAATCACAAGACACAAACTGTCAAAATGTGAAATTTCAATTTTTAGCGGGAAGCGCTACCAACATAACTGATAAAAAAAACACCAACTCATACTTTTGACAAGTCCTTTTTTTAAAAATCAAATTGTAAAATTACCTCAATAGAAAAAATAGTATAAAAAACATGTATCATAAGGCCTGTTGACGCACTCGTCCTTTGTAAAACTCGCCTGGCGGCTCGTTTTCCAAACTTGGACTCGTGCGTTAACAGATTACCTTATGATACTTGTGTTTTAATGTACTATATTTATATTAAAACTAGAACTTTAAACTTTATGATAGGCACTTCAAAGTTTAAAAAAGTTATTAAATTTTAAAATATGTGAGTTTTTAAAGCCCTTAAAGTCTCTGTCATACTCGTATAGTATGACTAGCGAAAGAAAATTATTTTATATACGTAGTTTCTTTTCAAAACCTAGAGAAGAATAGAATGGGTTACTTGCATGCCATTTTTTTATTTAATAGTTTTGAAGAGACGCTAAAAACTTGCTACCCATATTTTTTCTTTTGGCAAAACTTTCATCAATTGGCCAGAAAAAAATCTGATGAGGCCAGCACATTACCTTCCGTCAGTTCTATGTATTTTGTATTAAAAATGTCATACAAAAAGTTCCTTGCAAAAGATTCTATTTCTTGTACGTTACCTTAAGGCAGTTGTATGTATTTTATACAAATTCTATTAAAAGATCCTATATTTCCAGTAAAATTATAATACAAACATACTGCCAACTGCACTTGACACTGGCACCTTTCAATCAGAATTTTCTTAATATAGCAGCTGTTTCCAGAGTTATAGCATAGCAGGCTAATATATAATATTTAATCTGTTTATAATTTTTTAACTCTATATCCATTTAATATAAAGTATAAAATGCATTCAAATCGTATGGAGAATAAAATATTCTTTAATATTTATAATAACATTAAATGCGAAGAAATGATATTTAACATCGTTTTTTCAAGAAAAACTGTTAAAATCTTTAAATTAGGGTACTTCCGGTTAACCAATTATAACCAAAATCTAATCAGCTCTTCACATGGATGTAACGAAGAGGTATACGAAAGAATTAATAATTATTGGGATTGTAGTATTAGAGTTATCGCATTAGAAAATTTTGTCACACACATACACACACATACAAACATCATCGTATTCTAAGCATTCTAAAACGTGCTTATTCATCAAAAACTCACCACCGAATTTTTTGACCAAAGACAATACCTTCCTTACCGAAGGAAGGTAAAAATTAATGAAATTTTAATATTTAAATTACCGCCATGTATGACGTAGAATTACGCCGAACCAATGAATGGCCGTAAAGCAATAACATCGGTACGTCCAATAGCAACGGCATGTGCGGGTAATTTAAACATGACAGATCATCTGTTTGACGTTTGAATAATAGTTTGGAGGTTAATATTTTCGTTTGTCATTTTAATCTTGTACGGGTATAAGCTAAGTTAAAATCCTTCAAAATCCTGCTTAACAAATCGAAATACGTAATAAAAGTAACAGAAACCACGCAAATTGTAAATAATAATGGCGAGAGACAGTGACAGAAAAATGAATGAATGTCAAAAACAAATTAAAACTCGCACTCGCTCGCCGTCTACAGGTTACATTCTTAAATATGCATCCCTTTCTCCAGTTCAAAATAATGACGTCAAAGAAAATCTTTTTTCTTAATTTATTAAAAAACATAATTTTTTTAAAATAAAATTTATATTTTTACATACCTTTTCAACTTTACTTTAGGTATTTAGTGATAGATATCAGATTTTCAGTACCACGCAAGTAGCCTATTGTTCGAACTATAACCATACAGATTGTCATACCAAATTTCATTCAAATCCAATAAAGCGTTTCGTTATTATAAGCAAAAATATTTTTGTCTTGAAGGACTTGAAGTAGAAAACTAGCTATACAGTGCACTCTTGAAAAGTTGCATTTTAAAGTGGCTTCCAAACCACATCCACAAACCCACGGCTGCCATTATATCAACAAAATTGTGGCAAAGAAACATTGTAGCATGAATTATGGATTCATGTCCATTCATACTGTAAAAAACTACTATTAAAATATGCATACATAGTTTACATTTCATGAAAAATGACTGTGTGAAACTATTTTTAAATACTAAACAGATTGATGGCCATATTACCCGTCATCTGTTTTAGTCTATTTTTCTTGTTTTGTAGTCTGAATTTTAAATTCGGTGAAAAAATTTCGCAAAGCAAACATAATGTCAACGAGTTTCATCAATCTTAGTCAATTTTTTTATACAGGAATCCCGGAAACGGATAAGTATATGATAATGGTTGTTTTTGCATTAAGCCGCAGATATCGTTTCACCTCTCCTCAGCTCAAATTGAGATGAGTTTGAAAATGAGCTGAACTGAGATTTTTGTGAAGTAAAAAGAACTGTCTGTTAGAAAATCTCACTAAACTCAATATACACAAATGGAATACGCCGTCAGCTTCATATTGTGTGAAGAGAGAAATAATGAAGTGGGGTTTTTCCGTCTTTGTTTTATTAATTCTGAGTTAAAAATTATTTTCATTGACAAACGTTAATTAGGTAATGTCTTCTGTGCAGTTTCAATACTGTCATTTTTATTCTTATTGTCGACATTAAGGAATATTCTACATCCATTTCTCTTGTATTAAAGTTAAAACAGCTGGAAATATTATTTCAAAAGCCTACCAAAAAATATCTTATATTAATTTGATTATCTCAACTCCATTTGGATTTCCAACTATTTTTGCAATAATAACTCTTTACCATATTGGGATTTTCAAGTATCAAGAGATGGCGCTGATCGCATTAAACACTGGTACACTTTTTGTTGACGTGTGTCAACGTAGCATTTCTGTCAATTGTATTTCTTTAGTTTTCGTATTATTTTCTCATTTATTAGTATTTTTTATTTATAATTCAAGTACGCAAAATAGAGTTTTTGTAGTCATATAGTTGTAGTTTCGTGTAAATGTCAAATGTGTACCACTATTTGCAGTTCTAATATTTGCCGCTAGTTAGCGTTTTCTTATTTGAAAATCCCAATTGCGATTTATTTTATATTAATTTTTTGACATTGACATATGATGGGGTTATTACAATTTTGTTTTATTTTTACCTGCCGCTACCCTTGGTAAGGGAGGTATAGGGAGCGTGCTATAAATCGCATATCGAGATTTTGGTAAACGACCACGTTTTAAGGTCCCTACAATCCAATTTTAACATTTTCACGATGATGTTTGTGTGTATGTGTGTGTGGATTCTTCCCTCTAACTCAAATATTATCATTCAGAAAATATTGAAACCTTGTAATTCGAACTTTTTTTGTAATGGAAAGAGCCCATTAGATTTTGGAGAAAATCGGATAACCGGAAATGACACTTTACTAGAAGCTCAAAATAGTTTTTCTTTGAAAAATACCTTTAAATGTTATTTTTTCGAGATTAATGTTATTATAAAAATTAAAGATTATTAAGTTTTCTATAGACTTACATTAATACTTTTTCTATATATTTTATGAATAAAATTATAAAATTATCTATAATTTAAATCCCAGAGCCTACGCTTTAAACAACTGACAGATAAATGTCACTATCAAAGAAATATTCATTTCAAAAATAATATTAGTAACGTTTTAAAAAGAACAAAGTAATTAGAACAATAGAAAAGGAATTCAATACGGTTTCCAGCATAAGTAAATATGTAGGTATGTATTTAGATTAATAAAAATTAACGATTCACAAAAATATTTAAGCTAATGCTCATTTTTGGATTAGTGAATTCTATTCTATCCCGGTATTTATAATTTAATCTTCATTTTATTATAGCTCCGGTGTCTCAATGGTTAGAGCAACGCCTCATGTCATGAGTGTCCTCGGGGCTCTGGGTTTGTATCCAACTAAGGCATGGATGTGTGTGAATGTGAACCCACTCTGTAATTGGGATTTAATCCTGTTGAGGGGTTTAAAAAAGGTAGTTACTTGAATTAGATTAGAGTATATTTTAAGAAATAAACTGTCAAAATTAATCTTTTTTGTGACTCGGGCTGTAAATGGCGGGAGGTAGGGCTGATGTGCCATTACATAAAGGAGGGAAAACTCCTGTGTTGCTATCACTCTCGGCCTGTTTTATTACTATAGGGCGCGAGCAGACACGTGACTCGATTGACCTTGAAGTGATTGGAATTAGCTAATTTGTGTACGCGTGTCACTTTGACAAGAACAATGTTACTTTCATAAGAACAATCTCACTTTGACAAGACCAATGTTTTGACTTATTTTAAATTTTGAACTGTTAAGAAGGTATTATTATTAATTTCATGTGTTTTAATGCCTGAAATTTATACAACATTTCAGCAGTTCAAAATCAAGATAAATCAAAACATTGGTCTTGTCAAAGTGATATTGTTTTTGCCAAAGTAAAATACGCACACAAATCAGATGATTCCAAGCACGTCAAGGTCGCTCGAGTCACGTGATTGCTCACGACCTATAGGAATCTCGCATTATGGTGCATTCAAGTAATATAATATTGATTTCAGTGGAAAATCCGAAGTACTGTGAGCTGAACTTAACGAAAATAACAAATTGCCCATATCACATAATAATTGCTCCTAAAATTAAATTTGAAACATTATAATAAATTTTAAATAATCATCACTTAAACTCCAGCACAATATCTTTAATATTATTACAGGAATAAATAAATAACCTTTTCAATAACCAAACTAATTGTATGTGGCAGCAAAACATTCATTCCCACCGTTCATTTAAAATATATCTTCCCATAATTCAAATTGTAATATCAATAGTTCAGATCATGGAAAGATCTTATGTTTCTCTTTCCTAAATATAAAATTAATCCTATGTCGTTGCGTTTGCTAACATAATAATGTCTGGAAAATAAATCCGGATATAAAAGAAGTCGGCAAGTTATGATTACGTTACAAAGTTTCGTTTCGTTTCATTCGTAGGCAACGAGGGAAAACCATAATCTCTCTGTTAACGGAAGCAATCTCATTTCAAACTTAAATGCACAAATGCACTCGTAAATAGAGAAGATCTCTCAAGAAATTACTAATACATGCACCGCTAGATACAAACTTTAATTGTATACGGGCTCCCTTAATTCACTCTCCTATACATTTCCGATCCCTGAGGCAATAGAGTTCGTATAGTCTTTAAGATTACTTACAACCTCCCTAGATTTGCGAGGGTAGCACCGAAAGTTTCTGTAAACAAATACAGGATGCGACAGAACCAATTGTGCAGTTTGTGGGGGCAGGTGTTCGGGCGGTGGCGAAGGTAGGCAGCTGCACTATGTCCCCTTTTGTTCTGTCGGCATCCCCATTTTAGTAGCCAACAAGGGTTGGATCGGAGTACATTGTGGCTTTGCCGTGCGTGCGTTTTATGAAAACAACCGATCTGTGATTGCGACGCTAAGAGCTTTTCGGCGACGGTACAACATTCCGCGAAATAATGCTGTTCCTACTGCGAACACAATTCGGTCCTGGATTCGGCAGTTGAAGGAAACTGGTAGCACACTAAGAATAGGTACACATGGCCGACGAAGATCCATCAGAACACCAGAAAATGTGGAGCTAGTGAGAGCAGCAGTCGAACAATCGCCAGGACGTTCTGCTCGAAGGCACGCTATTGCATTGGGAGCTTCAGACCGCTGTTTGAGGAGGATTCTGCATTTAGATTTGAATTTCCATCCCTTCAAAATAATGATGGTTAAGGAATTGAACCCAGCAGACTACGCCAACCGCCAAAATTTGTGTGAGGAAATTCTTGCAGCGATCCCTTCTGAGGCAGCATTCTTCAGCAGCGACGAGGCATATTTTCACCTAAGCGGGATTGTGAATAAACAAAATTTTCGCTACTGGGCTGAAAACAACCCCCAAATTGTTCACGAAAGACCGCTACATTCTCCGAAACTAACGGTGTGGTGGTTTTTGAAGAGGGAGGCGTGACCGTGACCGTGAATTCCGGGCGTTATGTTTCAATTTTGCAAAATTTTCTGCAGAACCGATTGGAAGTGGTTGTTGAAGAAGAGGGATTAGAGGACTTTTGGTTCCAACAGGATGGGGCTACAGCCCGAAATTCTCTAAGCGTTTTAAGAGAAATGTTTCCTGGACGTCTAGTGTCTTTGAGAGGTGACGTGGGGTGGCCTGCGCGATCGCCCGATTTAAGCATATGCGATTTCTTTCTTTGGGGATATCTAAAGGAAAAAGTGTTTAAACGTCGCCCCCAAAACCTGCTAGAGATAAGGGAGCAGATTGTTGAAGAAGTAAACGCGATACCCCGCGAAATGTGTCAACGAAAAACAATAAAAAAAATCTGATGTGGCCAGCACATTACCTTCCGTCAGTTCTATGTATTTTGTATAATTGTCATACAGAAAGTTCTTTGCAAAAGATTATATTTCTTGTACATTACCTTAAGGCAGTTGTATGTATTTTATACAAATTCCATACAGAAAGTTTCTAACAAAAGATCCTATATTTCCAGTAAAATTATAACATAAACATACTGTCAACTGCACTTAACACTGACACCTTTCATTCAGAATTTTCTTAATGTAGCAGCTGTTTCCAGAGTTATAGCAAAGCTGATTAATATATATGATATTTAATTTCTTTATAATTTTTTAACTCTATGTCCATTTAATATGAAGTATAATATGCATTCAAATCGTATAGAGAATAAATAATTCTTTAAAATTTATAATAACATTAAATGTGAAAAAATGATATTTAACATCGTTTTTTCAAGAAAAACTGTTAAAATCTTCAAATGAGGGTACTTCCGGTTGACCAATTATAACCAAAATCTAATCAGCTCTTCACATGGATGTAACGAAGAGGAATACGAAAGAATTATAATTTTTGGAATTGTAGTATTAGAATTATCGCATTAGAAAATTTTGTCACACACAGACACACACACACACACATACATACATACACACACATACAGACATCATCGTAAAAATAGTAAATTCGTATTCTAGGGACCCTAAAACGTGCTTATTCATCAAAAACTCACCACCGAATTTTTTGACCAAAGACAATACCTGCCTTACCTAAAGGTGACGGAAGGTAACAATTTCTGGCAAATTTTGTTTTCTATTAATAGTTTGCAGAAACTTTCGGTATTGGCATTAAAATAAATTATTTAAGTGAAATAAAAACTAAATATATACATATTATTAAAAATATATTCATCATAAAATAACAATAACCTCCCCTTATTATTATTATTAATATTAATTCATACAATTTAGTCTTCATGAAATTAATAATGGATATCTTTTCTTTTTCATAGTAGAAAATTCCGTTTTAACTGTACCATACACAACATTATTTGACAGTTTAACAGGTTCATTTTCCAAACCTAATGTTGAATTCATTTTCATAGATTGCTTCCAGATTTTTATATTGGGTGAAGAAGCAAGAATTTCAGAATCTATTGATATTATTGGAGCAGTATATATGGATAGAAAATCAGTAGTCGAACAGAAATTATTAATGTTGTATTTCTGGGAGATTTCTTTATTTTTTATGACTGATGTGGAGAGGGATTTTTTGATTGGAATAGGGATTTTTGATTTGAAATTTTTGGGGATGTTTATCCTGGAACAGGGGGCGGATTGTGCAGAGATGAAATTGTTGAAATTTTTAGTCCGAATTGGTATTTTAGATTTTTTTGGTACGATTTCCTTTTTCGCTGTAATTACTTCTTTTTTAAGGTTAAATAATTTCTTCTTTTCTCGTTTTCTCTTCTTCCTTTCTTGTTTTTCGTTTTTCTCCAATTCTTTTTTCAAGATTAATAAATTAGTAGTACTGTTAAATTTCTTTTTAAAAGGACATTTAACGTTTTGTATTTTATTGGTTAAGGTTTTTATAATATTAAGTTCTTCTCTTTTCAGTTTTCTTACTTGTGTTTCGTATGGATTATTATTTATATTTATCAAAAGTCCTGTATTTCTGTTATCATATAACATTTTTTAAATTTTATTATCGAGGCACATTACTATAAAAAATAATTTATTTTAAAACCATTTATCTAGTTCGAACTGTCAACGAAATGTCAGTTCAATTACAAAACAAAAAAATTATTTATGTTGTTATGAATATTTTGACACGTTATCAACGGACATGAATTATTTTTGTTCAAAATATAATAAATGTTGTAACATGATATCCATTTTAATAACACCTACATACACCAGTGTTTTTCATAAATAATTTATTATTGATGTATGCTTTATGTACAGTTATCCATTTATATATTTAGTCCGAACTTTTATATACTAACAACGATATTTTCGTCGAATTTTCTTTACAATGTCATTTTAAATTTCAAAATAAAGACGAATTGTAACAAATCTCACGATTTTGGAAGTGACAGTTTTTATCCCAGCTTTGTACCCGGTTTTAAATCAATACTTTATGATCCTACGAAACGTTTCTTTCACAAGATGGACAAATATTAATGAATTTCAGTCTTGGGAGGATTTCAAGGGATATTTTGCTGTATTTGCATTTTATATTCGAGAAAAACATTTTTTATGCATTACATGATAAATATTCAGTTTTTTACCTCCCGCTACCCTTGGTAAGGGAGGTATAGGGATCGTGCTAAAAATCGCATGAGATTTTGGTAAATGAGCAGGTTTTAAGGTCCCTAGAATCCAATTTTAACATTTTCAGGATGATGTCTGTGTGTGTATGTGTGTATGTATGTATATGTATATATATATATATATATATATATATATATATATATATATATATATATATATATATGTGTGTGTGTGTGTGTGTGTGTGTGTGTGTGTGTGTGCATGTGTATGTATGTGTGTGTATGTGTGTGTATGTATATGTGGACCCTCCACTCTAACTCAAATACTATCATTCAGAAAATATTTTAATATGGAAAGAGTCCATTAGATTTTGGTATAAATCGGATAACCAGAAATGACATTAATGTTATTATAAAAATTAAAGATTATTAAATTTTCTACAGATCTGCATTAATACTTATATATATATATATATATATATATATATATATATATATATATATATATATATATATATATATATATATATATATATATATATATATATATATATATATATATATATATATTACCTTCCGCTATCCTTGGTAAGTGAGGTATAGGGATTATGCTAAAAATCGCATATCGAAATTTTGGTAAATGACCACGTTTTAAGGTCCCTAGAATCCAATTTTAACATTTTCACGATGATGTCTGTGTGTATATGTGTAAGTGTGTATGTGTGTGTGGATCCTCCACTATAACTGAAATACTATCATTCAGAAAATTTTGAAACCTTGTATTTCAAACTTTTTCTATTATGGAAAAAGCCCATTAGATTTTAGTGTAAATCGGATAACAGGAAATGGCACTTTACTAGAAGCTCAAAATAATTTTTCTTCGAAAAATACCTTTAAATGTTATTTTTTTGAGAATAATGTTATTATAAAAATTAAAGATTATTAAATTTTCTATAGATTTGCATTAATACTTTTTCTATATATTTTATGGATAAATTTATAAAATTATCTATAATTTAAATCCCAGAGCCTACGCTTTAAAAAAATAAAACGCAGTTATTCAAATATATGTAACTGACCCTAACTGACAGATAAATGTCACTATCAAAGAACTAATCATTTCAAACTAATATTAATAACGTTTTAAAAAGAAAAAAGTAAATGGAACAATAGAAAAGGAATTCAATACAGTTTCCACCATAAGTAAATATGTAGGTATTTATTTAGATTAATAAAAATTAACGATTCACAAAAATGTTTAAGCTGATCCTCATTTTTGGATTAGAGAATTCCACGGGTGAATTCTATTCTATCCCTGTATTTAAAATTTAATTTTCATTTTATTATAGCTCCGGTGGCTCAATGGTTAGAGCAACGCCTCATGTCATGAGTGCCCTCGGGGCTATGGGTTCGAATCCCATTAAGGCATGGATGTGTGTGAATGTGAACCCACTCCGTAATTGGGATTTAATCCTGTTGAGGGGTTTAAAAAAAGCTAGTTACTTGGATTAGATTACACTATATTTTAAGAAATAAACTGCCAAAATTAGAGTAAAATTCGCTAATCCAAAAATAAGGATTAACTTAATCTTTTTTGTGACTCGGGCTATAAATGGCGGAAGGTATTGTGTTGGCCACACCAAATTTTTTATATATATTTATGGATAAATTTATAAAATTATCTATAATTTAAATCCGGGAGCCTATGCTTTAAACAAACAAAATTCCTTGGTTACGCAGTTATTCAAATGTATGTAACTGACAAATAAAATAAATAACATTCTATTAAAACTTTATCTAACGACAGAAAGTGAAAATTTCCTACCCGTTTTCTTTTCCATTTTCCGAGTAATTATTTTAAGAGCCGTCTGCTGTCTCTGTGGCTTGTTCCTATCCGTTCCACCGATGTCTACAGTTCAACGGCCCTGTATTTTATACTTATATTCGCGCCAGAGCCGTATCGGTACAATTTGTAAGGCCATAAAGTACAAGTGCTTTAAAACTGTCAGATTTCGATGATGCATCGGTCGGAACTCGAAATTATAGAGGGGAAATAAATTTATCGGGTCATTTCCTTTGTATGAACGAGGTATTGAAAACAATGGGGAAATAAATTTTCAAAACGACTCCGCGAACACATAAGATAAGATTAAAATTGTGATTTGTGCAGATATCTACACGAAATATGAGGGATTCGCTAAAATTATTGAAGTAAGTCACATAATGTTCATAAAAATATTTGTAATATAATAATAGTAATAATAATAATAATAATAATAATAATAAAACTTTTTGGTAAGATTTAATTCATTCAATTGTTTTCTCTTCGTACGATTGTTGAGAAGTTACTTGACAAGAACAAGAAGGTGTTCTAAGGCTTTCTTGATCTAAAAAAGGCGTATGATAGTGTTCTTCGAGATACTTTGTGGGATGTACTCAGGTAGTACCGTGTGAATGGAAACTGGCTGGGAGCGATTCGAGCATTGTATGAGGGCAGTGAGGCTGCTGTAAGAATAGATGGTAGGTTGAGTGATTGGTTTCGTATAAATGTTGGTGTGAAACAGGGCTGTGGTATGTCTCCGTGCATGTTTAATTTGTATATGGATGTGTTGTTGCGGAGAGCATTGAGTGAAATGGATGGTGTACAAATTGGTGAAAGTATTGTGCCTGCGTTAGCGTATGCGGATGATGTAGTTGTTTTAGGTGAAAATGAAGAGCAAATCAGAAGAATGATAGAGAGAATACATGTAGTTGGAAGAAGTATGAATCTGGAGTTGAATGTTGATAAATCCAAGGTGTTAGTATTTGAAAGGAGTAAATTGGTGACTGTGTGCAATGTGTTGGTGGATGGAGTGAAACTGGAGCAAGTGAATGAGTTTGTATATTTGGGTAGCATGATGTCATGGGATGGTCGAATTGATAGAAAATTGAAAGAAGAGTGAGTGCGGGGTGTAAGGTAATGGGTGCTCTGGGTACGTTTGTTCGAAACGTAAACGTATCTAGAGAAGCTCGTTTAAGTGTGTATAATGAAGTGCTAGTGCCTGCTTTAATGTATGGAAGCGAATGTTGGGCATGGACGGGAAAGCATAAAAAGAGAGTGACTGCCGTGGAAATGAGGTATTTACGTGGTGTATGTGGATATGTAAGACGGGATCGCGTGAGGAATAATTTGGTGTATGAGTAATGTATGGTTAGGAAGAATGTTGTTAAGAGAGTATGAATGAGCCAGTTGAGATGGTTTAATCATGTGGAGAGAATGAAGAGTGAACGGCTTGTGAAGTGTATATATGATGGTGCAATTGAGGGTGCTAAAAGAGAGAAAGTTTCCGAGTGGGAAGAGAAGAAGAGCGTGTAT
The DNA here is from genome assembly GCA_963082715.1 of Harpalus rubripes. Lineage (NCBI taxonomy): Eukaryota > Metazoa > Arthropoda > Insecta > Coleoptera > Carabidae > Harpalus > Harpalus rubripes. The sequence goes on from OY720459.1 coordinate 54,599,913, forward strand.
GAATGTGATTATGAATGTGGTCGAGGCGAAAGAAATGTGCTTAGACAGGAATGTGTGGCGAAGGATGATTGTTTCGTAAATATTATTGTGGTCCAGTTGCGGTATTTCGCTACAGAAAATCGGTCATTTTAATATGTTAAGAATGAGGAATATTTGTTGTGGTTAGTAAGAATGTTGTTGAAAGAGAGAGTGATTATATTTGTGGTTGATATTATTATTCTTTCGGGTTTGTGCTAACCCACTATGTGTGTATGTATGTATGTATGTATGTCATTTCAGAAACGTCAAAAGGTGACATTCTTTTGTTTGATTCGCATAGAATTATTATGCTTGCCCACAATTGCATTTTTCAATCATTTACTTGAAATAATTTGATATGTCAAACAAATTTGAAATATGTTGTCGTTAAAGAAACCATATCATAACCAACTTTAAGTATTAAAATGCACTAAAGGTCAGAGAAAACGGTTGTTCAAAATTGCAGTGTGATAGATCGACTTGGTCATACGAAATACGTCAGCGAAAAAGAGTCAGAGATATGATTGTAGTGTGATAAGGCCTTAATTTGTACCGCCCTCATTTTGTTATAAAGTTTATAAATAACCCTCTTCAACCTGAAAAAATAAAGCCAACTCTTTTTAGCTTAAAACAACTTCGTCTCAAGTTTCAGTAAATACGTCTTATCGGAAAGCTTCTGTCTAAAATTAAGTGAATTAAGGTCATTTGATATCCTCCTCAAGTGATATACGACTGGGAGAACAAGACAAATAAATGGGTGAACGAACGCAAACACAATATTAACTATTGTTTCTCGCAGTCAAAACAAATTGCAAGATGGCGTATTTTGTTACAGAAAATGGTTACTGGGCATGTATGATGGCTAAATGTGTTTTTTATTAGAATTACTCAAAAAGAAAATGTCATTTGTATGAAAAGAAATACTAATGAATGCTAGAGTAGTTTTATATGTAGCAACATGAATACGAAATACATTAAACATGTTCTCTTTTTTCAAAAAACTTTAAAAATAATGAGTCCATACAAAAGTATTTTGAAGGAAGCTCAGTTTTCGTTCATAGACAGACTTCTGTAGATGATATAAATATTTTAATTTTATAATAATAAAGTGTCTATAGCCTAATAATAGCCTACTAACGATATTGGGAGTGGGAAAAACTATTATTTTTATTCCCATACTTTATAAGGACAACCATTTATGTCAATGTTTCAATAAAGATTTTTTTTATTTGATGAGGAGGTTTAACTTTTTGTCGAAACTTTTGTTACATAGTTATCAAGTGGAAGAATTTTACTTAATTTCTGTTTTTATACGTCGCAAAATGCTTTAATATTAATAATAATATTGTATGGTAAGCTAATATTGCAACAACGCTATCGGCTATTTTTTTTGTTAAAGCTTCGTTCAAATTTAGTTTATGTAGTATAAACACATATTTAATTAATATTTCATTAATTAATTAACAATTTTATTAGACGTTAAACATAATATTGCTTTTAAATATAACGATATTTTGTTTTAATTTTATTTCGTTGTTAATAAAGTTTTCAGATTATATTATGCTTTTTACCGAAAATGTTTTTTTAAAAATTAATGAATATATAAAACAAATACAGGATTTCTCACAACTCGCGCCCCAGACGAAACTGACACTTGCCGACGACAATAGGTTGCCAGCAAATAGAAGAAAATAATTTGCGGCTGCTTGCATAACGGAGTTACAAGACTTTTTAATCCACCAATCCCGGAAGGATATCTTGAGGAGTGATGATATTATTACAAAATAAAACTGGTTGCTAGGTTTTAAAAATACTACTAGTGAGTTACAAAATTTGTTTGACTTACTGTAATTTTGACACTTTAGAGTTGACTTTTCACTGTCAACAAATTTAGGTTAACGAAGGTGTCATCCGAGATCATCATTTTTATCGTACAGTATAACGTGTTGCAGCAGCTGTGTAAAATGTGTTAAACGAAAATATTATTGTCATTTGAATTCTTTGAGATTAAAACAACAAATGGTGGTTCTAAAAAGAACCGTTTTTATTGTAATGCAATTTATACAATGGTAATAACACCCATGGAACGATTCAATCAGAGCAGATGCTCAAAATGTCCTCCGTTCATTTGTAAACATAATCGCGCCCTTCTTAACAGGCTCAATTTAGAGTCCATAATCATTTGTGGAGTAACTGTTGTAAAGGCCTCTTGAATTTGAACTCTGAGCTCCTCCTCTGTGTCAATGGGTTCTCGTAAACGAAGTTTTTCACATGTCCCCAAAAAAATAAATCCAAAGGATTTAAATCGGAAGACCGCGCGGGCCAATTTCCTGGACCACCACGTCCTATTCAATGGTCAGGATACTGTTGGTCCAAAATTTCCCGCACTTCTCGACTAAAATGAGGTGGTGCTCGGTCGTGTTGGAATCATTCGTTAATACGAAAAGCGAGTGGTACCTCTTCATCTTCTACATCTGGAAGTTCTGTGTCTATGAATTCAATAAATGCGTCCTGTTAAACGTACGAGCGATTCTGGGAGCACCACCAGTTTCTTTTCGATCTGACATAACTTGACCGGTCTCATGCGTCCTTGCGATGGCTCTCAATATCACTTTATGATCCACTATATTTCTATCCGGAAAACGTTTCGAATAGACTCGTGCTGCCTCTCTGGCGTTACGTCCACATTCTTCGAAAATTATAATCATTTCTAAGTAATCAGCGGCTGAATACATGGTAAGAATTTGCCTTTTTTATTCACCTTGTCAAATTTAATTTGACACCGACATTTTTCGAAAACTACAGTCGCCCACACATTTTAAAGAAGATTTGATTTGTATAAAACCCTAGTAACGTAAAATTACGGCAAACACACGTTAAAGGTGTAGGTCTCTGATTGGTCAATTTTAAGATGTCTTTTCTCGAATAACTTTTAAGCTAGATTTTTTTTCTTCGAAAATACACATCCGAGTGAAGTCTCGTGTTTCCTCATTTGCTCTGGGGCGCGAGTTGTGAGACATATATATTTATTAAAAATGTTAATCGGTCGAACTATTATGGATTTGGATTCGTATATATTACTTTATCAAATTAATGAAATATGTCCACAATGTAACGTTAGTGTCCATTTAATTACAATGATGACCAGGATTAAATGGACACATCTGCAAGTTACTAATTAAAATCTAGGAAATAAAATCACAAATCCCTGTATACAGTATTCGTATATCAAAACTCAATGGAGTTGTGGAGTTTCATTTGCGATGAACAGATGAACTCCAACGCCAAGCAGCGCTAACAAATAACAAGGTATCGCGTCACGGTGCCGGTTAAGCAGAGCACAGATGCAATTCACTTCATTCACTCGACGAAACTACCACAACTAAGGGTTATATGCAACGATCGCAGATTGAGAGAATTGATTAAAGGCCGACACACAAACAAGAAGATATGTTCTTTCTATTCTTTCAAAATGTACCTACAAGGGTACAAGGTCTGTCTAAAAAGAATTCGACCTTCAAATAATAACAGTAAGGTTAGTGCCAGCTCGAGACTTTTGAGCGCCCCAAGCGAAAATTGTAAATTGCGCCCCTCATTTATTACAATTTTGTTTAGATTATATAGGTACAACATTAAGAAAAGGGGCGATTTGTGTCCATAACTCGCGAACAATCACAGAATCTTAATCTGAATGATTTTTCTTTGAAAATATTTTGAATATTTAAAATACAGAAATTTTTTCTTTTGGGTTCTACAGAGTCGCTTTATTTTTGTCAAATACCATATACAGGATTAGTCATGGGAGAGTTAGGCTTGATTTACATTAGCGGTACAATGACGGTACAATAACGGTACGATTCTTCTTGGTCCAATGTATTTTAATGGACCCATTTACATCTACGTTCTCCGTATGATGACGGGCCAGTGATATTTTCTGATTTACATTAGCGACACGACCACGGTACAGTACAGTTTTGCTTCTATTGAAAAAATATTGTATATCATAGTAACAGCATAGTATTTCCATGCAAGGGGGAGTGGAAGATTGCGTTTGAAGAGTATGTGCACTTCAAGTTGACGTTCATGCCAAAATCAGCCGAGTGAAAGTAAACATATGCTAGTAGGTGATTGACATTTGACATGTTTTTGACTTTTTCATATTTGTCTTTTAGTGAAACCAAAATGTAGTCAAAATGAGCTAGAAATGAGAAATGATTACACATATACATTTATTGAACAACAGTTCTCTGCTTATAAAAAAACGTGAAATATACACTACAGATTATTACAGAATATACAAAAAAGTAGTATTGTTCGGTAAAATTTTATTTTCTTCTTGTTCTTTGACAAGAGTAAGGACAGTTATAGCAAAGCCGGTATTTGAGAAATTTTTAAACATTGCACAATATTTTCTACTTTTGATAGAAACATGACATATGGCCCCACAAACTGTTATATTACATAAAACAAAAAAAATATATTGTCATGGTATTTTATTATGTTCGTATCGTCGTGGTACCGTCTAATGTAAATGCTTCGTGTAATTGATATACCGTTACTGTACCGTCATTGTACCGCTAATGTAAATCAAGCCTTACTTTCAAAGTCCGTTTGTGTGCAACCCGAAATACAATTTACAACAGCGTCTAGCTTCCTCTCTTAAAAAAATAGAATATTTAATTCACGATTGCTTTACCTGTCTAGTGATGGTTCTGTATTTTTGACATTAAACAATTAAATATGGTCTGTTATCATTAGTATTTTGGGTTGCAAACAAAGGGACTTTCAAAATAACTCTTCCGTGACTAACCCTGTATATAGGGAAAGAAAAAATATTTTCAGTGTCGGTATAAATACTTTTCGTTATTTTGCAATTCGCAAAATCTAATTTAACTCTTTAACGGTTCATCCTAGGTAAAAAATATAAGAATCTTGTTTTGTATAAAATTTCGATACGGATCATCGTTTTCAAGAAAAATGTCAAAAACCAAAATATGTCGCCTTTTTCCAAATTGGCGAGGGGCTGTTGCATCAGTGTATTATTCTGTACGGGATTCCGTATTAAAGCTTTTGATATAATTTTTTTTGATGGGGGTATATTTCAGTAGATTTCCTGAACAACAATTACTTCTTCAGTGTTTGATATGACAATGTTTTCGCCAACGAATTTAACCTTTCTTCTTTCTTAGTATAACGTAAAAAATATAAATTATTATAAATTTGCTGCGACTGGAATTGTCAGCATTATGATTAAAGCTACACTCTGTTGATGTATCAATAATGATGTAAAAACTAACGAAAAGGGCTAGAATAACTACTTCTGCAATAGACTGTAAACCATTAGCTGAAAATAAATAAGTCTTTCCTTTCTTGTTTATTTATTTGAAGAATTGCCGCATTCTTTCGAAGTGAATGCATCATTGTTTTCGCTGTATTAGCATTTTCGTGTTTTGTGAGTCAGCCTTTCAGCCCCGAAGTGTTTCAGCGCGAGTGTTTCAGGATTTTCAGCAGCGCTTTCCCTCAGTGTTTCGCATAGCAGACATTCGGTTTTATTGAACAGCAGGGAATGTTTATTGTCGACACTGTTTTATGTCTAGTTTGATCAGAGGTTCTAATGAATTTATTATGTTTGCCTGACAAACAATATTCCCGGAATTGTTATTTCTTTCCCAGAATTCTTTCAGGAATTGTAGCGGCTTAGAGAGGATTGCTATTACACTTTCTCGAAGATAAATAAATAAATAAATATGGTACGATATGAATTATAAGAAGTATAAAAGGTTTTTCGGAAAAAAAGTTTTCTCTTTCTGTATATGAATTTGTATTTTGTACATATTTTATAATATCAAGAATTGTAAGAAACTTATCAGTTGACTTACTTTGAATTTTCAAAAATAGTCGATTATTAATTTGTATTATTGTAAACAAAAGCTTTCTTTATAAAAGCGTTTTTACAGATTATAGAAATTCGATTCCTTGTCGGAAAAGGCACTTTACTAGAAGCTTAAAATAGTTTTTCTTCAAAAAATACCTTTAAATGTTATTTTTTCGAGATTAATGTTATTATAAAAATTAGAGATTATTAAATTTTCTATAGATTTGCATTGATACTTTTTCTATATATTTCATGGATAAATTTATAAAATTATCTATAATTTAAATCCTAGAGTCTACGCTTTAAACAAACAAAACGCAGTTATTCAAATGTATGTAAATAAATAAATAAATAAATATATCATCACGGCTTATTACCCATTGCTGGGTGTGCCAATCTGCTTTGTACACAGATATCGGTAATGATGAAATATTTACACCGTGCGTGCGCTTACCAGGCGTAATTCCACGGGCACTCATTGCTGGCGTGGAGAATGCACCACAAGTCAATTTTGTGCCATTTAAAATTGGAAATATTTGGCGTCGGTCGGGATCGAATCCGGTTCCCCAGATTCGCTACCTGACACTCAGGCACGCGGCCACGAGACCCCAAATGTATGTAACTGACAGATAAATGACATTATCAAAGAACTAATCACTTCAAAATAATATTAGTAACGTTTTAAAAAGGAAAAAGTAAATAGAACAATAGAAAAGGAATTCAATACAGTTTCCAGCATAAGTAAATATGTACGTATGTATTTAAATTAATAAAAATTAACGATTCACAAAAATATTTAACTAATCATCATTTTTGGATTAGTGAATTCTATTCCATCCCGGTATTTAAAATTTAATCTTCATTTTATTATAGCTCCGGTGGCTCAATGGTTAGAGCAACACCTCATGTCATGAGTGCTCTCGGGGCTCTGGGTTTGAATCCCACTAAGGCATGGATGTGTGTGAACGTGAACCCACTCTGTGATTGGGATTTAATCCTGTTGAGGGGTTTAAAAAAGGTAGTTACTTGGATTAGATTATATTTTAAGAAATAAACTGCCAAAATTTATTTTTAGAGTAAAATTCGCTAATCCAAAAAACTTAATCTTTTTTGTGACTCGGCGGGAGTATTGTGTTGGCCACACCAGATTTTTTCATATTTAATGTTATTATAAATATTGTAGAATATTTTATTCTCTACACGATTTGCTTACATTTTATACTTTATATTCAATAGATATAAACAAGGAAACATCTACTATATTAAGAAGATTCTGATTGACAGATGTCAGTGTCAAGTGCAATTGACATAGTATGTTTATGTTATAATTTTACTGGAAATATAGAAACTTTCTGTATGGAATTTGTACAAAATACATAGAACTGACTTAAGATAATGTACTGGAAATATTAAATCTTTTGCAAGAAACTTTCTGTGTGGAATTTATACAAAGTACATAGAACTGACGGAAGGTAATGTGCTGGCCACATCAGATTTTTTAATTTGTATAACTTTGCCTAATTGTTGACTTATTTATAAACTTTTGCCTTTAGAAAGATCTTCTACGTTATCATTATATCTCGTCATATTCTTTTATCAAAACTTTATATTTCTCTTCTTAATCTTTCATTTCATCGTATCCATTCATTCTTTGTCATTTATTTGATCCCATAAACCAATAACCCAATAAAGAAGCTCATAAGCTGATATCTCCGAACAACTTGGGGCTATAACGCCCTGTCTTCGACGCTCAGAAAGGGTGATAATCGTTACTTTTAGCTGTTTTCAATGAACTCGATGGAAAGAGGTCAGTTAGTGACCTGGTGATAGTACGACTTTGTTTGCTGCATGCGTTTTGATGGGGTATCGATGATGAAATCTTCTGGAAACATGCATTTGATGTTGATAGTGATAGCTATTTAATAAGTTTGTTAACTTCTTATATGGAATATGGGGCGAAAAATTTTTATCGACCATTTATAACCAAAATCTAATCAGTTCTTCATTTGGGTGTAAACAAGAGAAATACGAAAAAATTATAATTTTTGGAAAGGTGGTATTGGAGTTATGTAATCTGAAAGAATCGTCACATACATACATACATACATACATACATACATACATACATACACAACTCGCGCCCCAGACGAAACTGACACTTGCCGACGACAATAGGTTGCCAGCAAATAGAAAAAAATAATTTGCGGCTGCTTGCATAACGGAGTTACACGACTTTTTAATCCACCAATCCCGGAAGGATATCTTGAGGTGTGATGATATTATTACAAAATAAAACTGGTTGCTAGGTTTTAAAAATTCTACTAGTGAGTTACAAAATTTGTTTGACTTACTGTAATTTTGACACATTAGAGTTGACTTTTCACTGTCAACAAATTTAGGTTAGCGAAGGTGTCATCCGAGATCATCATTTATATCGTACAGTGCAACGTGTTGTAGCAGCTGTGTAAAATGTGTTAAACGAAAATATTATTGTCATTTGAATTCTTTGAGATTAAAACAACAAATGGTGGTTCTAAAAAGAACCGTTTTTATTGTAATGCAATTTATACAATGGTAATAACACCCATGGAACGATTCAATCAGAGCAGATACTGAAAATGTCCTACGCTCATTTGTAAACATAATCGCGCCCTTCTTAACAAGCTCAATTTAGAGTCCATAATCATTTGTGGAGTAACTGTTGTAAAGGCCTCTTGAATTCGAACTCTGAGCTCCTCCTCTGTGTCAATGGGTTCTCTGTAAACGAAGTTTTTCACATGTCCCCAAAGAAATAAATCCAAAGGATTTAAATCGGGAGACCGCGCGGGCCAATTTCGTGGACCACCACGTCCTATCCAACGGTCAGGATACGGTTGGTCCAAAATTTCCCGCACTTCTCGACTAAAATGAGGTGGTGCCCTGTCGTGTTGGAACCATTTGTTAATACGAAAAGCGAGTGGTACCTCTTCATTTACTAAATCTGGAAGTTCTGTGTCTATGAATTCAGCATAAATGCGTCCTGCTAAATGTACGAGCGTTTCTGGGAGCACCACCAGTTTCTTTTCGATCTGGCATAACTTGACCGGTCTCATGCGTCCTTGCGATGGCTCTCAATATCACTTTATGATCCACAAGATTTCTATCCGGAAAACGTTCCAAATAGACTCGTGCTGCCTCTCTGACGTTACGTCCACATTCTCCCAAAATTATAATCATTTTTAAGTAAGCAGCGGCTGAATACATGGTAAGAATTTGCCTTTTTTATTCACTATGTCAAATTTAATTTGACACTGACATTTTTCGAAAACTACAGTCGCCCACACATTTTAAAGAAGATTTGATTTGTATAAAACCCTAGTAACGTAAAATTACGACAAACACACGTTAAAGGTGTAGGTCTTTGATTAGTCAATTTTAAGACGTCTTTTCTTGAATATCTTTTAAGCTAGATTTTTTTTTCTTCGAAATTACACATCCGAGTGCAGTCTCGCGTTTCCTCATTCGCTCTGGGGCGCGAGTTGTGAGACAGCCTGTATATATATATATATATATATATATATATAAAATGACAAAAAAATGAATTATAAAGAAGAACTTCAGATACCTGAATAACTATTATTTAAAGCTACAATTGAAAACAATAAACACCGATTTACCATTGTCAATATTCATTAATTAAGCTAGCAGTTACAATAGCACCCATGCCATTTGGCCTCGGAAGGTGCTTAATTGTTAAATTCTATTCAATTCTAAGTTTGCTAACAGGCAAACTTAGTTAACTTAGAAACTGTCAGCTATTAGAAACCCTTCGCTATTCTGTACACAACAAATACTATATTATGTTAATATTGTATGTTACGGTTTATACGTACGTTATCCTGCGACTATAAGATCATAATCAGGACTTTGGGAGTGCTATGTCCTCAGCAGGATTCTGGGCAGGATTGTAAGGGTCGAAGGACTTGCGTGAAAGGATTTTAAGCAGGAAATTAGGGCATGCCGTACGCAGAATATGAGAGAGATAAGCTAATAATCTGAATAATAGCAAAATGCATGATTTGCGATAAAAATATCTGGTGTGGCCAACACAATACCTCCCGCCATTTACAGCTCGAGTCACAATAAACATTAAATTACCTAATCCTTATTTTTGGATTAGCGAATTTTACATTTTTTTGATTTGTTGAAGATCCTTGCATTATGTTTTGGGAAAATTTTTGGCTTTCAGAGTCGAAATAATATTACATGAAATGTTTTGGGTTACATTTCTTTATTAGATTTGGACGTTTCGGCAGAACAAAGCTGCCATCATTAGCATTTTACATATAAAGAATTTTTTTAAACAAAAGTATGTAGTAAATATGGTACTTATTTGTACTAATATTATTTAACAGCGAAGGGAAACATTTTTGTGAATTTGGTTAAACGATGACGCACGCAGCTCAGCCTACCGCGTATTTTTGTTTAAAAAATCTGTTAAATATACAGGATGTCTCACAACTCGCGCCCCAGATGAAACTGACACTTGCCGACGACAATAGGTTGCCAACAAATAGAAGAAAATAATTTGCGGCTGCTTGCATAACGGAGTTACAAGACTTTTTAATCCACCAATCCCGGAAGGATATCTTGAGGTGTGATGATATTATTACAAAATAAAACTGGTTGCTAGGTTTTAAAAAAAACTACTAGTGAGTTACAAAATTTGTTTGACTTACTGTAATTTTGACACTTTACAATTGACTTTTCACTGTCAACAAATTTAGGTTAGCGAAGATGTCATCCGAGATCATCATTTATATCGTACAGTGCAACGTGTTGTAGCAGCTGTGTAAAATGTGTTAAACGAAAATATTATTGTCATTTGAATTCTTTGAGATTAAAACAACAAATGGTGGTTCTAAAAAGAACCGTTTTTATTGTAATGCAATTTATACAATGGTAATAACACCCATGGAACGATTCAATCAGAGCAGATGCTCAAAATGTCCTCCGTTCATTTGTAAACATAATCGCGCCCTTCTGAACAGGCTCAATTTAAAGTCCATAATTATTTGTGGAGTAACTGTTGTAAAGGCCTCTTGAATTCGAACTCTGAGCTCCTCCTCTGTGTCAATGGGTTCTCTGTAAACGAAGTTTTTTACATATCCCTAAAGAAAGAAATCTAAAGGATTTAAATCGGGAGACCGCGCGGACCAATTTCGTGAACCACCACGTCCTATCCAACGGTCAGGATACTGTTGGTCCAAAATTTCCCGCACTTCTCGACTAAAATGAGGTGGTGCCCCGTCGTGTTGGAACCATTCGTTAATACGAAAAGCGAGTGGTACCTCTTCATCTACTGAATCTGGAAGTTCTGTGTCTATGAATTCAGCATAAATGCGTCCTGTTAATCGTACGAGCGATTCTGGGAGCACCACCAGTTTCTTTTCGATCTGGCATAACTTGACCGGTCTCATGCGTCCTTGCGATGGCTCTCATTATCACTTTATGATCCACAAGATTTCTATCCGAAAAACGTTCCGAATAGACTCGTGCTGCCTCTCTGGCGTTACATTCACATTCTCCGAAAATTATAATCATTTCTAAGTAAGCAGCGGCTGAATACATGGTAAGAATTTGACTTTTGCCTTGTCAAATTTAATTTGACACTGACATTTTTCGAAAACTACAGTCGCCCACACATTTTAAAGAAGATTTGATTTGTATAAAACACACGTTAAAGGTGTAGGTCTCTGATTGGTCAATTTTAAGACGTCTTTTCTCGAATATCTTTTCAGCTAGATTTTTTTTCTTCGAAATTACACATCCGAGTGCAATTTCGTATTTCCTCATTCGCTCTGGGGCGCGAGTTGTGAGACAGCCTGAATAATTTAACTATATAAATTACAGGCATTTGTCTTTGAACGAAAAAAAATTCGTCTGCGGCAACTTTTTTCTGGACACCTTTGCATGACCTATTAGACCTTATATTTTAAGATTTATTACACATCCTGTATAAAATGATTACATTAAATATTGATTTCACTTTGGTAGAAATATTTTTAAACATTTCTCGTAAAATTGAAATTCTTATGAATTTTTCTTCTCAAACAGCCTTATTTTTGCAACTTTTTTCAAGTTTTAAACGCAACAAATTCAATCTCATATTTCCGTTGAGTTGTGTACGTTGGAGTTGTTAAAGTTTAACACGATTTGTTCACCCCATCGGTGCCGACAAGGAGAGTAAAGAAAATGAAGTTTTCTGTCAAGTTCATTCGTCAAGTGTCAAGCCTGCAGATAAGAGGAATTTGTTATTTAAATACTGTCATTTGTAGACGCCGGGAGTTCGGAGTGAGTTTATTATACAAAATTATTGCCACAACCACAGCTTCGGAATTATAATGAAAACGGCATGAAAATATACGCGTTTGACAGAAATGGGACGCCGGATGTATGGCCTTCACTCATCTCACAATAACAGGGCAAAGAATACAGAAGAGTCCTTGTAAAACTCTTTAAATGTAAAATATACGCCGTAGTCTGTTTCTTTATTGTGGAATTGGTGGAATTGCATATTTTATATAACGGTTGCGATCACTTGAGATTCACGCCATCAATTTCTGAACCGTAAATATAGTATATTAAGATTAAGTATTAAGAACGGTAAGGATAGTTTACCGATCGAAGACAATGTTCGCTCAGTCCTCAATTTTCTCTGAGATCGGTAATTCCGTAATGTTCGGCTTATACTATTTTTTTCACAATCGACGCACAAAATTTAAAAGAAAAATAAATAAATAAATAAATATATCATCACGGCATATTACCCATTGCTGGGTGTGCCAATCTGCTTTGTACGCAGATATCGGCAATGATGATGACAGTTGTACCGTGCGGGCGTTTACCAGGCGTCACCTCACGGGTACTCATTGCTGGCGTGGAGAGTGCACCACAGGGATCAATTTTGTGCCATTTAAAATTCGAATTATTTGGTGTCGGTCGGAATCGAACCCGGTTCCCCAAATTCGCGACCAGACACTCAGGCACGCGGCCACGAAACCCCGAAAAGAAAATAAGATTTGAAAATTATTTTGACATATTAAAAATTTTGATTTGTCATTTTTACCTCCCGCTATCCGTGGTAAAGGAGGTACAGGGATCGTGCTAAAAATCACATATCGAGATTTAGGTAAATGACCACGTTTTAAGGTCCATAGAATCCAATTTTAACATTTTCACGATGATATCTGTGTGTATGTGTATTTGTATGTATGTGTGTGTATGTGTGTGTGCGTGTGTGCGTGTGTATGTGTGTGTGTGGATCCTCCACTCTAACTCAAATACTATGATTCAGAAAATTTTGAAACTTTGTATTTCGAACTTTTTCTGTAATGGAAAGAGCCTATTACATTTTGGTGAAAATCGTATAACCGGAAATAACACTTTACTAGAAGCTCAAAATAGATTTTTTTAGAAAAATACCTTTATGTTATTTTTTCGACATTAATGTTATTATAAAAATTAAAGATTATTAAATTTTCTATAGATTTGCATTACTTTTTCTATATATTTTATGGATAAATTTATAAAATTACCTACAAATTAAATCCCATAGCCTACTCTTTAAACAAATAAAACGCAGTCATTCAAATGTATGTAACTGACAGATAAATGTTACTATCAAAGAACTAATCATTTCAAAATAATATTAGTAATGTATTAAAAAGGAAAAAGTAAATACATAGAACAATAGAAAAGGAATCCAATACAGTTTTCAGCATAAGTACATATGTAGGTATGTATTTAGATTAATAAAAATTAACGATTCACAAAAATGTTTAAGGTAATCCTCATTTTTGGGTTAGTGAATTCTATTCTATCCCGGCATTTAAAATTTAATCTTCATTTTATTATAGCTCCTGTGGCGCAATAGTTAGAGCAACGCCTCATGTCGTGAGTGCCCTCGGGGCTCTGGGTTCGAATCCAACTAAGTGTGTGAATGTGAACCCACTCTGTAATTAGGATTTAATCCTGTTGAGGGTTTAAAAAAAGTAGTTACTTGGATTAGATTAGACTATATTTTAAGAAATAAACTGTCAAAATTAGAGTAAATTTCCAAGAATATGGATTAACTTAATTTTTTGTGACTCGGGCTGTAAATGGCGGCAGGTATTGAGTCAGCCACACCAGATTTTTGAGGTAAGCTTTTTTGAAGTGAAGCACATCACTTACCAACGTGAGTCACATCACTTACCGTTCAGTAATTTGTAAATAAGATCTACTGACTTGGAAACACTATCGGTAAATATAAAAAATAACCCGATTGTGCAAAAAATAAGTAATGGAGGCAATAAGGCCCAGATTGTTATTTTCTGCTTCTTACTTCATATACATGGACCTAAATACACGTTGGTCCTTGTTTGCGTGAGATACCTCATTCAAGCTTCTATCAGTGTTTTACAAAAGATGGGTGACCACATTTCAGTAACTTTCACCATGATCGACTTTGCTAAAATCTCGTCCACTTTCTGTTTCTCGAGTGATTTCGTTACACTTCCCTGTTTTTATTTATTTTCAATTATCTCATCCCAATCAATGTGTGGAATGAGAAGATGCCCTTTCTTGATTGGTCGCCATCGTGTGAAAGTTAGATGAAATGCCGATGTCCGCCCATGAAGTGGATCGTTGCGAAAAAGTTTGCTGTAAGTTCGATGGCAAAGTTTTCGCATTGCCGGACCGAGAATTTTTAGAAGGCTAGAAGGGACAGAATTACTGGAAGGTACATTAAGGGTTTGTTTAAAAATTCCCAGCGGGTAGCTTGAAGTTTACATAAGTAAAAGCTGGAGAAATATGGGCGGTTGATTTTAAATTTTTTCTTCTACCGGCTGTCTCACAACTCGCGCCCCAGAACGAATGAGAAAACACGAGACTGCACTCGGATGTGTAATTTCGAAGAAAAAAAATCTAGCTTAAAAGATATTCGAGAAAAGACGTCTTAAAATTGACCAATCAGAGACCTACACCTTTAACGTGTGTGTCAGTGTCGAATTAAATATGACAAGGTGAATAAAAAAGGCAAATTCTTACCATGTATTCAGCCGCTGATTACTTAGAAATGATTATAATTTTCGGAGAATGTGGACGTAACGCCAGAGAGGCAGCACGAGTCTATTCGGAACATTTTCCGGATAGAAATCTTGTTGATCATAAAGTGATATTGAGAGCCATCGCAAGGACGCATGAGACCGGTCAAGTTATGCCAGATCAAACAGAAACTGGTGGTGTTCCCAGAATCGCTCGTACGTTTAACAGGACGCATTTATGCTGAATTCATAAACACAGAACTTCCAGATTTAGTAGATGAAGAGGTACCACTCGCTTTTCGTATTAACGAATGGTTCCAACACGACGGGGCACCATCTTATTTTAGTCGAGAAGTGCGGGAAATTTTGGACCAACAGTATCCTGACCGTTGGATAGGACGTGGTGGTCCACGAAATTGGTCCGCGCGGTCTCCCGATTTAAATCCTTTGGATTTCTTTCTTTGGGACATGTAAAAAACTACGTTTACAGAGAACCCATTGACACGGAGGAGGAGCTCAGAGTTCGAATTCAAGAGGCCTTTATAACAGTTATTCCAGAAATGATTAGGGACTCTAAATTGAGCCTGTTAAGAAGGGCGCGATTATGTTTACAAATGAACGGAGGACATTTTGAGCATCTGCTCTGATTGAATCGTTCCATGGGTGTTATTACCATTGTATAAATTGCATTACAATAAAAAATTTGTTGACAGTGAAAAGTCAACTCTAAAGTGTCAAAATTACAGTATGTCAAATATATCTTGATATGCGATTTTTAGCACGATCCCTATACCTCCCTTGCAGAAGGTAGCGGGAAGTAAAAATAATTTCTGGAAAATTTTGTTTTCTATCAATAGTTCGCAGAAACTTTCGGTGCTACCCATACATATTTCCCAACCTCTAAAAGGTTAGGAATGGACATATTACTATAATAATTGCAAATAATAGTATATTACTAACCGAGGTGGAAAGTGTTTCATTGTCGAGGGCGAAGATAGTTAACCAAGGCGCGAAGCGCCGAGGTTAACTATAGCCCGAGACAATGAAACTTTTCACCGAGGTTTGTATACTATTTTATTCACAATCTGAAATAAAAAATTAATATTTGATATTTAAATAATAATAACCTAACATAAATAAACGAATGGTCTGAGATTGTTCATTTGTCACATGAACTGTCAGTATGATTTATAACCTTAAATATTGATTTCATTCATAACTTGTATTATTTACAAGTTTATTTCATATTTTTATCATATAAATTGTAAAGATGCTTTGTTTATATGTAAATACCCATCATTGATACGCATTGATCTCTCAAAGCGGGGGGCAGCTATTTCCCGCCTCGAGGTTGGAAAGTATAGCGTGAGTATAGCTGAGGTTGGAAAGTGTCAACTTTCCAACCCCAGCTATCTTCACGTTATACTTTCCAACCTCTTGGATTATGAGGTTAACAATAACTAACTTCCCAACTTTCTAAAAGTCAGAAATCGTCATATTACTAACCGATTGTGAATAAAACATTTTTCATATACAGCGATAACATAAAAAACCTTGTTTATCCACGATATTATATCATGTTAAAATCGTAGCTTATCATCAACTCCAGATAAGGCACAATATTAAATATTTGTTTATTCACCGTGACGATCAATGATACATTTCGTTGTTTTTTGTCAGATTTCTTCATTATCTTGTTTATAACATTTGAGTGTTAAAACATTTTTTGTTGACGTGCTATTTATCTTTATTAGTGTTTACAAATCTGTGACATTTGATGTAGAAAAAGTTCAGACTTAAACGAGAAGAAGTTTCAAGTAACTTCAAGGAAACGGATCACCAAGAAACAAAAAATATCAAATAGCTGGATGACGTGTTCTTTACCACGCGATATTTAAGATGACACTTAAATCTTACAGTAAAAACCTAAAATGGGGTAAAAGAGAATTACCTACACTTAAATAAGTATATTATAACAAAAGGCGCAATGTTTTCTAGCAGATATTTTTACATCCCGTCATACCGTAGGTAAGGAAGTTAATGCAATCGTGCAAAAATTAGATGGTGAGTTTTTAGTAAATAAGCACGAATTAGGATCCCACAAAACGTTTTTACTATTTTTACGATGATGTCTGTGCGCGTGTGTGTGTGTGTCTGTGTGTGTGTGTGTGTGTGTGTGTGTGTGTGTGTGTGTGTGTGTGTGTGTGTGTGTGTGTGTATATATATATATATATATATATATATATATATATATATATATATATATATATATATATATATATATATACATATATATACAGAGAATTTATTTTAAAATGTAACATATGGTTTATCACTTCCATGGTTACACACTACTGTCAAAAAATGACAGCAATGTAATATCTGTCCATTTTAAAATGCAACATTATAAATAGTATTTCAGCACAGGAGATACCTTCAGAACACATCACAAATGGTGTTAATTCTTTCTACGAGCGACTAGGATTAATTTATTACATTAAAATTATGAATTTTTGTAAGCCAAAGTTTGTTAAGATGTGGTACATTAAAGTTTTGATCTTTTATTAATAGTGTGTAGGCTAATTTATTGGAAATTAGTATTAAAAATATATAGCTACAAATTTTTGTATGTTGCATTTTAAAATGGACAAATATTACATTGCTGTCATTTTTTGACAGTAGTGTGTAGTATATATATATATATATATATATATATATATATATATATATATATATATATATATATATATATATACAGGGTGATTCATCGGTCTGTCCTCTCTTTATAACTCTTTTATTTTAAGTCAGATAGAAAAACTCTTCAAATATAATTTATATGATATATTATTGTCTATCTACGTACCATATTAATTTGTATACAGGATGCTCCATTTAAGCGCAACGATATGTAACTTTATATTTCTTAATGGAACATTCTGTATTTATTTACTTATTTTGATAGTAAATTAGATTCCCATGGAAAAAGTATTAAATAATAAGGGGTCTAAAATTATAAATTAAGAAGTTATCTGACTTAAAATAAAAGAGTTATAAAGAGAGGACAGACCGATGAATCACCCTGTATATAATATATAATATATATATATATATATATATATATATATATATATATATATATATATATATATATATATATAAATATATATACATATATATTCCGTATTTAAGCTTCCTGCATTCATATAACGAGTTGATTAGATATTGGGTAAAGTTGGATAAATAGAAGTGATACTTTACTTGAAGCCCATAACAGTTTTTAATGAAAAACTATATTAAAATATAATCCAAAACTTTTCAATTTTAGTATGTAAGACTTTTATATCATGGGAAACAACAAATTAGATTTTGGCTAAAATTGATAAACCAGAAGTGATACTTTATTTGAAGCTCTGAACAGATTTTTTTGAAAAATAATTTGATACAATCCAAAACTTTTCAAATTTGGTATTTAAGACTTTTATATTAATAAAAACGACGTATTAGATGTTTTCCAAAATTAATAAACCGGAAGTACTACTTTACAGGAAGCTATAAACAGATTTTCTTGAAAAAATATAATACAACATGATTCAAAACTTCTCAAATTTGGTATTTAAAACACGTGTATAATTTGAAACAACATTAGATTTTGACTATACCTATATGATAAACCGGAAGTGGTACTTATTTTGGAGCTCTTAACAGATTTTCGAGGAAAACAATAGAATATAAACCAAAATTTGGTATTACAGATTTTTATATTTATTGGAACAACAAATTCGATTTTGTTTACGAACGATCAACGTGATACTTTACTTAAAGTTTATTGCTATATCCAACATGGAATTGACGGGAGGTCATTTGTTGGCCACATCAGATTTTTTAATTTACCTTCAAATCTAGGGAAGTTGTTTTGCGCACCATGTTTTTGTAAATTCAATCAGATTTATTTGTACAAAAAGTTTATGAAGCTTTAAACATAAAATTGTTAGAATCCGATCTCCACATTGAGTAAAATAGTTTTATTGCTTCGCTGTCCAATATATTTGAAGTTTCCAGGTTAGAAACTATTCATCTGTAAAAACTATCTGGGTTCAAACAGATATGTATAATATATCAAGTTCTCTTTTCTTTTCTCATTTTTCCCGGAGTGTTTACATTCACTGGTACAGTTTTTCGACCTAAATGCAACGTAATTTGTACTCAAACTAGACGTATTTCTTACAAACATAAAACTACTCAATAGGAAAACGCAACTTGGAAGAATTTGTTTACATAAACTTTATTATAAATTTAATCAGAACGAGAAGTTAAACACAATATTCTACGAGACATGGTTCGTTATATTATAGTTTGGCTGGTTTATATTTTCAACAAACAGTTATAAAACTTGCGCAAACTACAATTTCCTTTCGACTAGTTTAAAGTATAAATTGCAAAAACTGAATAATGTTATTCCAGTATCCGCCATTTAATATTGAATTACATCGTCTTTACTATACCTTGTCCCATTTAAGCCATTCAGTATTACGGAGCATAGGGAATAGTTTTGACATCTCTGATTGGCTGAAATTAGAGATAAGAGACAAGTTTACCCAATGTAATTTCGGCTATTTCAGATTTGCGCTGTTGCCAATGCCATCTACTGAATGGCTTAAATGGAACAGAGCATAGCAATACTTTAATAAGGTAGCGTCAATAATTGAAAAAATCTGATGTGGCCAACATAACATCTCCCGCTATTTAATTTTCATTAATTTAAATATAAATACTTATACCGTGTGTCTGTCTTAAAAGTGTACATAGGAGATTAACATGTGAAATCAGTTTTTTGCAATTTCTCGCTCGCCTAATTATTTTAAGAAAAAACGCGCCAAATAAATGTTTTAGGGTATAAAATTCTGCATCTAAATCTGTCTGTCACAACATAAGTTAACTATTTGACGTTTCTGACAATTTGATAAAACGTCAAGCATTTATTTATTTTTTGTTCAATTCCATGGCTGTCGATATTTTCAACGTAATTTTCGACATTTTCATAATTAATTTCGTTAGAAAGCATGTAAAGGTAATTCTGTTCATTGATTTAGATGCAGAATTTTATGCCCTAAAAACTTATTTGACGCGTTTTTGCTTAAAATAATTAGGCAAGCAGGAAATTGCAAAAAACTGATATCCCATGTTAATCTCCTATGTACACCTTTAAGACAGACACACGATATATTTGGTTATACTAGAAACTGTATTAAAATCCATTCCATATAACTATGGTTCTATTTACTATTTTATTTTTAAAACCTTAGTATTATTAATTCGAAATGATTAGTTCTTTGACAGTGACATTATCTGTCAGTTACATACATTTGAGATATGAACTGTGTAACCAAGGAGATGTGTTTGTTTAAAGCGCAGGCTCTGTGATTTAAATTATAGATAATTTTATAAATTTATCCATAAAATATATATAGAAAAAGTATTATTGCAAACCAATAGAACATTTATTAGGTAATCTTTAATTTTTATAATAACAAATCTCGAAAAAATAACATTTAATAGTATATATTCCTTAATGTTTGTGATGCTTATACTATTTTTTGCACGATAGACGCACAAAATTTAAAAGAAAAATAAGATTTGAAAATTATTTTGTCATTTAAAAAAAAATTAGGTGTCATTTTTGAAGTAAGCTTTGATTTTTGTTTTTATTTATTTACCGCCTCGCCTCCTGAACAATAAGTGAAGCACCACTTACCGACGTGAGTCACATCACTTACCGTTCAGTAATTTATAAATAATACCTACTGTCTTGGAAACACTATCGGTAAACATAAAAATCTGATGTGGCCAACACCAAACCTCCCGCTATTTAATTTTTGTTAATTTAAATATATATATACATATATATATACATATTTAGTTATTGCGGAAACTGTATTAAGATCCATTCCATATAACTAGGGTTCTATTTATTATTTTCTTTTTAAAACGTTACTGTTATTAATTTGAAATGATTAGTTCTTTGACAGTGATATTTATCTGTCAGTTATATACATTTAAGATATGAACTGTGTAACCAAGGGGATTTGCTTGTTTAAAGCGTAGGCTCCGGGATTAAATTTATAGATAATTTTATGAATTTATCCATAAAATATATAGAAAAAGTATTAAGCAAATTTAATAATCTTATATTTTTATAACATTAATCTTGAAAAAATAACATTTAAAAGTATTTTGAGCTTCTAGTAAAGTGCTATTTCCGGTTATCCGATTTACATCAAAGTCTAATGGGCTCTTTCCATTACAGCAAAAGTTCGAAATACAAGGTTTCAAAATTTTCTGAATGATAGTATTTGAGTTAGAGTAAAGGATCCCCACATACATACAAACAGACATCATCGTGAAAATGTTAAAATTGGATTCTAGGGACCTTAAAACGTGGTCATTTACCAAAATCTCGATATGTGATTTTTAGCACGATCCCTATACCTCCCTTACCAAGGGTAGCGGGAGGTAAAAATAACCCGATCGTGCAAAAAAATTTATTAAAACATTTTAGTATTACGACAATTTAAAGTGAATAAAACCATTTATTTTGAGGAAGCATTAACACTTCCTCTCTTAAATATCATCAGAGGTTTCTACATAATGCAAATTTTCCCCCTGAGACCGGTAACTTAAACAGCAAGGTGTAAAATTTTCTTACGAAGTAACTACATGTAAACGACTGTTATGAAGTAGCTAATATTGCGTGATATATTGCTATTATATAGGCCCTTAGGGAAATTCCAAAACATAAGGGGAAGAGTTTTGTATGAAGCAAAATTGAATCTTGGAATATTATTACATTAATAAATACATCATCATAGGTTGTGGAGATTTTGGTAGCATCTCTGTTCAGACTTTCTGTCTTGGTTTACAGATGGTTCAAAAGTTAAGAGAATCTGGAATGGGTATATTTGGTTCCAGTATATTGATTGTAGTCGGGAAATGTTTTGATAAAGTTTTAATTCATAAGGTGCGAACCTTAACACTTTCAAAAATTAGTGACGTTTAGGGTTGTTTTTTGCCTGAGAGGGGATGTGTCGATCAATTGTTTGCTCTTCGTACGATTGTTGAGAAGTCACTTGACAAGAACAAGAAGGTGATCTGTGACTTTCTTGATCAAAAAAAGGCGTATGATAGTATCCTTCGAGATACTTTGTGGGATGTACTCAGGGAGTACGGCGTGAATGGAAACTTGCTAGGAGCGATTCGTGCATTGTATGAGGGTAGTGAGGCTGCTGTAAGAATAGATGGTAGGTTGAGTGATTGGTTTCGTATAAATGTTGGTGTGAAACAGGGCTGTGGTATGTCTGCGTGGTTGTTTAATTTGTATATGGATGTGTTGTTGCGGAGAGCATTGAGTGAAATGGACGGTGTATAAATTGGTGAAAGTAATGTGCCTGCGTTAGCGTATGCGGATGATGTAGTTGTTTTAGGTGAAAATGAAGAGCAACTGAGAAGAATGATAGAGAGAATACATGTAGTTGGAAGAAGTATGAATCTGGAGTTGAATGTTGATAAATCCAAAGTGTTAGTATTTGAAAGGAGTAAATTGGTGACTGTGTGCAATGTGTTGGTGGATGGAGTGAAACTGGAGCAAGTGAATGAGTTTGTATATTTGGGTAGCATGATGTCAAGGGATGGTCGAATTGATAGAGAAATTAAAAGGAGAGTGAGAGCGGGGTGTAAGGTAATGGGTGCTCTGGGTACGTTTGCTCGAAACGTAAACGTATCTAGAGAAGCTCGTTTAAGTGTGTATAATGAAGTGCTAGTGCCTGCTTTGATGTATGGAAGCGAATGTTGGGCATGGACGGGGAAGCATAAAAGCTGCCGTGGAAATGAGGTATTTACGTGGAGTATGTGGATATGTAAGACGGGATCGCGTGAGGAATAATTTGGTGTATGAAGAATGTATGGTTAGGAAGAATGTTGTTAAGAAAGTAGGAATGCGCCAGTTGAGATGGTTTGGTCATGTGGAGAGAATGAAGATTGAACGGCTTGTAAAGCGTATATATCTTGGTGAAATTGAGGGTGTTCGATTGCGTGGCCGTCCAGTGTGTAAGTGGATGGATGTGATTGATAGGGTACTAAAAGAGAGAAAGTTTCCGAGTGGGAAGAGAAGAAGAGCGTGTATGAATGCGATTATGAATGTGGCCGAGGCGAAAGAAGTGTGCTTAGACAGGAATGTGTGGCGAAGGATGATTGTTTCGTAACTATTATTGTGGTCCGGTTGCGGTATTTCGCTATCGAAAATCGGTCACTTTAATATGTTAAGAGTGAGGAATATATGTTGTACCTATGATGTTAGGTTAGTAAGAATGTTGTTGAAAAAGAGACTGATTATTTTTTGGATGATGTTATTTTTATTCTTTCGGGTTTGTGCTAACCCACTAAGTGGGAAATGCGTGATTTTATGTATGTATATTTCAAATAGGAACTTATGCTTTAAATCTATGTGCTTGAATATTTAAATAAAAGCCTCAATGAAGCAACAATCAATATGTCAAATAGCGAGGCAGTCTTGAAGGCATTAAGGTACGCTCCTACTATCTCTTGTTAAAGTGACAATTAGCATGAGGCACTAGAAACAAAGCAGACCTTAATGTTGTCATTGGAAACTTTTGTGTATAAATAATTAGTTTTCATACATTTATTCTTAAATACAATATCCTGTATATAATTTGCATCTTAATATCTCTTATTTCAATATAAATACAACATAATCGAATATAAAAATCATCAAATGTCAATTCAATATAAACAAAAAAATAGGGTTAAAACTCACCAAAATTTCTTGCTTTTAAATTAACTTCCAAAGAAAGAAACTGTCTAAAAACACACAACACACTATTCAACAAACTTTATGCACACTTTAAACATATTTTTCGCACTGAAATCATTGTAAAAATATAGTTTTTTACTAAAAATGCGAGACCGTAACATACAAACAAAAGCGACGCATTGTTTATTAATAATCAAACTGAACTAAACAAAACCAAACAAGTAAGCAAAACAACTGGCAAGCTATGATGAAGAGCGAAATTTGAAAATGGTGATGATTCATTTATGAAATTTTTTAAACATTATTTGGGGCTGTGTGTTTGGTGACGGGTTGGAGAATTTATGTTTATTTAAGAAACTATGAATAAATATAATAATTTATGAATTTTAAAAGAAAATTTGCAATCTTTCGGATAAACTTGGACTAGGAGTGGATTATATATTCCAACATTTATTGGATTGGTTTCTTCTTGCGAAAGATTCTATATTTCCAGTACGTTACCTTCTCTCAGATCTATGTATTTTGTATAAATTCCACACAGAAAGTTTCAAAATTGATTCTATATTTGCAGTTAAATTTTTAAATTATAACACATACTATGTCAATCGCACTTAACATTGACATCTATCAGATTTTTTAAAATTATATTAGCTGTTTCCAAAGTTATTGCATAGCTGGCTGCATTATGAAAATTAATTTCTTTATAATTTTTTAACTCAGTATCCATTCAATATAAAGTATAAAATGTAATCAAATCATATAGAGAAAAAATATTCTTTAGTATTTATATTAATTAAATAAGGGTACTTCCGGTCAACCAATTATAACCAAAATTCAATTAGCTTTTTAATTGTCTGACACACACACACATACATACACACACACACACACACACACACACACACACACACACACATACACTTGCACATACACACACATACAGACATTATCATAAAAATAGTAAAATCGTATTCTAGGGAACGTAAAACGTGCTTATTAAAAACTCATCATCGAATTTTTTGACAAAAGACAATACCTTCCTTACCTAAAGGTGACGGAAGGTAAAAATTATAGAGAAATTAAATTTGGTAAAGTAGCCAGGTACGGAAACAGCTATTATATTAAGAAAATTCTGACTGAAAGATGTCAGTGTCAAGTGCAATTGACATAGTATGTTTGTGTTATAATTTTATTGGAAATATAGGACCTTTTGCTGGAAACTTTCTGTATGAAATTTGTATAAAATACATACAACTGTCGGGAGATAATATACAAGAAATAGAATCTTTTCCAAGGAACTTTCTGTAGTATGAAATTTGTACAAAATTCATAGAACTGACTGTTCTTTTTTTGTTATTTAGTCCGATTTATTATCATTATACTTTTTTAAGTGCAATAAAATTGGGTCCTCATACTAATAAATAAATAAATATATCATCACGGCTTATTACCCATTGCTGGGTGTGCCAATCTGCTTTGTACGCAGATTTCGGTAGTGATGATGCCATATTTGTACCGTGCGGGTGTTTACCAGGCGTCACCTCACGGGCACTCATTGCTGGCGTGGAGAGTGCACCACAGGGATCAATTTAGTGCTATTTAAAATTGGAAATATTTGGCGTCGGTTGGGATCGAACCCGGTTCCCCAGATTCGCGACCTGACACTCAGACACGCGGCCACGAGACCCCATAACAATAATAACATTAATAATAATAACAATTAATAGATAAAACATTGTAGGTGATAAAAAATCTGTTCAATACTGTTAATAATATGCTTGATAACAGTACAATAAAAAAAAGTGTAGAAGTAACTAACTTTTCTATAGGAAATACAAAAAGAAATCGCTTGAATTTAATAACCGATCGCTTTTCTTCAAAAGCTTTTTACAAGAAAATCTGTTGTAGATTATAGCCATTGTAATTAAAAATAGGGACAGCCTTACAAAAAATCAATAGATGCACGTGGATTACTTCATAATAGATTGATGTTGTCCTAGTTTTATTTTCTGAATTTTTTTAGAGAAAATAGATTATAGGAATACGAGTATGTGTATGTACGCACGTAAAATAGATTAAATTTTAATTGATATTTTATTTTGAAAATTGTGCACCTATCAAATAGATGGTCTGTAAATTGGAGTTTTATTTAGTTTTATTTAATCCTTTACAGTTATAAATAATAGTTAATTTAAATTGTCGTACGATAATCCGCTAAAATCCTATTATCTATAAAAAAAATCTGATGTGGCCAGCACATTACCTTCCGTCAGTTCTATGTATTTTGTACAAATTTCATACGGAAAGTTCCTTGTTAAATTAAATATTCTATTTCTTGTACATTACCTTCCGGCAGTTGCATGAATTTTATGCAAATTTCATACAGAAAATTATTATTTTGTGACGTTTTCTATATACAGTGTAATGTATCTGCAGAAATAAAAGATTTATTATTATTATTATTTCTTGTACATTACCTTAAAGCAGTTGTATGTATTTTATACAAATTCCATACAGAAAGGAAAATATCCTATATTTCCAACAATATTATAAGACATACTATGTCAATTTCACTTGACACTGACATCTTTCAATCAGAATTTTCTTAATATAGTAGTTGTTTCCATAGCTATGGCTACTTTATGAAATTTAATTTCTTTATAATTTTTTTAACTCTATATCCATTTAATATTAAGTATAAAATGCAGTCAAATCGTATAGAGAATAAAATATTCTTTAATATTTTAAAATCTTCAAATGATGGTACTTCCGGTTGACCAATTGTACCCAAAATCTAATCAGCTCTACATATGGATGTAACGAAGAAGTATACGAAAAAATTATAATTTTTGTAACTGTAGTATTAGAGTTATCGTAGACGAAAATTTTGTTACACACACACACACACACACACACACACACACACACACACACACACACACACACACACACACATCCACACACACACACACACACACACACACACACACACACACATCCACACACACACACACACACACACACACACACACACACACACACACACACACACACACACACACATACAGACATCATCGTAATAATAGTAAATTCGTATTCTAGGGACCCTAAAACGTGCTTATTGATTAAAAACTCATCATCGAATTTTTTGACCAAAGACAATACCTTCCTTACCTAAAGGTGACGGAAGGTAAAAAACTCCAAAATGATGTCATGAGATATTTCACGTCTAAATCCTATTTTTAATTATCATAAATGATGAATATTAATTAAAAAATTTGATGTGGCCAGCACATAACCTTCCGTCAATTCCATGTTTCAAATAGCAATGAGCTTTAAGTAAAGTATCACTTCCGATTATTGTTCCAATAAATAGAAAAGTCTGTAATACATATGAAATTTTGGATTATATTTTATTATGTTTTTTCGTGACAATCCGTTAAGAGCTCCAAATTAAGTACCACTTCCGATTTATCATATAAGTATTGTCAAAATCTAATATGATGTTTCAAATAGGGGATTACAGCTCAATCGAATTAAGAGAAATTAGTAAAGAATAGTGAAAGTAGATGCTTAATAATGAATATTAATAAAGAAATAAAATGATATAATTGAAATACTTCGGAAATAAGGGGTTTTTGTTTTAACAGCTCGTCACTCATATGAAATCCATATATATTATTTTGATTGGCGACTCAAAGACCACCTATAAATATATAACGAATACCGAGTTAGGGGGTGGAGTCTACTACCAATGGAAGTAGACAAATTCAAATAGCGGACACGTGGATACCAGTCTAGTACTGCAATTCTCAAACAGTTTTTATTTGAATATAAATTTCTTGCATTAAACTTAATAATTTTGATACACTTGCAATTATAAAGCATGTGGACTTGTACAGTGTTACAATATTAATTTGTTTTTTATAAATATAATTTAAAAATAGCATACATTTCAAGAACATTTTAGATACACGAAGAAAACAGTTTTATATAAAAACTTATATTCGTGACGTCACAACTATATTTTCAAACTTCGGGGGACCATAACTCGCTTATTAATAGGAATTTTTTCACCGGATTTTCACCAATAGTCTTTGCTTTACTTATACTTTCTGATGAAATTATATAAAAAATTGTGGAATCCCACATTATACACAAGTTTTAAATACCAAATTTGATAAGTTTTGCATCATGTTTTAATATATTTTTTCAAGAAAATCTGTTTATAGCTTTCTGTAAAGTACTACTTCCGGTTTATCAATCTTAAAAAAATCTAATATGTCTTTCTCATTAACATAAAAGTCTTAAAAACAAAATTTGAAAAGTTCTGGATTGTATCAATATATTTTTCACGAAAATATGTTCGGAGCTTCAAATAAAGTATCACTTCCGGTTTCTCACTTTTAGCCAAAATCTAATATGTTGCTCCCCTTCATATAAAAGTCTTAAATACCAAATTTGACAAGTTTTGGAATATATCATAATATATTTTTCACGAAAATCTGTTCAGAGCTTAAATATTATTTCCGGTTTATCAATTTCAGAAAAAATCTAAAATATGTCGTTCTCATTAATCTAAAAGTCTTATACACCACATTTGAAAAGTTTTGGAATATATCACAATAAACCCATTTGACATTCGATATTCCTAGACAAAAAACCACCTCAAACATTGCGTATAGAATATCAGAAACACATTTTACATTACACCCCATTTGTGATATGATATATGTATCTAACATTCGATTCGGAACATTTCTATCGCATCTGTTGACATCGCTAAACATAAAACATGAATTCAGGATTCAAATTCTCAGTAGGGAACCGATTGCGATTGGGTGATGTTTATAACAAGACATCTTAAGATCCCGATGACATCTGCGTATGACAGATGGAGGTACTGTCACATATATTCTTCATTCGTACGTCTCACTGTCATATTCGAGTGTGCAAAAGGACGCATTGTTGGTGGACAATATTTAAGTTCTGAAGTTGAAATAAAACTTGAAATGTCAGGGAGTATTTTGTGTTCCGGTATAGGGATCATATTAAAAATACATATAAAGATTTTAGTGAATAAATACAGTCGAACTTCGATAACACAAACCATGACTTGCTACAAAAAAAGTTCGAGTTATCAAGACTTCGGGTTATTAAATAAAATGCATATGTATAAATATTATTTATGTATGTATTTATTTGAGTAAAAATCACTTACCTTATGATATATACAGATTGATATATGTATACAGATCAAAGTTATAAACATTATTTTAGTGTAAAAAATCTGATGTGGCCAGCACATTACCTTCCGTCAGTTCTATGTATTTTGTATAAATGTCATACAGAAAGTTCCTTACAAAAGATTATATTTCTTGTACATTACCTTAAGGCAGTTGTATGTATTTTATACAAATTCCATACAGAAAGCTAAAGATCCTATATATCCAGTAAAATTATAACACATACATACTGTCAACTGCACTTGACACTGACACCTTTCAATCAGAATTTTCTTAATACATCAGCTGTTTCCAGAGTTATAGCATAGCTAGCTAATATATGATATTTAATTTCTTTATAATTTTTTAACTTTATATCCATTTAATATGAAATATAAAATGCATTCAAATCGCGTAGAGAATAAAATATTCTTTAATACTTATAATAACATCAAATGTGAAAAAATGATATTTAACATCGTTTTTTCAAGAAAAACTGTTAAAATCTTTAAATGAGGGTACTTCCGGTTGACCAATTCTAACCAAAATCTAATCAGCTCTTCACATGGATGTAACGAAGAGGAATACGAAAGAATTATAATTTTTTGAATTGTAGTATGGAAGTTATCGTAGACGAAAATTTTGTTACACACACACACACACAGACACACATACACACACACACACACACACACACACACACACACACACACACATACAGACATCATCGTAAAAATAGTAAAATTGTGTTCTAGGGACCCTAAAACGTGCTTATTCATCAAAAACTCACCACCGAATTTTTTGACCAAAGACAATACCTTCCTTACCTAAAGGTGACGGAAGGTAAAAAGTCAGTTATTTGTGATTGACGAGAGAATTTTTTATTTTGATTTTCAATAAAAAAAGTTTCAATGTTATTTAAACCATTATACAGGGAATCGGTTGTATGTTCATTGGTTTTTAAATACGAACACAACACGCTCAACGAATTTTCAACCAACTCGTTTGTAGGTGGTTGCTGCAAATCATCCTCCATCGTATCACTTTCGCTGTCATCTGTATTGTCGAGCTCTACAGATTCGGATTCAGATTTGTAGAGCTCGACAATAGCTTCATCTGTGGGAAACTCCGAAGTAACAATATCATCATCCACATGTATAAAATCATTTAAGGTGGCACCTTCTGGTGTAATTTTGACATTTTTCCAAGCTTCATATTCCAATTGCAACTGAATTTCTTCCTCATGTTTTTCATTCATACGTTCTCTTATGAAAATCAAAGGAATTTCATCCTCTTCGTCCCACTCAGAATACTGACCAAAGCCGGCCTTTTTAAAACAATTAGAAATTGTCTCAGGCTTAACGTCGATATTCCATATATTGATTATATCATCAACATAGTTCATTAATGTCATGTTAGTTTGTTTGTTTTCTTCAAAACATTTGATAGCTTTTTCAAAATTCTGCGGCGATAATGACATTTTACATTTTGTATGACACCTTGATCAAGTGTCATACTAGGGGAAAAAAAGCAAGTTTGATAAATTTTAATTTTTGTTAGATGTCTTTAATTAACAAAGCATATGTTTGAACTTCAGTAGTGCAGAAACCGAACTGCCTCCAACATCATGTGTTATAAAAACACCTGTTACAAAATAACGTAATTAGGGGATTTCCTCCACAATTCGACTTATTGAAGCTGGCGCCAAATATTCTGTTCGAATTATAAAGATATTCTCACTACCATACCCATAAATCTCACTCTTGGCGCTATTGCCAACCAGTTTGATTCAAGTTATCGAAAATACGAGTTATCGAAGTTCGATTTACTGAAATTCGACTGTATTATTAAAATAATAACTATAATTTTTAAAATATACTTCACTACTATTTTTAGTGTGTTAGAAAGTTAGTTAGTATGACCAACTGACACCATATTCCCTAAATTTTGAATCTACGATTTTGGCTTAAAGGCGCAAAATATAAAAAATAGTATAAAGAACTCATTTCATAATTGTCGATTATTTTATTCGAAGGGTTGGGCCAGTCCGTTCTGCGTCGTGATCCAAACTTCCTTCTCACAAAATAAAATGACAGTTATGACATTCGTTCTTTAATATGCTATTGTCATATCCTTAACGATATATCTTTTACAATGAAAACGTTTTAATAGAAGGAAAATCTATAATCTACCGATAATTGTTTGAACCAGTGGGCTATGCTTTGTCAGTTGTTCATGATAGAACATATTTCATCTCTCAAACCACACTTTTTCGCTACATTTATCTATTAGGTTCCCAGATTTAATAAAGTAAAGACCGATAACAAATTTACTATAAAACAGCAAATCAAATTCTACTCAAATATAAATTATCAGAAATTTTTAAGAAAGAAAAAGAGGCTTAATTCGATTGTAAATACAGTGCATAAGGAGATACTTGAAATTTTCAGTAAATGACAAAAAATGAAGTTATTCCATTCTCATCTGTAGAAGATGTAAGTATTATATTTTGAGGTTCGTTTTCACATGACAGATCTCAGTTCTTTGTTTCTTATGCACTTATTTCTTAATATTAATACATTTTAAAGAGTTTGTACTGCTTTGGATGTGTCACACATGACGGTAAATAATATCAAAAATGAATTGAATGCCATCCCCAAAAAAATTAGTGATCCGTCAAAAATGAATGCGAAACATCGCAGTCTGCAATTCGATGTACTTACTATTTATATGAGTGGTGAAAGTAAATTGCTTTTTAAGACCCTTTTTATAATGAATTTTAAGTATTATAATTAAATTAAAAATGATTTCTGTGTTGTGCTTTCAAAGCTGTTTCCTTATTATATTAATTGTTGTAATCAATTAATGTTATTAATTGTTGTAATCAATCCTTATTATAATTGTAATGAATTATAATTAAAAAGAAAATAATTTTCATTATATACCGTTCTTATTATTTTTAATTTAAGGTCCATAAATGATGATCGGATTATAATGACCTATTATGCCCTCATATAATGCCCCGGTTGTTATAGATGTTTATATACGCCGTATCCTAGCAATAAACAGTTCATAATAATTTTAGTGAAACATAATAATATATTAAGTATTAAAAACGGTAAGGACAGTTGGACAATGTTTGGGGACTAAGCAAAGCGAAGGTCCCAATTTTGTCTGAGATCGGTAATTCCTTAACGTTCGTGATGCTTATACTATATTTTGTGCGATCGACGCATAAAATTTAAAAGAAAAATAAGATTTGAAAATTATTTTGACATATTAAAAAATTTATTTGTCATTTTTGAAGTAAGCTTTGATTTTTGTTTTTATTTATTTACCGTCTCGCCTCCTAAACGGTAAGTGAAGCACATCACTTACCGACGTGAGTCACATCACTTACCGTTCAGTAATTTGTAAATAAGACCTACTGTCTTGGAAACACTATCGGTAAATATAAAAATCTGATGTGACTAGCACATTACCTTCCGTCAGTTATATGACGTATTTACGAAAATTCTACCGGTGAACTGTTACCAGTAAACAGCTTTTTATCAGGTTATAGCTACCGGAATCGATATTTTAAGAACGCAACTGGTAAATAGGGTAGATCCATAACCTATGAAAAAATTTGAAAATTTAAAACAGGTTAGAAATTTGACGTAGTTAACAAACTGAGCAGAGTCCTACTTTGAAGACATTTCCACTTTTATCGCGTGCGCTTCGCTTTGCATCACTATCTTTTTTTGAGATTAGATTCTTCATGAATCCGGTAGATGGATCTGGTAGATATTGAACAATTTTCGAACATGTTAACTTTTTACCACTCATGCTTTCGAACACAGTCGGTAGATGCGGTATCTACCGGCAGAATTTTCGTAAATGCGTATGTATTTTCTATTAAATCCATACAGAAAGTTCCTTGCAAAAGATTCTAAATTTCTTGTATGTACATTACCTTTCGACAGTTGTATGTATTTATACTAATTACATACAGAAAATTTCGAGCAAAATGATCCTAACAGAAATATACTACGAACATGTCAATTGCACTTGACACTAACATCTGACATCTTTCAATCAGAATTTTCTTAATATAGTAGCTGTTTCTAGCATAGCTGGCTAATTTATGAAGTTTAATTTCTTTGTAATTTTATAACTCTTCCATTTAATATGAAGTATAAAATGCAGTTAAATCGAATAGAGAATACAATGTTCTTTAATATTTATAATAACATTAAATGTGAAAAAATGATATTTAACATCGTTTTTTCAAGAAAAACTGTTAAAATCTTCAAATGAGAGCACTTCCGGTTGACCAATTATAACCAAAATCTAATCAGCTCTTCATATGGATGCAACGAAGAGGAATACGAAAGAATTATAATTTTTGGAATTGTATTATTAAAGTTATCGTAGACGAAAATTTTGTTACACACACACACACACACACACACACACACACACACACACACACACACACACACACACGCACACACACACACACACACACACACACACACACACACACACACACACATACAGACATCATCGTAAAAATAGTAAAATCGTATTCTAGGGACCTTAAAACGTGCTTATTCATCAAAAACTCACCACCGAAGTTTTTGACCAAAGACAATACCTTCGTTACCTAAAGGTAACGGAAGGTAAAAATAACCCGATCGTGCAAAAAAATATTTAAAAACCTGCTTCTACGCTCTAATTTTGTTTCTTTGTTATGTTTGAGATAGAAGAAGACAATGCAATAAAAATAGAATTACAGGAGGTAGGTATTCTAGAATCCAGTCCAAATTAAAATAAATCATAAATAATCGAAAGTTTATAATTAGACTGTCACATTGACTAATGAGGCAGATACAAGTTGACATTTATTTATTACATACCGTAACAAACACACAAACAAACTATAGAATTAAATGTTGTAATTGTTCGTTTACGTTGATAATATGAGAATGAATTACTTTCTTATGCAATTAGAACGTGCAGAGCTTAAAACAAAAGGAAAGTTTGGACAATAGTGGAAGTTTCGGAAGTGGAAAGGAAGCTTGAAAGCTTTTAAAAGCTTGTGATAACGACAATTAATCGCGAAATGACTCTCCACATCACACAATCAAATGTTGGAATTGGAATGGAATGTTTCACCAAATGCCACCACAATTCAACAGAGTTTAATTCAATACGTTCATAAAATGCTCTTTACATAATACACTGCACAATATATTGAATTCTGGATTGGTATTATACCAGTTTAATTTCAAATGCTATCTAAACTTCGTTTTCACGAATTGATAAGCACGTCATCAATAGTAAACATGTGGTTCAAATCGCCAGGGGGCAGGGGAATTACTGACATAATGTCAAAACTGGCAATATAATATTGGAACCCGCAGAATAGCATGCGAAATCCGCGGAATTTTAGGGAACTAAATTAATGGCGGCCAGTAGGACATGTCACATGATGTAAATGTCAAAAATCATGGTTTCGTTAAACATAAAAAGATGTTCTCACGCTTAAATTTTATAATTTTATTTGAAAATATGTGACACATAAGCGAATTAAAGAAAATGAACATAATATGCACCACAAAGTGCTGTGTTAAAAGGGCCGCTCCGTGGGGATTAGGAACCTTTGTGCTATGTTACATTTTAGCGCCCCTTTTTCTTTTGATGTAAAATTTGCAAATTAAAGTTAAAACTTTTTGTGTTTCAAAAATACTAGACTTATATTGATGAAATTTTCCTAGATTGTAATCAATATGTTATAATCAAAATCGTTTGTTGTAATCAACAATTTTACAACAGATTTCAGAATTGTATATGCATTTGATTATCTGCAAAATGATAATAGGTATTTAAATATTGGACTCCTTGTGGGATTCATTCTTGTAATCAATATTCTTGAGTTATAATCAATACAGGCTGTCTCACAACTCGCGCCCCAGAGCGAATGAGGAAACACGAGACTGCACTCGGATGTGTAATTTCGAAGAAAAACAAATCTAGCTTAAAAGATATTCGAGAAGAGACGTGTTAAAATTGACCAATCAGAGACCTACACCTTGAATGGGTGTTTGCCGTAATTTTATGTTACTAGGGTTTCATACAAATCAAATCTTCTTTAAAATGTGTGGGCGACTGTAGTTTTCGAAAAATGTCAGTGTCAAATTAAATTTGATAAGGTAAATAAAAAAAGGCATATTCTTACCATGTATTCAGCCGCTGATTACTTAGAAATAATTATAATTTTCGGAGAATGTGGACGTAACGCCAGAGAGGCAGCACGAGTCTATTCGGAACGTTTTCCGGATAGAAATCTTGTGGATCATAAAGTGATATTGAGAGCCATCGCAAGGACGCATGAGACCGGTCAAGTTATGCCAGATCAAATGACAATAATATTTTCGTTTAACACATTTTACACATCTGCCACAACACGTTACACTGTACGATATAAATGATGATCTCGCATGACACCTTCGCTAACCTAAATTTGTTGACAGTGAAAAGTCAACTCTAACGTGTCAAAATTACAGTAAGTCAAACAAATTTTGATATGCGAATTTTAGTACGATCCCTATACCTCCTACTAACTAGTAGTATTTTTAAAACCTAGCAACCAGTTTTATTTTGTAATAATATCATCACACCTCAAGATATCCTTCCGGGATTGGTGGATTAAAAAGTTTTGTAACTCCGTTATGCAAGCAGCCGAAAATTATTTTCTTCTATTTGTTAGCAACCTAATGTCGTCGGCAAGTGTCAGTTTCGTCTGGGGCGCGAGTTGTGAGACACCCTGTATCTATATTTATTGCCAGTTTAAAGTTAACATTTAGAATTCTAATTTAGTTTTACTTTTTAATGCAAATACTCCACCTTGTTGCAAGAAAAGAAAAAGATAAATACACGAAAACAAAACAATAATAAAAAATTGAAGGTAACGCTGTGTCCGGCGTTTCAAAGTGTAAAACTGAGTTTGGGCATTTCTAATTTCGAATTGGAAAGACATACTTAACATTTTATTTGCTTTTAATAAACGTATTTTAAGAGTATCTATTAGATATATATTTGAAGAATTACACGAAATTTTCTAGATTAATCTATAACAATTTTTCAATTTTTTTTACAATTTCGATGCCCTCTACATTTTGACGCCCTTCTGCCACGCTTACCTCACCTGGTCAAATGTCAAATTAGAAGTTTGTTATTTACATGTGATAAACTATCGCCTACGATTATTTATATAAATAACAAAAATAAATGTAGGTGATGGAAAAACTGTTTTTCTATTGGCTGTGAACGACGTAATGTATGTGCTTCTACGACACAGGAGTGGACGGTTGTTTTTCATGACTATTTTTGGCGCCAATCTTTTTATTTAATTATTTACAAAAATAACAACAAATTATTAAAAAAATATTTATTAATAAGAAATATATTGCATAAACTTTCATTTAAAATACTTTTTGAAAAATGTGAAACAGGTTAATTGTATGTAGCAAAAATAACATCTATTAATTTTTTCCATTCGTGGCACATTGTAGCCATATGTTAATAAAATGATTTCCCTTTCTAATAAGTAAATAAAAATATATAGTCCCATTTAAAATAACAAAGTTGGTGTTCACATTTTAAAAACCATTGGTTGAAAAATAATAATTTTACGCACATTAAAATAGTCTAGTAAAATATAAATTGTTTGCTAACTTAAGCGACTTCGTAGCTCTTATGTTTCTCGAGATATCAACAGTGGACAAAATAATTTAAACACTCTGTATACAAATATTTATTGTTAATATTTTAAATCAGTTTTATATACACATTTTTTAAATGACCCTTGTTAAAATAACTGTCTGTTTCAAATAAAATGCCCAGCGTTTTTCTGTATTTACATAATAGTAACCCCTATTTTGCGTAAATGTTGCCATAAAAGTTATGCGTTAATTTTCATTAGAACATTATCTTTTACGATACGTTTTATGGTTGAACATACCACAGGTTTGTTTTTGACATATTTATTCCAAATTTTATTTTGCAACATGCTTTGCAGCTGTACGTGGAAAGTTTTTAGAGAATAAATAGTAAAATAATTAAAACTACTGCAACTGGCAGTTGTTATAGATAAATAGTTATTTTTAGGGGATGTATTTAGTAATTTAATGGGTAAAATATGTAAATCTCAGTTATCTTTTGCTATATTTTATTTTTATCTTCCATTTTTGCATATTGTAGATTGTTTTATTTAAATTTTGAGTTGAAATAATTTTGAATATTATTCTTCACTTAATTCATTATTCAAAATGGAAAATTATTCATACATCATTTTTCATACAAAAATAATAATAGACCAGTATTTTTTATTTTTCCCCAAATCGATCTTTAATACTGAAAAAATTTCAATTAAAAATTACATTGTTTAAAACACGCTTGATTTTATCCGCCTCGTTCCTTGCCCAGTGACGTCAGCGTTTCATCAACGCGGCCATTTTGATTGTTACATTATAGGTTAAACGTCAGAGTGACATTTAAAGATAACCTGAAATTTACGAAAGGAAACATGTCGGTGAAACGCTGTTTTGTGTCATCGTGCCAAAATACTAGCGAAAATAGTGAGAAAATATTTTTAATAGTACTGCGTGATACAAAAAACTCGAAGAACTTTTACTGTTTGTATTGAAAAATACAGATTTGATACGCAACAAAGCAACAGTAATGAAATTCTAAGAATACACAACGAACAACGTAGACAAATGTTAATCAGACGAAAAAGTAAAAACGAATGGCTAATGACCAGCAGCTGTGTGATATGTGGATAACTTCAGGTCAAATGAAAATTATATTTATAAAAATGAATAGAATGATGTTATATTAATATATTATAGCATTTCTATCAAATATTTAGATACATAATTATCAGTTAATAGTCTATATAATGTTTTCGTTTAGAAATACTGTGTCGATATAATAAGGCTGTATGAAATGAGTCTGAACTTGTAGTGTGAAACGCTGACGTCACAACATGGATGTTATTTTGCAAAATTTAAAAATGTCATACTTTAAAACGATTTTATACAACAAAAAATGTAAATAAAAATAATTTATTCATACAGATCGATAAATTAGACTATGCTTGTTTGATTTAAACAAAAAACCGAGCATTTTTTGCATGAGCTCATTTAATATATTAAGTTATATCATAAAAGTTTCAAAAATAATCGAAAATACTGTAAAATATCGCTAAGTCAACGATGATTCTTGCCGCGTTTTAAAAAATCTGATGTGGCCATCACATTACCTTCCGTCAGTTCTATGTATTTTGTATAAATGTCATACAGAAAGTTCGTTGCAAAATTTCTTGTACATTATCTTAAGGCAGTTGTATGTATTTTACACAAATTCCATACAGAAACTTAGAAACAAAAGATCCTATATTTCCGGTAAAATTATAACACAAACATACTGTCAACTGCACTTGACACTGACACCTTTCAATTAGAATTTTCTTAATATAGCAGCTGTTTACAGAGTTATAGTATAGCTGGCTAATATATGATATTTAATTTCTTTATAATTTTTTAACTCTATCCATTTAATATGAGGTATAGAATGCATCCAAATCGTATAGAGAATAAAATATTCTTTAATATTTATAATAACGTTAAATGTGAAAAAAATATATTTAATCGTTTTTTCAAAGAAAAACTGTTAAAATCTTCAAATGTGGGTACTTCCGGTTGACCAATTATAATCAAAATCTAATCAGCTTTTCATATGGATGTAACGAAGAGAAATACGAAAGATTTATAATTTATGAAATTGTGGTATTAGAGTTATCGCATGGCAAATTTTTGTCACACACACACAAACTCTCACACACACACACACACACGCACGCACACACACACACACACACACACACGCACGCACACTCACTCACACACGCACTCACACACGCACACACTCATACACACACACACACACACACACACACACACACACACTCACACACACACACACACAAATATATACAGACATTATCGTAAAAATAGTAAAATCGTATTCTAGGGATCCTTAAACGTGCTTATTGATTAAAAACTCATCATCAAATT
This sequence comes from Harpalus rubripes, assembly GCA_963082715.1. NCBI lineage: Eukaryota > Metazoa > Arthropoda > Insecta > Coleoptera > Carabidae > Harpalus > Harpalus rubripes. The sequence goes on from OY720459.1 coordinate 54,639,044, forward strand.
CTTTGACCAAAAACAATACCTTACCTAAAGGTGACGGCAAACAAAAATGACTAGACATTTTATATGAAGACGAATTGTACAAAAAAAAATAAATATTAGTGTGGATCTTAAAAGGGGTCAAGTCGAATTTTATCTGGGCCACTCCCAAAAGTGGTTCCAAATAAATAAATAAAAATTGTGCAGGCAATGATTCCGCTTAATATTATTGTTTGACCGTGTCTAAATGCCCTTAATTTTTCCCATTTAAATAACATTGGGTTTTGACACATGAATATATTTACTGTATAATAATGTAGAATAGAGAATGAAATATCTGGTGTGACATTTCGTTGTAACGATTGTTATGGTCCTTGGTCATACAGCGGGGTATGATTTCTATAACGACGCCGCCCAAGTTGCCTGGCGACGCCCGACGTCACTTGACGACGCTAGGGCGACATCAGGCGTCTCTCCCCGACGTGTAGGCAAAGGTTCTATCTACTCAATTAACGGAGGGACGCGAAATCATTGAAAAATTATTCGTAATACAATATACAGTACCGTTCTCCATACAGAGTGGCTTTAAAGTTTTAGGACTTCTCTTTTATACAGGGTGTAAATGAAATAAGTGCATTAAATTTAACCCGTAATATAACTCGTCGAGAGCAACAATATTTCTTAATAACTTGTTCTCGAAATCGCATGTTTTTTTAGCATTTTTACAACCCCGTAAATTGACGAGTCGTTCCACGTATTTTTCTAATAATTGAACGCAGTAGCAATAGCTATGAAAAATTTTGTTTTAGCAATTGACAGTCCTGTCAATTGCTGCAATTAAATTTTGACATTAGTAATAAACTTGTTTATCAGGTAAAATTCTGTCAAAATACTTACGTTTACAAATAGCGAGTACACAGACATTGTAATTACTTACCTATGGTTAATTTATTTATTCGTATCTTTACTACATTTTAATTTGTGGTTTCCAAATCATACTGTTCCTAATATTCGCACATTTGTTAATCTTGTACATCTTTATCACAGTACGAAGTGTCACATGTGACAATTTTAAATAAAGCAACAGTTGAATCCATATCATGTGCAAAAAGATCAATGTTTTCAGCAGACTTCGATTTTGGGAATGGCTCATAACGTTCACTAATGAGACTGAATTTACTTGGGAAGGTGTATTTATTATGCACAATACACATTTCAACAGACGAAAATGCTGTAAAAATTTTCATTAAAAAATGTTTGCGCGGGAACAATTAATGGACGACTAATTATTGGTACTTATGTACCTCTTTTAAATGGACAAAAGTTTGTACTTACATTTTTTGAATAACGTATTTAAACTATTATGATTTGTCGACGATAAATAATCATCTCATAACCTAATAACTATACTTTTGCTTTTCCTCTCGTTACCTCGCCCCTCCTTGTCTTACACTATAATACACTTTAATACACAACTTTATAATTTTGTTATCCAAAATTTAAATTTATTTATTTTAAAAATTGTACTATTACGTATTAATTAATTATAATGTTATTTCCCTTGATTCGTTTATTAATTACTGTGACTCTAAGTGTAACCGATAACCGACAATTTTTGAGCTGTTTGTATCCCACTTGAATACGGCAGCAGCCATTTGTTCTGGGCGGGTAACGAAATATGCAGCAAATCTTTAAATAATTTTAACTCAAAATCTAAAAGACTTAGAAAAAAAATGTTATTAAGAAATATTGTTGCTCTGATCGAGTTACATTACTGGTTAAATTTAATGCACTTATTACATTTACACACTGTATAAGACAATAGTACATTAAAACACAAGTATCATAAGGCAATCTGTTAACGTACGAGTCCAAGTTTAGAAAACGAGCCGCCAGGCGAGTTTTACAAAGGACGAGTGCGTCAACAGGCCTTATGATACATGTTTTTTATACTATTTTTTCTATTGAGGTAATTTTACAATTAGATTTTTAAAAAAAGGAGTTGTCAAAAACATGAGTTGGTGTTTTTTTATCAGTTATGTTGGTAGCGTTTCCCGCTAAAAATTGAAATTTCACATTTTGACAGTTTGTGTATCTTGTGATTTTGTCTGATTGTTTACATTAAAACATTGTATCAAGCATTATACAATTATGAAAGAGGAAAACCAATACATACAATGAACTCGAAGGCTTATTAATGAACCATCCTGATTTGACATATCGGTGTTTCGTGTTGGTTATTATCATAAATAAAACTTGAATATGGGATTGAAGGACGTTACGTGGACCATCAAGCCTTTTTATTGAGAAAACATATAAATAAAACTCTTTAAATAATGAAATACTTTAATGAACAATTTACTGCTATAGACTTTTACTTTCCACCATTTTTACAACACTCACTGCTCAGTTGCACAGATAACGGCAACAGCTTTTCTTACAATTTTTAATACAAAACATATATGGCATATATTCGATAGTTCGCCACAACGTGGAACTGCAAATCATGGATTAAAACGTCAACTTTTCATATTTGTTTGCTAGTAGCCGCCACAAATTGAGTAGACAGTGTTAACATTTTCAAGTAACGTGCATCATACATTTCATAACCTGCCTGGAATAACAATACATTAAATTCAAAATTGCATTACCATAAATTTAAATTGTACTAAATAAAACTTACCGTTTTAATTATTTTGACAAAGTAAACCTGAACGCATTGTTTTTTGTTTCATAATTTTTTACTTGAAATTTTAACTTCACAGATTCTTATTCTTTCTTAACTAACACAGCTATAGCTATAAATTTCTTTTCTTTCTAGTCCTATCACCTAGTGAAAGGATAAAAATCCACAATTAGAAGTAATATTTCAACAAAAACAATTTTCCATTTTAAGGTTATCTGTCAGTTATGAAAGCATGACTACCACCTATAGAACATGAAAGGCGCCAAAAACAGTACGTTTATAGATTTTCTAAACGTCGTGTTTTCAGTGATAAACAGTGCTTTTATAGAAACATAAGAACACCGAAATAGAAAAAAACCGTTATATCATCAAAATCACTATTTATTCTTGTTCTTGTTGATGAATGTTAGACAAATATGGGAGCCAATTTATAGATCATATGCGTATGATTTATATGCATCTGTATATGCAAAATTCGCAGTTTCCAATTGGTAAATTACCCGAAGCAATAATGAAAATGTAAATGATTTGATATAGTTTATCCCTAATCTCCATAGTTATAGTTTGGCGATTATTTTGTTATTAATATTATTATTCATGACTTTATTTTATACATATATGCTATAACTTTTGGGCAAATCCATTGTACAGTATAATTTGAATATATTTTCATAGATAAGTCTACAGTAATAGTATTTTATGTACCAAGGGCATTATGATGATGATAATGCCAAGAGAGCGACGAGGATCTAGTCCTAGGGATAGATGTCGTCCGATGGGCATTATCATCTAGTAACGCTCGTGGTGCATACAAGATTTTATGTCTCACTAGAATATGTGAAATAAGTATTCATTTATAATAATTTTGATTACAATAATGCTTAAGCTTTGGCGTTGCTAAAGATGTTGTTTAATTGTTTTGTTTATTATCAACATTTATTTATTTTTAAAACATCAACGTTCTATATTGTTGGAGATGATGGAATGGATGAATTTGATGCTTCTGCATGTTTTGAGGAAGAGAAAAGCATAAAAGTTCCCCTAATTATTCCATTCTCGTCTGTAGAAGATGTAAGTATTATATTTTGAGGTTCGTTTTCACATGACAGAGCCCAGTTCTTTATTTCTTATGCAATTATTTCCGAATATTATTACATTTTAGAGAGTTTGTACTGCTTTGGATGTGTCACATATGATAAATAATATGAAAATCTGATGTGGACACCACACAACTTCCTTTTACGCAACACCAATATGAAGTAATTTGACATTAACATCTATTTTTTAATTTTTTGTGTTATTTTTTGTCCTAATCCATAGCAACCTTCATTGTAAAAACCAAAAAGTATATAAGTTTTAAATTTACATATCTCGTTTATACAAAGGGCTAATTTAATAATACTGGATGTGCTAGACGCAGAATTTAATTCTCTAAAACTCTTATTTGAAGCATTTATTTCTAAAATCAAAATGAAACCATTTTATTCAAGAAAAACTGTTAACAACTTCAGGTAATATATCACTTTCGGTTAGCCTGTTTTAACAAAAATCTACTATGTTATTCCAATTGACATAAAAATCTTATATATCAAAGTTTTGGATTATATTTTAAAATAGTTTTTCATTAAAATCTATTATAGGCTTCAAATAAAGTACCATTTCTGGAAATTTTGTAATGACCAAAAAGGGAGGTGCACAACTAGATGTTATCGCAGTGCTAAATACGAAATTTCAACTTTCTACGGCTTACCGTTTTTGAGTTATGCGAGATACGTACGTACAGACGTCACGACGAAATTAGTCCAAATGGATTCAGGGATCAAAATGGATATTTCCGTTGAAATCTGAAAACTTCCTTTATTTTGTTCAAGGAAGTAAAAATGAATTCAAACCTTAAAACAAAACAACAGTATTTATCTACATAAAGTTGAAGTGTTCTAACAATTTTGTGATTTAATTTAAGGTATTAAAATTGTTTCATAGCTTGCTATGTTTAATTTTGTACGGAATTTTATTAATACATATTTTGAAAATAAATGGTCGCCATTTTGAAATAGTTGAAGAAAAACTATGATATTTTAGTATTGTTGTGAAGATAATTTAATTTACATTCAGGAAAAAAATATAAAAATACCGATTCTCTATCCGAGATTTAAACTTGTACCCATTTCCGCTAAAACCGGAAGTGATACAAAATTTTTACTATGATCATCTTATGAGGCTTTTTGTCTAGTTTAAGTTTGCTTATTAACATTTTCTTGTATCTCTCAAAATAAACGAAATAATATTGGTGCTGGACTTACGCCAAACACCCTGTATTACCTTGATTCATAGCTGTACGAATAACGTTATTTTCTGTCAGTGTTACTTATTTTATTTTTCACATATTTGGTTTTACTGAATTTGATTTTAATTCATACAATTTGTAGATTATCTTGATTAGACTTTTAAAAAAAGATAATTTTATAATTTGGAGCAATTTTTACTTAATACAACTCTGTATAAGATTCAACAGGGTTAACGTGGATCTATATGTTTACTTGAGGCCGAACAAGCCTGTTGCTTACCCTATAATAATAAAGTACACAGAATACTAGCCAATAGGACACTATGTGTTCTATTTTAGTACACTGTTATTCACGTCGGCGACTCCACCAGATTTCGTATCTATAACTTTGTTAATTGATGCTGTTTTATATTTTGTACAATGTACGAGTATTTTCCGTAGGATATAACTTTGCGTGATAAAAATATTGAGTAACTTTTTTCCAAAAATAAAACAAACATGGCACACGGCAACAAGTTTGGAATCTGTTGTGATATAGTTTAAAACTTTGACATTTCAAATTTATATTTGTGTGAAATATGATAAAACTTTTACAAAATTTTATACCGAGTAATCCATATACATTTCACATATAATTTATTTCGTGTATTACATTAACATATAAACAAATTTAAAGCAATTTTGCACCGATGGGAATAGAAATCGATATTTTTGATGTCAATATCATGACAAAATTAATATATTTGACTCTAGGGAGACAATATGTCATGTCAATTTTTTATGGCTTTATTGATAAATCACGTATATATATATATATATATATATATATATATATATATATATATATATATATATATATATATATATATATATATATATATATATATATAAGAAATATTCGTTTTCCGGGAATGGACTGTGTCATATTTTGAGTCATATGGGGCATCTTCAGGAGCAAGAGGGGGATAGTACTGTCTTGAACACGGTTACCCGACGTGTCAACCACGCTAGAGGCCGAGTTTAAGCAACAAGGAGGGAGACTCAGTTTACAAGGTTACCCGACGTGTAAACCACGCTAGAGGCCAAATAAACCAAGTGACGAAAGAAGGCCGAGAAGACAGTTATATACTAATCTAAAGATACGGTAGATGAATAGAGCTAATGAGGACCAATGGGAATCGAGTTCGTAATGGTAGATTGGGCGTGTCGTGTTCCGAGAATCACCGGTTTCCACATGTGGCTCAAGAAATAGCCATCATCCCGATTGATGTTATTCGGATGTTTCCATATTTCTAAAGTTTCCCTGTATTTACGTCTGTAAAACTCAGGGACAGGAGCTAAAATGCGGGAATTTTCAAATAAGATGTTATGTCCTGTATTGTGTTGGTGTTCTGCGACCGCAGATGTTAATACCATACCATTACGCAGACAGCGTTTGTGTTCTGACAATCTAGTGTGAACACTCCTTCCTGTTTCACCTATGTATACTGTGCCGCAAGAACAAGGAATACTATAAACACCGGGTGACGACAAGGGTTCGCGTTTATCTTTAGTTTGGGGGAGTATTTCTGAGATCTTTTGTGGAGGTTTAAAAAAGACCTTAATATTGTTTTTATTGAGTATTCTACCTATTTTGTCCGAGAAACCTTTAATGTAAGGGATAGATGCAAATGTTTCGAACGAGGTATCCACAGGTTTTTTGGGTAAAGGGTTTAATTGTCTATGAATTACATTGTTGATTAATTTTACGTCATAGTTGTTCTGGATTAAACTATGTCTGATGTGATCAAGCTCCTGCTGTAGGAAATCAGGTTCAGAGATTTTGATGGCACGATGTACGAGAGCGTTGACAACTAAGAGTTTCTGCGAGGGATGGTGGTGAGAATTAAAATTGAGATACCTATCAGTGTGGGTGGGTTTTCTATAAACAGCGTGCCCTAACTGTCCGTTGGGTTTACGATTAACCAGAACATCAAGGAAGGGGAGAGTTCTGTTATTTTCTACCTCCATGGTGAATTGAATGTCCGGGTGTATGCTGTTTAAGTGTTCGTGGAACAAAGTGAGTTTTTCCGGACCATGTGGCCAAATGACAAACGTGTCATCTACATAGCGAAACCATACCTTAGGTTTAAATGTAGATGATTCTAGTGCCTTTGTTTCAAAGTGTTCCATAAATATACTGGCAACCACGGGGGACAGGGGAGATCCCATTGCTGCACCTGAGACCTGTTTGTAAAATTGTTTATTAAAAGTGAAATAGGTTGATGTCAAGCATTTTTCAATAAGAGTTACTAGATTAGACGAGTTTCCGTTATTTTCCAATAATTTAGCGATAATAGTGATTGACTGATCAATCGGGACTTTAGTAAACAGTGATGTGACGTCAAAACTAACAAGTATGTCGTCGGGTTCTGTAGTGATATTATTGTTATTGATATTATTGATTTTTTATACCGTGTGTCTGTCTTAAAGGTGTACATTGGAAATTAACATGGTACAATAAACAGAATTACTTTTACATGCTTTGTAACGACAGAAATTAATTATGAAAATGTCGAAAATTACGTTGAAAATATCGAGAGCCATGGAATTGAACCAAAAATAAATAAATGCTTGACGTTTTATCAAATTGTCAGAAACGTCAAATAAGTTAACTTACATTGTGACAGATAAAACGTTAAGCATTTATTTATTTTTTGTTCAATTCCATGGCATGTAAAGGTAATTCTGTTTATTGATTTAGATGCAGAATTTTATGCCCTAAATTTGATGCGTTTTTGTTTAAAATAATTAGACGAGCAGGAAATTACAAAAAAACTGATTTCCCATGTTAATCTCCTATGTACACATTTAAGACAGATACACGGTATATATATACAGGGTGTTATATTATAATGGACCCAGCAAATATCTCGCTTATTTATTAAGTTGTAATTTCTTTCATATAACATGATTTATACAGCAACATGTAAGCTACTTGTTGACGGATGTACATTCCTGATATCACTTCCGGTTTATTAGTAATTAATATCTACTTTGAAATTTCAAATGGAACATACTATATTTTGTTACAAATTTGAAAAGTATATCACATTTGCTTTACAATCATGTAAAATAATCCATATGTTACATTATTAAAAAGTAAAATGGCGGGCACTTTTTTATACACCTAATTGGAAAGAGAATAGTGAGCCATGACTATGGCTTGAAATAAAACAATAAATTAAAACAATTGTAACTATTATTATTAAACGAAATAATATTTTTTTGTCATAATAATACAGTAAATAAGAATAAGGAACACAAGCCACAGTCATGGCTAACTATTCTCTTTCCAATTAGGCGTATAAAAAAATGCCCGCCATTTTACTTTTTAATAATGTAACATATGGATTATTTTACATGATTGTAAAGCAAATTTGATGTACTTTTCAAATTTGTAAAAAATATGGTATGTTCTATTTGAAATTTCAAAGTAGATATTAATTACTAATGACCCGGAAGTGGTATCAGAAATGTACATCCGTCAACAAGTAGCTTGCATATTGCTGTATAAATCATGTTATATGAAAGAAATTACTAACTTAATAAATAAGCGAGATATTTGCTGGGTCCATTAAAATATAGCACCCTGTATATACATATATCAGGTCGCGAATCTGGGCAATCGGGTTCGATGCCGACCGACGCCAAATATTTCAAATTTTAAATGGCACAAAATTAGCCCCGGTGGTGCACTGTCCACTTTAGCAATGAGTGCCCGTGGGGTGACGCCTGGTAGGCGCCCGCACGATGCAAATATTTCATCATTACCAATATCTGTGTACAAAGCAGATTGGCACACGCTGCACTGGGTAATAAGCCGTGTCTCACAACTCGCGCCCCAGAGCGAATGAGGAAACTCGAGACTGCACTCGGATGTGTAATTTCGAAGAAAAAAAATCTAGCTTAAAAGATATTCGAGAAAAGACGTCTTAAAATTGACCAATCAGAGACCTACACCTTTAACGTGTGTTTGCCGTAATTTTACGTTACTAGGGTTTTATACAAATCAAATCTTCTTTAAAATGTGTGGGCGACTGTAGTTTTCGAAAAATGTCAGTGTCAAATTAAATTTGACAAGGTGAATAAAAAAAGGCAAATTCTTACTATGTATTCAGCCGCTGATTACTTAGAAATGATTATAATTTTCGGAGAATGTGGACGTAACGCCAGAGAGGCAGCACGAGTCTATTCGGAACGTTTTCCGGATAGAAATCTTGTGGATCATTAAGTGATATTGAGAGCCATCGCAAGGTCCACGAAATTGGCCCGCGCGGTCTCCCGATTTAAATCCTTTGGATTTCTTTCCTTGGGGACATGTGAAAAACTTCGTTTACAGAGAACCCTATTAATGTAACATTTTTGTGAATTAATTTTCGAGAAGGCGAATAAAATTTTTGAGTTGTAAATAAAATGGTATTTCTGAATTTGGTAATATTTTTGATTGTTTCGAAAAATCCTTTGGAGCACGCAGGGAAGTTCCGTAAACTCGCTTAGCAGCACAACCTTAATATATGCGTACTATTCGTATATTGTTATTTAGATTTGTCTGAACGTGACTGCTGCAATTCTTGTTCTGCCATTGTTGTCCGTATATTCAAGTTTGTTTAATTTGTTCTCCCTAATAAAAATGCCGCGCACTCCATGCCATTTTCTACACGTGCATTCATGCATATAATTGTACCGAGGCTGAAATTAAATATTGTGTACAATGTGCGTTTAAAAGCCCAACAAGTAAAAGCTTTTTGCTGCTACATATGCGGTGTAATGAAATATTAATTAGAGACGATAACTTCATTTTCATAATGCATTATACTCGAACGTATATGTATTGTTAGCATTGATTTTATTTATACATCCGTTGCATATTTTAAGGGATGCGTATGAATATTTGAATAAATTCATTTCACAGTTAGTGAACGGAAAATATGATAGGTGTTTGTTTAATTGATGCACCAATACAATTAATTAGTACTTTTGTTATATTTTTTTCTATAAAAATACAATTAGTCTCTCTTGTATTGTGCTATTATATATATAGGTGTCTCACAACTCGCGCCTCCGTCGAAACTGACACTTGCCGACGACAGTAGGTTGCCAACAAATAGAAGAAAATAATTTGCGGCTGCTTGCATAACGGAGTTATAAGACTTTTTAATCCACTAATCCCGGAAGGATATCTTGAGGTGTGATGATATTATTACAAAATAAAACTGGTTGCTAGGTTTTAAAAATACTACTAGTGAGTTGCAAAATTTGTTTGACTTACTGTAATTTTGACACTTTAGAGTTGACTTTTCACTGTCAACAAATTTAGGTTGGCGAAGGTGTTATCGGAGATCATCATTTATATCGTACAGTGCAACGTGTTGTAGCAGCTGTGTAAAATGTGTTAAACGAAAATATTATTGTCATTTGAATTCTTTGAGATTAAAACAACAAATAGTGGTTCTAAAAAGAACCGTTTTTATTGTAATGCAATTTATATAATGGTGATAACACCCATGGAATGATTCAATCAGAGCAGATGCTCAAAATGTCCTTCGTTCATTTGTAAACATAATCGCGCCCTTCTTAGCAGGCTCAATTTAGAATCCATAATCATTTGTGGAGTAACTGTTGTAAAGGCCTGTTGAATTCGAAATCTGAGCTCCTCCTCTGTGTCAATGGGTTCTTTGTAAAAGAAGTTTTTACATGTCCCCAAAGAAAGAAATCCAAAGAATTTAAATCGGGAGACCGCGCGGGCCAATTTCGTAGACCACCACGTCCTATCCAACGGTCAGGATACTGTTGGTCCAAAATTTCCCGCACATTTAAAACAGCTTCTTCGTTCTCAACTGTACGAGCGATTCTGAGAGCACCACCAGTTTCTTTTTGATCTGGCATAACTTGACCGGTCTCATGCGTCCTTGCGATGGCTCTTAATATCACTTTATGATCCACAAGATTTCTATCCGGAAAACGTTCCGAATAGACTCGTGCTACCTCTCTGGCGTTACGTCCACATTCTCCGAAAATTATAATCATTTCTAAGTAATCAGCGGCTGAATACATGGTAAGAATTTGCCTTTTTTTATTCACCTTGTCAAATTTAATTTGACACTGACATTTTTCGAAAACTACAGTCGCCCACACATTTTAAAGAAGATTTGATTTGTATAAAACCCTAGGAACGTAAAATTACGGCAAACACATGTTAAAGGTGTAGGTCTCTGATTGGTCAATTTTAAGACGTCTTTTCTCGAATATCTTTTAAGCTACATTTTTTTCTTCGATATTACACACCCGAGCGTAATCTCATGTTTCCTCATTCGCTCTGGGGCGCGAGTTGTGAGACAGTCTGTACATTTTATGTTTCTAGCAATTATCTTAGGATTCAATGTCATTGTCTTCATAAACAACCTCTTAATGTACTAGACAATAAAAGCAACTATAAATAACCCATTCTGCGACTTGTTCTATGAAATAATTGTATAATCCATACTGTATCTTTTGTCTGGCCATGTTAATCTTGTAGTAAAACAACAATAACAGCAAAGCATAGCCTCGTATGATTAATCGTCCGTTTACCCTGCAAACTAGCGACATTTGTTGCAGTCTCCATAGCCTGCCCAGACGATCAGTTAGTAGAAACAAAAGCCGAACCGTCCGAGGAATTACCCATACCCGAGAATTAATAAAGATAAAGATAGTGATTTATGGGTACAGTTGGTACCACTGCGAATCAAACTGACCAAGTTGGGATAGAGTTGATTTATTAGATTAATAGATGTTCTGTGGTGAGAAGTTGGGATATTCAGTAGATTTTGGACAAGATATTATATACTAGTTTTGATGGGTGTATATTACTCAGATATATCTAACTATTCATTTTCCGCCATTACGGTTGTCGGGCTTATGTATTTTAGTTACAAACATACATTACTACCCACTAGGGTCTTGAAAGCATAGTTAATTTTACTAATATTACTCAAATAAACTTTAAAGTTTACCGACTGTTTCTAGGATTTACCATATATGTAATAAGGGTATGGATTATAAGAAGAATAAGACAATAAACAGAAAATCTAATACATTTTGATTTGATACGAGATTTGAAGTTCTTTTGAGACAAATATTTTTATTAAGGTCCACAAAATTTTGTGTGATTTTTATGATTTAAATATTAATAATATAAATAAAAAATACTTACAGATATTGGTGAAATAGGGAGATGTAGTGCCTGTAACAAAAATAATATAATTAGTAAATATATATAAAAACACGTTGTGACATACGAGCCCCAACAACTATATGTTTGGACACTCGGTGATTTATTATAAATAGCCGTTTATATTAATAATGACATTATTCTATATCAGTTGTTGTTACATATACAGGATGTCTGACAATTCGCGCCCCAAACGAAACTGACACTTGCCGACGACAATAGGTTGCCGATAAATAGAAGAAAATAATTTGCGGCTGGATATCTTAAGGTGTGATGATATTATTACAAAATAAAACTGGTTGCTAGGTTTTAAAAATACTACTAGTGAGTTACAAAATTTGTTTGCTTTACTGTAATTTTCACACTTTAGAGTTGACTTTTCACTGTCAACAAATTTAGGTTAGCGAAGGTGTCATCCGAGATCATCATTTATATCGTACAGTGCAACGTGTTGTTACGTCCACACTCTACGAAAATTATAATCATTTCTAAGTAATCAGCGGCTGAATACATGGTAAGAATTTGCCTTTTTTTATTTACCTTGTCAAATTTAATTTGACACTGACATTTTTCGAAAACTACAGTCGCCAACACATTTTAAAGAATATTTGTATAAAACCCAAGTAACGTAAAATTACGGCAAACACACGTTAAAGGTGTAGCTCTCTGATTGGTCAATTTTAAGACGTCTTTTCTCGAATATCTTTTAAGCTACATTTTTTTTCTTCAAAATTACACATCCGAGTGCAGTCTCGTGTTTCCTCATTCGCTGTGTGGCGCGAGTTGTGAAACACCTGTATATATGTACAAGATGTTTCCTTTAAAACAACCAGCGCTTTTTTGGGCGAACTAACAACTTTAGAGAAAAATGTTTTATACCAAAAATGATCAAGAATAAGAGGAGAATGTATCAATAGTAACAAACCGAATATTTAGTCAGTGGTTCTCAAACAGTAGAACAAAATTATATTTTTTTAATGGTACTTTATATAATTTTTTAGCCCTTTAAATAGAATATTATTTTCTGATTTCAACGATATAAATATAGCATAGGGTCGTATAACAATTATTTCGAGAAAAATGGTATTAAAAACTAGAAATAATGTAATAAAAAATGGGTTTACTACTAGCGTAACTAGGCAACAGACGTATCAATAACTGTGTATTGCATAGCCTATTGTAATATTATAACATTATTTTTCTATTTCGGTGTTCTTATGTTTCTATAAAAGCACTGTTTATCACTGAAAACACGACGTTTAGAAAATCTATAAACGTACTGTTTTTGGCGCCTTTCATGTTCTAGAGGTGGTAGTCATGTTTTCATAACTGACAGATAACCTCAATATGGTAAATTATTTGTGTTGAAATATTATTTCTAATTGTGGATTTTTATCCTTTCTCTAGGTGATAGGACAAGAAAGAAAATAAATTTATAGCTATAGCTGTGTTAGTTAAGAAAGAATAAGAATCTGTGAAGTTAAAATTTTAACTAAAAAATTATGAAACAAGAAACAATGCGCTCAGGTTTACTTTGTCAAAATAATTAAAACGGTAAGTTTTATTTATTACAATTTAAATTTATGGTAATGCAAATTTGAATTGAATGTATTGTTATTCCAGGCAGGTTACGAAATGTATGATGCACGTTACTTGAAAATGTTGACACTGTCTACTCAATTTGTGGCGGCTACTAGCAAACAAATATGAAAAGTTGACGTTTTAATGCATGATTTCCAGTTCCACGTTGTGGCGAACTATCGAATATATACCATATTATGTTTTGTATTAAAAATTGTAAGAACAGCTGTTGCCGTTATCTGTGCAACTGAGTAGTGAGTGTTGGATGGTGGAAAGTAAAAGTCTAAATCAATAAATTGTTCATTAAAGTATTTCATTATTTAAAGAGTTTTATTTATATGCTGTTTTCTCAATAAAAAGGCATGATGGTCCACGTAACGTCCTTCAATCCTATATTCAAGTTTTATTTATGATAATAACTAACGCGAACTACCGATATGTCAACTCAGGATGGTTCATTAATAAACCTTCGAGTTCATTGTATGTATTGGTTTTCCTCTTTCATAATTGTATAATGCTTGATACAATGTTTTAATGTAAACAATCAGACAAAATCACAAGATACACAAACTGTCAAAATGTGAAATTTCAATTTTTAGCGGGAAGCGCTACGAACATAACTGATAAAAAAGACACCAACTCATATTTTTGACAAGTCCTTTTTTAAAAAATCTAATTGTAAAATTACCTCAATAGAAAAAATAATATAAAAAACATGTATCATAAGGCCTGTTGACGCACTCGTCCTTTGTAAAACTCGCCTGGCGGCTCGTTTTCCAAACTTGGACTCGTACGTTAACAGATTGCCTTATGATACTTGCATTTTAATGTACTATTTTAATACCATTTTTCTCGAAATAATTGTTATACAACCCTATACCATATTTATATCGTTGAAATCAGAAAAAAATTCTCTATCTAATGGGCTAAAAAATTATATAGGATACCATTTAAAAAATATATAATTTTGTTCTGCCGTTTGAGAATCACTGGTCGAAATTTCAGTTTGTTATTATTAATAAATTAGTCCCTTATTTTGAAAAAAATTGGAGCGTAATATTTTTCTCAAAACTTTTGTTACATACGTAATTTATTGTTGTTTATGACAGAAATTTTGTGTTTATTATTCTCAATAAATTATGTTTTTAATTTCCCAAAAGAGAAATAAATTACGACGAACATTATTTAATTTTGAAACACAATGCAATAACAAAATAAAAATTGGAATTTGGAAATGTCTAATTATAAAGAAAAAAATAAAACACAATATAAACCTTAAAATTATCAATAAATTTTTAATCAAAATGAACACTACTCTTTTTTAAATTATTGAGTTAATTATTATTCTCATGTTTATATCTCCATCATAGCAACTAAGTCCTTGATAGAATAAATACATTTTGGTGGCAGCACAATGTTGAATATGCTGTAACTTTAAGAATCAATAAGAAACTTTTGGCGGAGGCGTCATGAATCCCTAACTTAAATGTAATTCTAAGTTGGGTTTTATTCGATCTCGAACTGTCAAAAACAGATCTTATGTTTTAAGTACTTTAACTATTAATCTAAAGTTGATATTGTTCAAGATTTAAAGTTTAAATGTAAAGTTTCTGATGTTGAATACATTGTGATAGGTTAAGGAAGCCAATTTCTCTGCCTGCACTGAAATTCTAGAAAAACTAAAGATATTAATCTTCAATAACTATTTTAGTCGCATTTGTAGCAATAGTAAACATTTTGAATATCTTCTAATAATGTCTGATGAATTGACAGACATCATAACCTTGTTATAATTGCAATTGCTGTCGCAAGGTCTTGTTTGTTTATTCCTCGCAGAACTTCAAGCAGTTAACAGCAGTTATGACGTCATACAAAGCAGAACTGCGATACATCGTAGTTTTCTGTTGACAATAAAAAAACGTACCCTATAAAGGCTGTCTCACAACTCGCGCCCCAGGGCGAATGAGGAAACACGAGACTGCACTCGGGTGTGTAATTTCGAAGAAAAAAAATCTAGCTTTAAAGATATTCGAGAAAAGACGTCTTAAAATTGACCAATCAGAGACCTACACCTTTAACTTGTGTTTGCCGTAATTTTTCGTTACTAGGGTTTTATATAAATCAAATCTTCTTTAAAATGTGTGGGCGACTGTAGTTTTCGAAAAATGTCAGTGTCAAATTAAATTCGACAAGGTGAATAAAAAAAGGCAAATTCTTACCATGTATTCAGCCGCTGATTACTTAGAAATGATTATAATTTTCGGAGAACGTGTATGTAACGCCAGAGAGGCAGCACGAGTCTATTCGGAACGTTTTCCGGATAAATATCTTGTGGATCATAAAGTGATATTGAGAGCCATCGCAAGGACGCATGAGACCGGACAAGTTATGCCAGATCGAAAAGAAACTGGTGGTGCTCCCAGAATCGGTCGTACAGTTGAGAACGAAGAAACTGTTTTAAATGTCTTTGAAGAAGATGGTACCAGAAGTAACAGAGAAGTTGCGGGCGAATCGATTTTCGGCAGACAATGTTGTTACAACGTTCATAATTGGCATATTTAGGCAGAGGAAAATCCGTGGGCCACTTTTCCAAGAGTATCCATATTCGGTAAATTTGTGGACTGGTCTGTTGGGGGATCGTGTGGTATGTTAAGATTATCAATTAACTTCTAGATAATTTGATTTTTCCTCTCTAAGGTCGGACCTTTAGTATTTCCTGCACGTTTAACAGGACGCATTTATGCTGAATTCATAGACACAGAACTTCCAGATTTAGTAGATTAAGAGGTACCACTCGCTTTTCGTATTAACGAATGGTTCCAACACGACGGGGTACCACATCATTTTAGTCGAGAAGTGCGGGAAATTTATGACCAACAGTATCCTGACCGTTGGATAGGACGTAGTGGTCCACGAAATTGGCCCGCGCGGTGTCCCGATTTAAATCCTTTAGATTTCTTTCTTTGGGGACATGTGAAAAACTTCGTTTACAGAGAACCCATTGACACAGAGGAGGAGCTCAGAGTTCGAATGCAAGAGGCCTTTACAACAGTTACTCCACAAATGATTATGAACTCTAAATTGAGCCTGTTAAAAAGGGCGCGATTATGTTTACAAATGAACGGAGGACATTTTGAACATCTGCTCTGATTAGATCGTTCCATGGGTGTTATTACCATTGTATAAATTGCATTACAATAAAAACGGTTCTTTTTAGAACTACCATTTGTTGTTTAATCTCAAAGAATTCAAATGACAATAATATTTTTGTTTAACACATTTTACACAGCTGCTACAACACGTTGCACTGTACGATATAAATGATGATCTCGGATGACACCTTCGCTAACCTAAATTTGTTGACAGTGAAAAGTCAACTCTAAAGCGACAAAATTATAGTAAGTCAAACAAATTTTGTAACTCACTAGTAGTATTTTTAAAACCTAGCAACCAGTTTTATTTTGTAATAATATCATCACACCTCAAGATATCCTTCCGGGATTGGTGGATTAAAAAGTCTTGTAACTCCGTTATGCAAGCAGCCGCAAATTATTTTCTTCTATTTGTTGGCAACCTATTGTCGTCGGCAAGTGTCAGTTTCGTCTGGGGCACGAGTTGTGAGACACTCTGTATATGATAAAACTTCGTTACGCCAATAAATAAATAAAGAGTTGTTATTGTTTATAACTGTCACTATGGCAATTAATTAATATTTCACTGAAAATTTTAAGATGTAAATTGTCACAAAAGAAAATAACTCTTGTTATTTTTGAGTACCCTTTCGTTAACAATGAAAATTTCCCTTTCACGTGTCCATTCAATAACTTTCTATTAAAATTATTTCAATTAACTCCTTGATTTTAATTCGTTCCGTCCCAAGCTATTCTCTATTCTATCCCTACTTCGGGCCGACCACATTTAATTACTAGCTGCTGTACATTCATCATTGTATGTGAAATGGTGTTGTTCTGAACCCATAAGTCAATCTAAACACGTATACACGCATTCGTACATACAGAGAATCGAAAATCAAGTTGTAGGATAAGGATGAACAAGAGGACATAGTAGTAGGATTATAGACGGAGTTCATTTGATGGAATAAATTATTTAACAATATAAGGTATTGCATGAATAAATTAATACGCAATTAACATTTTCGTTGCGGAGAAAATTTATCGAATTTGCCGGCAATACGATTACATAAGCCTCGATTATACGAGGTTATTTGTAAAATAAAAGGCTACCAAAAATCGAAAAAGGACATTATTTTCAAAAATGTTACACGAGGGTAGGGGCTGTCCTTAAATTACGTAACGCAAAATTAGGAAATTTTTGATACCCCCTCCCCCCTTTGTAACGCACCCGTAACGCAAACATGAACCCCCCCCCATATATTACGTAACTCAGTACTTGACCCCCCCCCATTTTTTTACTGGATATAAAAGTATATGGCCTCCTTAATATTCAGTTAAAGTTTGAAACATAAACTATTTAAATTAATGTATATAAAGATGAAAAATAACAGAACTGAACAGAAACTATTTAAATTAATGTACATAAAGATGAAAAATAATGTACTACTCTTGCCCTACGGCTTGTCACCCCAATTTCTTTACTGTATATAAAAGTATATGGCCTCCTTAATATTCAGTTAAAATTTGAAACAGAAACTAATTAAATTAATGTACATAAAGATGAAAAAACAGCACAGAAATTAAAAGCATATGCATTTCCATATGCTTTTAACAAACTATTGAAAAGTTTTTCCTTATCAACACTACTTGAATTCATGTTTTAATATGAATTGCATTGCACGAATGAATGACCACTGGCCCGAATTTGAACTGTGCCCGACATATTATATTGACTGTTATTGAAAACAAACGACTGCCTGCATATACGAATTAGCACCGCGAAATTTGAATGTTTCAAAACTATTAAAGCAAGTTTAGCAATATTTTTTATATTTATCGTTACGTAACGCGCACATTAACCCTCCCCCACCCCTTCGTAACGCTGCGTAACGCTACTCTTGACACCCATCCCCCCCTTGAAGCGTTACGTAATTTAAGGACAGCCCCGTGGGTATAAATCTCAACTAATTTTCTAAATAGTCCCACTTTCTGTAGATGGGATACGATATTTTTGATGAGAAATATTCGTTTTCCGAGAATAGACTGTGTCATATTTTAAGTCAGAGCTCAACGTTTCGCCCGAAGTCGTATGGGGCATCTTCAGGAGCAAGGGGGAAATACTCCACCAAACTAAAGATAAACGCGAACCCTTGTCGTCACCCGGTGTTTATAGTATTCCTTGTTCTTGCGGTACAGTATACATAGGTGAAACAGGAAGGAGTGTTCACACCAGATTGTCAGAACACAAACGCTGTCTGCGTAATGGTATGGTATTAACATCTGCGGTCGCAGAACACCAACACAACACAGGACATAACATCTTATTTGAAAATTCCCGCATTTTAGCTCCTGTCCCTGAGTTTTACAGACGTAAATACAGGGAAACTTTAGAAATATGAAACATCCTAATAACATCAATCGGGATGATGGCTATTTCTTGAGCCACATGTGGAACTCGATTCCCATTGGTCCTCATTAGCTTTGCTCATCTACCGTATCTTTAGATTAGTATATAACTGTCTTCTCGGCCTTCCTTTCGTCACTTGGTTTATGTGGCCTCTAGCGTGGATTACACGTCGGGTAACCTTGTAAACTGATTCTCCCCCTCTTGTTGGTTAAACTCGGCCTCTAGCGTGGTTGACACGTCGGGTACCCTTGTTTAAGACTACTATCCCCCTTGCTCCTGAAGATGCCCCGTACGACTGCGGGCGAAACGTTTAGCTCTGACTCAAAATATGACACAGTCCTTCCGTGACTAACCCTGTATATATTATTTTGCAATTCGGAAAATCTAATTTAACTCTTTAACGGTTCATCCTAGGTAAAAAATGTATGAATCTTGTTTTATATAAAATTTCGATACGGATCACCGTTTTCAAGAAAAATGTCAAAAACCAAAATATGTCGCCTTTTTCTAAAATGGCAACAGGCTGTTGCACCAGTGTATTTTTCTGTACAGGATTCCGTATAAAAGCTTTTGTTGTAATTTTTCAGTAATTTCCTGAACAACAATTACTTCTTCTGTATTTGATATGATAATGTTTTTAATTGATATAATCGCCAACGAATATAACTTTTCTTCTTTTTTAGTATAACGTAAAAAAGTATAAATAGGATTTAATTAATATAAGTTTGCTACAACTGGAATTGTCAGCATTATGATTAAAGCCACACACTGCACACTGGACGAGTCAAAAAACCAATTTCGCCCCTGGTTTGTCTGTAGTTTGGGCCGGCCCTGACAACCTTTGTAAGCATTTACATGTAGCGAATTTGCTAGCAGGCAGGTAAATATCGGACTTATTCTTATACAATTTTTGAATCTTCGTTTGCTAATTCTTTTAACAGAGTGATCCTATATTTCTTCCATTTTCTTTTTACCTTCCGTCACCTTTAGGTAACGAAGGTATTGTCTTTGGTCAAAAAATTCGGTGGTGAGTTTTTGATGAATAAGCACGTTTTAGGGTCCCTAGAATAAGATTTTACTATTTTTACGATGATGTCTGTATGTATGTGTGTGTGTGTCTGTATGTGTGTGTGTGTGTGTGTGTGTGTGTGTGTGTGTGTGTGTATGTGTGTCTGTATGTGTGTGTGTGTAACAAAATTTTCGTCTACGATAACTTCCATACTACAATTCAAAAAATTATAATTCTTTCGTATTCCTCTTCGTTACATCCATGTGAAAAGCTGATTGGATTTTGGTTAGAATTGGTCAACCGGAAGTACCCTCATTTAAAGATTTTAACAGTTTTTCTTGAAAAAACGATGTTAAATATCATTTTTTCACATTTGATGTTATTATAAGTATTAAAGAATATTTTATTCTCTACGCGATTTGAATGCATTTTATATTTCATATTAAATGGATATAAAGTTAAAAAATTATAAAGAAATTAAATATCATATATATTAGTCTGCTTTGCTATAACTCTGGAAACAGCTGCTACATTAAGAAAATTCTGATTGAAAGGTGTCAGTGTCAAGTGCAGTTGACAGTATGTTTATGTTATAATTTTACTGGAAATATAGGATCTTTTGTTAGAAACTTTCTGTATGGAATTTGTATAAAATACAACTGCCTTAAGGTAATGTACAAGAAATATAATCTTTTGGAAAGAACTTTATGTATGACATTTATATAAAATACATAGAACTGACGGAAGGTAATGTGCTGGCCACATCAGATTTTTTATTATTATTATTTTCATCTATTATGTTTCCAATGCCATCTTGCAATAAAGTACCTATTAATTTAAAAAACACCTGCCATAACCACCTTATTCGATATTTTTGAACTAGAACCAAACAAAAATAGACACTTTACAGATAACACTATTATGACGTACAACAACTATTTTCGTAATTACTGTTCGAATCTTTGTTGCCCGCTTTCTTCGCTTGTGTAATGAGTGTAAATTCCCATGTAAATGGTTTATCTCATGGATTCGGTCTGGCCAGGTTTGATAAAGTTGTGTTAGGCCGAGATTACCCTCTCTGTGTCAGCGTACCTTTGACGTGACGGCGTCGCTTACGCCCCAATGCAAATCTCACTTTTCACAAAGACTCAATCTCCACAACAATTAACCTCGCATTTGCATTTTCTAATTTTATTCCCTGCCTCAACAAAGGATTTACAATTTACAAAGTTGGCCATGCTTAATTAAACGTTTCAATATAAATATATCACAAGACGGTTTAAAGACACGGATATGCTTTGGTTAATTTTAAGGGAATACAAAAGAAAACTAAATGTTTTTAGAGTTACTTTTCGACTAAGTTTATAGAATACATATATACATAAAATCACGCATTTCCCAGTGGGTTAGCACAAACCCGAAACAATAATAATAATAACATCAACCACAAACATAATCACTCTGTCTTTCAAAAACATTCTTACTAACCTGACATCATACAACAAATATTCCTCACTCTTAACATATTAAAGTGACCGACTTTCGGTAGCGAAATACCGCAACCGGACTACAGTAATACTTACGAAACTATCATCCTTCGCCACACATTCCTGTCTAAGCACACTTCTTTCGCCTCGACCACATTCATAATCGCATTCATACACGCTCTTCTTCTCTTCCCACTCGGAAACTTTCTCTCTTTTAGCACCTTATCAAACACATACATCCACTTACACACTGAACGGCTACGCAACCGAACACCCTCAATTTCACCAATATATATATATATATATATATATATATATATATATATATATATATATATATACGCTTTATAAGCCGTTCACTCTTCATTCTCTCCACATGACCAAACCATCTCAACTGGCTCATTCCTACTCTTTTAACAACATTCTTCATACACCAAATTATTCCTCACGTGATCCCGTCTTACATATCCATATACACCACGTAAATACCTCATTTCCACTGCAGTCACTCTCTTTTTATGCTTTCCCGTCCATGCCCAACATTCGCTTCTATACATCAAAGCAGGTACTAGCACTCCATTATACACACTTAAACGAGCTTCTCTAGATGCGTTTACGTTTCGAGCAAACGTACCCAGAGCACCCATTACCTTACACCCCGCACTCACTCACCTTTCAATTTCTCTATCAATTCGACCATCCCTTGACATCATGCTACCCAAATATACAAACTCATTCACTTGCTCCAGTTTCACTCCATCCACCAACACATTGCACACAGTCACCAATTTACTCCTTTTAAATACTAACACCTTGGATTTATCAACATTCAACTCCAGATTCATACTTCTTCCAACTACATGTATCCTCTCTATCATTCTTCTGAGTTGCTCTTCATTTTCACCTAAAACAACTACATCATCCGCATACGCTAACGCAGGCACAATACTTTCACCAATTTGTACACCATCCATTTCACTCAATGCTCTCCGCAACAACACATCTATATACAAATTAAACAACCACGCAGACATACCACAGCCCTCTTTCACACCAACATTATACGAAACCAATCACTCAACCTACCATCTATTCTTACAGCAGCCTCACTACCCTCATACAATGCACGAATCGCTCCTAGCAAATTTCCATTCACGCCGTACTCCCTGAGTACATCCCACAAAGTATTTCGAAGGACACTATCATACGCATTTTCTAGATCAAGAAAGCCACAGAACACCTTCTTGTTCTTGTCTGACTTCTCAACAATCGTACGAAGAGCAAACAATTAATCAACGCATCCCCTCTCAGGCAAAAAGTGATTTATCAACATTCAACTCTAGATTCATACTTCTTCCAACTACATGTATTCTCTCTATCATTCTTCTGAGTTGCACTTCATTTTCACCTAAAACAACTACACCATCTGCATACGCTAACACAGGCATAATATGTTCACCAATCTTGTAATTACGAATTGCGCTGAATCAAGCTTGAATAATAAACAAAATATATTGGAACCTCCACCAATTTTTTCAATGAATAAATCCCAATTCGCGTTTTCACAGAAATAAGTGAACAGTAGGAATAATTTGTTGTGAATTCCGAGTAAAATCAATTAGTGTGTCACTGGACGCAACAAAAACTAATTGTCAGAAACAGGCCGCTATTGAATGGCTGTCGGTAAACGTGGTCACATCGCATTCGAATCGCAAAAACATTTTACTCCGACCGTGCCGCTGCCGTTACGCAAGCCGGCTGCGAAATATGGATTACGGATCACAAAAACACGAGATAATGCGAAGAATAAACTTGTTTTCCACTGGCTATTTTCATTTTGTCACAATTGGATAAATATTTGTCACAAACGAGAATGGTTTTTGTTATTGTGTGAAAAACGTTTTGCAAAAGACGGCTTTAGTACAACAGAACACGATAAATAAAATTTGCGACAGTTTCTTTAGGAAATATGAGATTATCGGCCTAATTCACTAAGATAGTTGTTAACATAGTCGTTAGGTAACAACTGAGAGTTAACAACGATTTTTAGCAACTCTTGTAACAACTGTCATTCAATTGGTATTCAGTAAATACATAATTAACGACATTGTTAAAAACAGTCGTTCTGAACAATCGTTGTTAAATATAGCAGTGAAATTATTACCAAGTGAGTTAAAAGGCATGTCGATTCTCAATATTTGTACATATTTCTACTGTATTCACAACCTAAAGTGACAGATTTTGATTCGTTTGACGTTTGAGTTTTTAATAATGAGCGATAAGAAAATTTGGAGTCCAAGATGTTCCGCGAAACAATATTTTCTAATGGTAGATTTCACGATAATTTTGGACTAATTAAATAACAAACTTAGTTTTGCATTTCAGTTCTGATAACTGCTAGTTGGAAATTTTGCAAATGGTTGATTGATTTAAAAATTGAAATTTTGCCCTGTAATCTCTTTACAAGACCCAGAGCTAGGCGTAGAAATTAAGAATCTGATGAAGTTCTCCAGTTTAGTATACATGTTTGTTCAATTCGATGCAATCGATTTCGAAATTTCAAGAATCTTATCATCAGGAATGACGCATGACCATCGTCTAGAAGATTTAGCAGTAAAAATAATAGAAATTTGACAATGTTGAAATGGCTGTTTAAATTTAAATGTGTAAGATAAATGAAAATAAATTTCAAAAAATTGAATTTAGATCTTTTCGGGAGAGAATTTGAAATTTTTTTCAATATTAAGAAATAAAATATTTAAGTTTAAGTTACTTCATCTTGCAACATTAGACCTTCGGGCATATACTGACAGTATGCTTGAAGCATGAGACCATCCATTCACGAATTAAACGACACTTGCTCAGTTTGAATATCTCTGTAAAATGTATATAATTATTGGGCATGTAGGTTTATATTAGTTTATAAATAGTTTACTGTCGTCCCTCTATTTCCAGTAAAAGTTTATTTCCTAACACAAAATTTTCAAGAAAAACCATTTACCAACGATTGTTTAATACTAACAACGAAAGAAATGCAGTTGCTAGATTAACAACTCGACGTAACGACTAGTTGTTAAATTTTAGCAACTTGATGTAATAGTGAATTGGGATTTTGAACTTAGCAACTGACATTGAAATTAACAACTGAACATGGTTGTTAATTTTAACAATTTTGCTTAGAGAATTAGGCCGAATAAGAGATATCGGGACAGTAGCCTACTTAATAAAGTTTAAATATCGTTATAGCATTTTTAGGCGAGTAGTAGTCGTAAAAGAGATGGTACTTTTCACTTCACTATTTGTCTATTTATGTAACTAACTCTCTAATTTTCACAGCTTCAGTATCACCGACTGCCCGTATGCCACAATTCCTCATCACTACTGCCGAGTATCCACTTCCACTTGACATTACTGTCCTCGTATACCTAGATTCCCAATACTCTTCAACACTACCGAGTATTCTCTTCCACAGCTATCCCGGTATACCAGTAACTTTCCGACTCGCCGTTACTGTCCACGTACCCTATAGCTTCCCAATACTCGTCAACACTACCGAGTATTCACATCTACAGCTATCCCAATTAACCAGTAACTTCCCGAGTCTTCTACTCGACACTATACTGCATACGCTCACCACGATACTGCTGTGTTTCAGTAACACTCTATGTGAATGTCTCTCCATGTAACGGCGTCCCTTTTATACAGTGCCATTAACTTCCAGAGAGCTCTGTAATGTTCGACCGCATAATTACAATGAACACAAAAGGTTCAGGCGACCGGAAGTAGTTAAACATGCCGCGGCTTGTTTGTTACGTAGCAATACGGTATAAGTTTGTCGGTCAAGTCGCGGAACTTCCTGTATAATCTGTTTATTTTCTCGAAACTACTTCGGTAACAATACGGAAACTAGAAAGTTATTTCTTTACTTATCCCAAATTTTAAAAATGGAGTAATGTCTTTGCAAAGAGCTCCTCAAAGGAACACACCCTTAAGCTATAGCAATCGAGTTAGTTGGAATTTTTTTCTTCTGGAAGTCATTTGACGTGGCTTTGATAGTAGTATAACATGGTTATCTTAGTTTGAAATGCCCAATATGTAGAATCTTTTCCTTTTACATCTCACCGTTTGAATTATAAACTATTAGTTTTCTTTGAAGATTTAAGGCGCATTCACAAATGAAAATTAGGTTTAGATTTATGGTTTATACTTTATATTTAAAGACTTTGGCCGCATTCACACTTCATAATTTAGTTTATGATTTAGTTTGACGTCACAAACTTCACCAAAGAGAACGAGTCTGAAGTGATATAGATATATACACCCATCTTTATTTAGTATTCACTTGGTAGATTCGGCTTTTTAAACAAATGCGAGAAGAACATGGAAACTGTCATAACTTAATTGCTGAAATACACTTACGTGCAAAGAAATCGACCCACTTTGCATTTTTGATTTTTATGGTTTTTTACTTTGGAATTGGACATCAGAAACGCTAAGCACCCTTGATATATTTGGGCTCATGTTAAAGGTTAATAAATGATCTATCAAACTACTTAATTTTTTTTTAAATGTAATGTATAGTTTTTAAGTAAAAAACAATCAAAATCCAGATTGTAAGGTGGGCCGATTTCTTTGCACGTAAGTTTATAACCAATAATGCCAAGCGAATGACAGTTTCACGGCGCACAGGTGTCTTGTTGAATACTGCTCTACCGACATTTTAATCTTGTTTTGAATGACTTAAGGTGCATTCACAAATAAAAATTAGGTATATGGTTTTTGTTTAGGTTTAAGTAAGTCATTCATAAATGTAAGTTTAAATTACCTGAAAATTAGTTTTGTTCAGACATCTGTGTAAATGCTTCAAAAACAAGATTAAAATATCGGTAGAGCAGTACTCAACAAGACACCCGTGCGCCGTGATACTGTCATTCGCTTGGCATTATTGGTTAAATTTCAGCAATTAAGTTATGACATGTTCTTCTCCCATTTGTTTAAAAAGCCGAATCCACCAAGTGGATACTAAATAAAGATCATTTCAGACTCGTTCTCATTGGTGAAGCTTGTGACGTCAAACTAATTTATAAACCAAGAGTTTGGACCTTGCAATGCTTTATGATTTGGATTTAGAGACCCTAAATTCTGAAGTGTGAATGGAGTCATTACATAATATGCGGACAAAGTCTTTAAATCTAAAGTATAAACTATAAATCTAAACCTAATTTTCATTTGTGAATGCACCTTTACTTAAACCTAAACAAAAACCATAAACCTAATTTCCATTTGTGAATGCACCTTTAGACTTTATGAATTTATAACAAATCCTAACAATCGTATTTGTCCACTAGATTTAGTTCCCAGCCAAAAAATTAAAGAAACACGTCACAAAGAATATAAAATATCATCTATACATAATGTATGAGATACGCGAAGTGGAAAAATCGTGCTCTTAGAATAAAATATTGAATAACTCTCAGAAAAAATATGGTCTCGTCTTGGTGTACTGCCAACCTACATCTGTTTGAGTTCATTTAAAACATGTGTCAATCACAAAATAGCAATATACAGACAGTGTGTCAAAAATGATAGACGCGTGGGAAATGGAGAAACTGGCAGCTATAACGTATGTAACAGAAGTTTTTAGAAAAATGTTACGCTACAAATTTTGTTATTAAATTAGGTCTAATCTGGTTTGTCACAGACCATAATAAATGCATACTAGATGTTTTATAATATACCGCGTTAAAATTGCCAGAAAAAGATTTGACAGATGCTACTTTCAGGTAGAATCTATGCACTTCAAAAAAATATATCTTTACAATTTATATGATAAAAATATTGAATAAACTTGTAAATAATACAAGTAATAAATGAAATCAATATTTAAGGTTAGAAATAAAACTGACAGTTCATGTGACAAATGAACAATCTCCAGACCATTCGTTTATTTATGTTAGTGTCTGGTCGCGAATCTGGGGAACCGGGTTCGATCCCGACCGACGCCAAATATTTCCAATTTTAAATGGCACAAAATTGACCCCTGTGGTGTACTCTCCACGCCAGCAATGAGTGCCCGTGAGGTGACGCCTGGTAAACGCCCACACGGTACAAATATGTCATCATCATTACCGATATCTGCATACAAAGCGGATTGGCACACCCAGCAATGGGTAATATGCCGTGATGATATATTTATTTATTTATTTATTTATATGTGAATAAAATAGTATACAAACCTCGGTGAAAAGTTTCATTGTCTCGGGCTATAGTTAACCTCGGCGCTTCGCGCCTTGGTTAACTATCTTCGCCCTCGTCAATGAAACACTTTCCACCTCGGTTAGTAATATACTATTGAGCTTCTAGTAAAGTGCCATTTCCGTTTATATAAAATCTAATGGCTCTTTCCATTACAGAAAAAGTTCGAAATACAAGGTTTCAATAGTATTTGAGTTAGAGTGGAGGATCCACACACACATACACACAGACATGATCGTGAAAATGTTAAAATTGAATTCTAGGGACCTTAAAACGTGATCATTTACCAAATCTCGATATGCGATGTTTAGCACGATCCTTATACCTCCCTCACCAAGGGTAGCGGGAGGTAAAAATCTTTCTATTTGATGAAAAGATTTAAAAAAATTCCTCAAAACTTTTGTTACATATATTATAAGGTGTAACTCGTTTAAGGAATCTATAGGAAATACTAAAGAAATTATCACTGTTGCATGGAATTCAAAATGTTCCACATTTATAATTCAAATACCTAAACTGCTCCCTCTATTCTCGTACAATATTTGCTAAATATATCTTGACATTTGAGTGCGTATAACTTTATAAGGATTTGCGGCTTTCGGGTGAATTCAGGAATAATTAACAAGTCCAAAACACGAAACAATTTCCAAGACCTTACAAATTACACCAGAAATTCTTGCAATTCTACCCTGCATTTCAGAGGGGGATTGGGGAAATTGGCGTGAATGCGCGGAAAGGGTGAAATGAATTGTTCTCTTATTGAAGAATGCTGTTACACTGCCACAGAAAGGAAATGAAATATGTCTTGGTTCACACGACGTTTGAATCAATTTCAGGAGAAATATTTTCAGGAATTTCTGACAATGTGGGTTAAGAGTTCAAAATTGAATGAATAGTTAAAATAGATCTGTAAGGTGTAACTTTCGCAGAAATCAGTAATAATATAACAAGAGACTGAGAAATTGAATATAATTTCACAGATTTTTCGAAAACTTGTTGCCAGGCAATAGTCAAGAAAGCCCGGAGGACTTGTATGGCTTTTGCCAAATGGCAACAAGTTTGAGAAAGAAACTGGAGAATTATTTTATAATTAATGACATTTTCAAAATATTACACAAATTTTAATAATTAATTGTAAAATATCTAATGGATATTTCATGATTTTTTAAAAATGAGTTTCTTTAAAGAAAAATATCTTTTAAAATTTAGTACTTAGAAGTCATACAAAAATTCTTGCAACAGCCCATTCGAAAATACAGGGTGTAAATGAAATAAGTACATTAAATTTAACCAGTAATATAAATCGTCGAGAGCAACAATATTTCTTAATAAGTTTTTCTCGAAATCGCATATTTTTTTAGCATTTTTACAACCCCGTAAATTGACGAGTCGTTCCAAGTATTTTTCTAATAATTGAATGCAGTAGCAATAGCTCTGAAAATTTTTGTTTTAGCAATTGACAGTTCTGTCAGTTGTTCAATTAAATTTTGACATTAGTAATAAACTTGTTTATAAGGTAAAATTCTGTCAAAATGCTTACGTTTACAAATAGCGAGTACACAGACATTGTAATTACTTACCTATGGTTTATTTATTTATTCGTATCTTTACTACATTTTAATTTGTGGTTGATATAAAGACAGTGTTATAGAGTTACCAACGCATTTAGATGGAGCGTTTCCAAATTATACTGTTTCTAATATTCGCACATTTGTTAATCTTGTACATCTTTATCACAATACGGAGTGTCACATATGACAATTTTTAAAAAAACAACAGTTGTATCCATACCATGTGCAAAAAGTTCAATGTTTTCAGTATATAACAGACTTCATTTTTGGGAATGGCTCATAATGTTCATTAATGAGACTGAATTTACTTGGGGAGGTGTATTTATTATGCACAATACACATTTCAACAGACGAAAATGCTGTAAAAATTTTCATTAAAAAATATTTGAGCGGGAACAATTAATGGACGACTAATTATTGGCACTCATGTACCTAGTTTAAATGGACAAAAGTTTGTACTTACATTTTTTGAATAACCTATTTAAACTATTATGATTTGTCGACGATAAATAATCATCTCATAACATAATAACTATGCTTTTGCTCTTCCTCGTTTCTCCTTGTCTTCCTCTATTCACAGGTGATTAAAGCCTGGTTTAATACACAACTTTATAATTTAGTTATCCAAAATTTAAATTTCTTTATTTATAAATTGTACTATTACGAATTAATTAATAATAAATGTTATTTCCGTTGATTCGTTTATTAATTACTGTGACTGCAAGTGTAACCGATAACCGACAATTTTTGAGCTTTTTGTATCCCACTTAAATACGGCAGCAGCCATTTGTTCTCCATGAGCGGGTAACGAAATATGCAGCAAATCTTTAAAGAATTTTAACTCAAAATCTACAAGACTTAGAAAATAAAGTTATTAAGAAATATTATTGCTCTCGTCGAGTTACATTACTGGTTAAATTTAATGCACTTATTTCATTTACAGCCTGTATATATATATATATATATATATATATATATATATATATATATATATATATATATATATATATATATATATATAATGTATTCCTTAATTTTGTCAACTTCTGTGAGGTCCTAGATGTTCACACAAAATAACACAGAATGTGTACACTACAAACAACGTTTGTTTGACTGTCTATCATCGGGAATATATGCGTGACCAGCGACCAACAGCAAATAGAACGTCGGGCCTGCTGCGGCGATATATATTTGCAAGAGATGATTAAAGTTAATTGATTCAATTCGTGGTGGTTTAAAAGCTTCAGTTAAATATTGCCAATTTCAAAAATTGAAGGGTGGATTTATCTAATTATTTTGTGGTGCTTTTTGTATCACAAAATTAATTGAAACATTTCAATTTTTAAAAAAAGCTGTAACATTCTCTATCATGCCACGTACAATTGAGGAGCTTTTACTAAATTCATCAGCCAGGAGCAACTCGTATTATCGTTTTTTCTTTGTTTCTATTTCTTATATCTTATTCACACTTCATCTCTTGTTCTATTTTCTTTGTGCATTTGTTTTACGTGTGTGCTGATCGAAGATGCATGAAAGAATAACATTCGCTTCACTTCCGTATCTCTATTGCTCTAATAAAATAACATCTGCCGTACGTACGAACAGGCGAAGGAAGTAATGTCATCGCTTCCTAGATCTAGGAAGGATGGAAAATTTTCAGAGTGTTCATACATAGATATATCGTGAGTAGCATAATAATATGATAGGTGATCTTCTTATTTTAAAAATCTTGGTTTATGTATTTTATTTCAATAAGGGCGGGTCGATGTTGAAATGGGATAAAACAAGATGTGTGTGAGGTATTAACGAAATTCTTTTTTTATTTGAAAGGCCCATGTATGCCATTATGTATGGAATATAATATCCTTCAAATGTCCGCTGCGGCTTCTCACGGTGGCACGGATCCGAATAGTCCAATTTTCAATGACTCTGCCGCATAGATCCGGCTGTATTTGAGCGATGGCATTGGTAATGTTAACTTTAAGGGCATCCGTCGATTGCGGCTTATTGGCATAGACCTGCGACCTCAGGAAACCCCACAAGAAAAAGTCTAGTGGGGTCAAATCGCACGATCTTGGTGGCCCACGTCACCTCTGCGAGAAATAACCGTACCCTCAAATCGTTCATGCAGATGGTCCATTGTGGCGTCCGCTGTGTGGCACGTAGCGCCGTCCTGCTGGAAAAACATGTCGTCTACCTCCATATCATCAAATTTGGGAAAAAAAGAAATCTGTTATCATCGTTCTGTAGCGCTCGCCATTGACGGTGATGGCCTCACCAACGTCGTTTTCAAAAAGGTACGGACCAATGACGCCGCCGACCCAAAATCCGCACCAAACGGTAACTTTTTGTGGATGCATTCCGACCTGATGAACCTCGTGTGGGTTGGTGTCGTCCCATATACGGCAATTGTGTTTATTAACATAGCCATTCATCCAAAAATGCGCCTCATCGCTAAAGATGATTTTTCGGCCAAAATTGGGGTCCTCTTCCAAACGCTCCGAAGCCCAGTCAGCGAACAAACGGCGTTGTCTATTGTCATTAACTTTGAGCTCCTGGGTCAGTTGGATCTTGTACGGGTGTAGGCCCAAGTCCCGACGCAAAATTCGCCAAGTTGAAGTCTGCGAAAGGCCGAGTTCTTGTGCACGGCGAGGAATTGATTGCCTCGGGTTCTCCTGCACACTTTCTCGGACCGCGGCAATGTTCTCCACCGATCTGGCGTTCCTTTGACGTACGGGTGTTGGCTGATTATTTACCGAACCGGTCGTCTCGAATTTGGCCACCAAACGTTGGAGAGTCGACTTTGAAGGGCCACCGCGTCTGCCGTAAAATGGGCGCAACGCGGGCAACGTTTTCACTAACGAGCATTCATTTTGATAATACAGTTTTATCATTTGGAAGTGCTGCTCAATCGTGTAGTAACTTGCCATGGTGATTTGGCATCTGTGACAGAATAATAAACAACAGATTTGACAGACGCCAACAAAACAGCATCGCCGCCACAGCCTGCCAACATCGACTCGCCCTTATTGAAAAACCCTTTATTTTAGTCTTGCAATACCAAATTACATATTAAAGACATATATCAAAATGAAAGACAACTTGCAGAATTTAAAAATCAATTAACGAATCATTATCACATCTTTTCAATTATGAATTCAATCAGCCTGACATTTTGTGACATTTTATATCAAAACTTATATTAGGGTGAGAATATCTCATTACTACCTTCAATTATTTGAAGAGGGTAAAATTAGAATCATCAATCAAAACATCGGAAAAATCAATCAGCAAATAATATCTCATCGTTCGTAACGTATTTAATTATAATCCGATAAATCAATAAAGTGCTAATTTCGTCAATTAATATGGTAATTACTAATTACTATATAATTGAGTGTATGATAATATTCATATACCAGTATAATTAGTTTTTAGTACGGAAAATTATCTCTGAAACATGGTCACCCATTTTAATTTTAAACTGCACTGATACAAGCTTAATTGAAAACTTTTTTACTTGTACATATGTAGTAAAGAAAGTATTTTAATAGTGAAATATTTTGGTTTTCAGATTTCAGCAGATATATCCATTTTGACCCAATTTGCCCCACAAAATGTATTTCATTTTTCTTTTAACTCTTCAAAGGTTTAAATAATTTTCAAATTAACACGAAATTCGTGTTCTACGGGGTTTAATATATAAATTAACTCAATTCCGAATCTTTAAACCGCTTGGACAAAATTTTATTCAAATATTTAACATAATACATAAAATTAAATAAAAATCATATATTAATACTTAAATTTTTTTGAAAATGTTGATTTTTACCTTCTGTCACCTTTAGGTAAGGAAGGTATTGTCTTTCGGTGGTGAGTTTTTGATGAGTAAGCACGTTTTAGGGTGCTAGAATACGATTTTACTATTTTTTCGATGATATATATATATATATATATATATATATATATATATATATATATATATATATATACAGGTGTCTCACAACTCGCGCCCCAGACGAAACTGACACTTGCCGACGACAATAGGTTGCCAACAAATAGAAGAAAATAATTTGCGGCTACTTGCATAACGGAGTTACAAGACTTTTTAATCCACCAATTCCGGAAGGATATCTTGAGATGTGATGATATTATTACAAAATAAAACTGGTTGCTAAGTTTTAAAAATACTACTGAGTTACAAAATTTGTTTGACTTACTGTAATTTTGACACTTTAGAGTTGACTTTTCACTGTTAACAAATTTAGGTTAGCGAAGGTGTCATCCGAGATCATCATTTATATCGTACAGTGCAACGTGTTGTAGGAGCTGTGTAAAATGTGTTAAACGAAAATATTATTGTCATTTGATCTGGCATAATTTGACCGGTCTCATGCGTCCTTGCGATGGCTCTCAATATCACTTTGTGATCCACAAGATTTCTATCCGGAAAAAGTTCCGAATAGACTCGTGCTGCCTCTCTGGCGTTATGTCCTCATTCTCCGAAAATTGTAATCATTTCTAAGTAATCAGCGGCTGAATACATGGTAAGAATTTGCCTTTTTTTATTCACCTTGTCAAATTTAATTTGACACTGACATTTTTCGAAAACTACAGTCGCCCACACATTTTAAAGAAGATTTGATTTGTATAAAACTCTAGTAACGTAAAATTACGGCAAACACACGTTAAAGGTGTCTCTGAATGATCAATTTTAAGACGTCTTTTCTCGAAAATCTTTTAAGCTAGATTATCTTCTTCGAAATTACACATCCGAGTACAGTCTCGTGTTTCCTCATTCGCTCTGGGGCGCGAGTTGTGAGACAGCCTGTATATATATATATATATATATATATATATATATATATATATATGTGTGTGTGTGTGTGTGTGTGTGTGTGTGTGTGTGTGTGCTTGTGTTTGTGTGTGTGATAATCATAATGCGATAACTTTCACACTACAATTCCAAAAATTATAATTCTTTCGTATTCCCCTTCGCTACATCCATGTGAAGAGCTGATTAGATTTTGGTTATAATTGGTCAACCGGAAGTACACTCATTTCAATATTTTAAGAGTTTTTCTTGAAGAAACGATGTTAAATATCATTTTTTCACATTTAATGTTATTATAAATATTAAAAAATATTTTATTTTCTATACGATTTGAATGCATCATATTAAATGGATATATAGAATTAAAAAATTATAAAGAAATTAAATATCATATATTAGCCAGCTATGCTATAACTCTGAAAACAGCTGCTATATTAAGAAAATTCAGATTGAAAGGTGTCAGTGTTAAGTGCAGTTGACAGTATGTTTTTGTAATAATTTTACTGGAAATATAGGATCTTTTGTTATAAATTTTCTGTATGGAATTTGTATAAAATACATACAACTGCCTTAAGGTAATGTACAAGAAATGGAATCTTTTGCAAGGAACTTTCTGTATGACATTTATACAAATACATAGAACTGACGGAAGGTAATGTGCTGGCCACTTCAGATTTTTTAATGAAAATATATGATTGACAGCAGAAAAATGTGGTGGAACTGCAATCTTTAGGGACAAATTTTAGTAAAATCAATGAATCTACAAATTTTATTTATCAATAGGTCTATTCGTTTCGCTACTTTGCGTCTACGGTTTATTGCCGTCTCCATACAAAGTATATGGGCGCGGCAGTAAACCGTAGATGCAAGGGTGCGAAACGAACAAACCTAACACTGTGTTTAATTGAAAGACGGATTTTTCAGCTACGCCATATATAAAAATGTAAGACCAATTTTAAAACTGCACAACTACGTTTTAAAACCCAAACATAACCTCGTTTATTTAATGTGCACTTTTGGGTATTCCATATTGGCGGGAGGTATCATACTGGCCACAATAGATTTTTCTCTCTTATATTCCTGTCGTACAATACTCATTTTCTGTCCTTGTCTTCTGACACTTGCAACAAGTGAATGTATCGACTGGAAGGGATACGCGAATTTCGTCCTTATCGTACAGGACTCCGGCACTCCGGGCGTGTCCTGGCGATTCCGGTGTACCATATGGCGCTCTGGAAGTGGCACGAAATGGCCACACACTTGCAAACAGTCGTAAGGAAAAAATAAAAGAAGACAATTTTATCTTGATTTGAGAAAATGCGTATACGAAACACAGTAATGTATTTATAACAAAACTAATTTTATTCATGAGTATTAATAATGAAAATATTTGAAATATATGTATATTTTTACATATGTAATTTAATTTGCATATAAATGAAAAAATAATACAAAAATAAATTCTCAAAATTTAAATTTTGTGCGTGATCTTAAAAATATAATACCGAAAGCTTTTTTGGCAGTGGACATGGGCGTTTGTCATTACCATAGTTACATTTTAAATGGTTAACAAGTTTTTTACCTCCCGCTACCCTTGGTAAGGGAGGTATAGGGATCGTGCTAAAAATCGCATATCGACATTTTGGTAAATGACCACGTTTTAAGGTCCCTACAATCCAATTTTAACATTTTCACGATTTTTAATATTTTTACAACGATGTCTGTGTGTGTATGTGTCTGTCCGTGCATGTGTGTGTGTGTGTGTGTGTGTGTGTGTGTGTGTATGTATGTTTGTGTGGGTCCTCCACTCTAACTAAAATACTATCATTCAGAAATTTTTGAAACCTTGTATTTCGACCTTTTTATTTTCATTATTTATTATGGAAAGAGCCCATTAGATTTTAGTATAAATCGGATAACTGGAAATGGCACTTTACTTGAAGCTCAAATAGTTTTTCCGAGATTACTGTTATTATAAAAATTATAGATTATTAAATTTTCTACAGATTTGCATTAATACTTTTTGTACATATTTTATGGATAAATTTATAAAATTATCCATAATTTAAATCCCGGAACCTACGCTTTAAACATGTAACTGACGAATATGAACTACTTATTTCAAATTAATAATAGTAACGTTTTAAAAAGAAAAAAGTAAATAGAACAATAGGAAAGGAAATGAATACAGTTTCCAGCATAAGTAAATATGTAAGTATGTATTTAGATTAATAAAAATTAATGATTCACAAAGTTTAAGCTAATCCTCATTTTTGAATTAGTGGATTATATTCTCCCCGGTATTTAAAGTTTAATCTTTATTTTATTATCAAAAAAGGTAGTTACTTGGATTAGATTAGACTATATTTTAAGAAATAAACTGCCAAAAGTAGAGTAAAATTCGCGAATCCAAAAATAAGGATTAGCTTATTTTTTTTTGTGAATCGGTCGTATCACCGGTCTGTATACGGCGGGAGGTATTGTGTTGGCCTCACCAGATTTTTAAACTGGACTTAGGAAATTGTCAAAGTCATCAAACTGTAATTTGTCAATTTCAGAAATTCTTTTTATATCTAAAGGGTTGTCATTTTCATTTAACTGCATAATTTAATGTTTCTTATTATTAATTTTTTTTAATGCTGTCCATTAACGCATTTTGTACTATAGGGCGCGAGAAGACACGTGACTGGAGAGACCTTGACGTGCTTAGAATCAGCTGATTTGTGTGCGCATGTCATTTTGAGAAGAACAATGTCATGTTGACAAGACCAATGTTTTGTCTTATTTTGATTTTTAACTGCTAAAATGTTATTATTTTTTTATTACATAAGTTTTACTGCCTAAAAATTGTAAAATATTAACATTTTAGCAGTTAAAAATCAAAATAAGTCAAAACATTGGTCTTGTCAGCATGACATTGTTCTTCTCAAAATGACATGCGCACACAAATCAGCTGATCACAAGCAAGTCAAGGTCGCTCGAGTCACGTGTCTGCTCGTGCCCTATAGTTATTATATATTTTTATAATAGTTGCTTGCCTGAGACGCTTATTAAAATAATCAGCAAATAAGTCGGAAACTTGCCTTAGATTCATATTGGACTTATACAATGTTAAGATTTGAACTGTTTCTTCATACATAATTTTGGAAGATGACAGTTTAAAAACTTTGACAACTCCCTATGTCCAGTTATCCAATAAAAAAAAATCTGATGTGGCCAACACATAACCTCTCGCCAGATATTTTACCTGGTTGTACGCATAAAACGAAAAATATTTTTAAATACAAATACATATATTCATGTCTCACTACAAAATAATTCTCACATATATTTGCAAAATCTATGGGATATTTTAAAATAAATTATGTACAATACATACATTTTCTTTATATTCAATATCCTGAAATTTTCTTTTTCTGCTTTCCTTTTCTTTTTCTTTATATTCGTCATTTTTTCGCAAATTCCTTTTATATTCTTTTTTACATATATTCTTTTGCGTTGTTGACTTTTTTTTTTATTTTCATAATCTTCATAATAATGTACAAATATTTTTGATAGAGGCATACAAATATTTTTAGTGACATTTATGTGTCAATTACAAACATTTGAATTTCTTGCCTTGTAGTAGTTTGATCTGAGATTTTTTACATCAAATTATTTTATATGCCTTTCTTTATCTCTAAATCTATAGTAGATATAATAATGAATTTATATTTATCGAATAAAGAATTTAACGTTCTTTAATATAAGTATTTACATAAATTTTCGATAAATAATATTTAGACGATTTTTTTCTTGTAACTACTACTTCCGGTTGTCCAATTGTTACCAAAACTGACTGGACTCTTCCCATTATTGTTAGATTAAGGAATCCGTAGTTAAAAATGTCTTAACTCTCATAGTATTTGAGATATAGTGAATCCAATATCCACACACACACACACACACACACACACACACACACACACACACACACACACACACACATCCACACACACATCCACACACACACACACACACACACACACACACACACACACACACACACACACACACACACATACGGACATCATCGTAAAAATGTTATAATCGGATACTAGGGACCTTAAAACGTGCTTATTCATTAAAATCTGGATATGCGATTTTTAGCATGAATACAATACCTCTCTTAGCGAGAGGTAAAAACGCGATAATACTGCTTTACAAAAGAAAAAAACTTTTCTTTAATCAGTCAATTAACATGCATTGGTTGTACACAGGCAGGCAGACCTATAGTGCCCTTAAGCCCGTACGTCCGGTAAAATATTCCATTCGATTAACGCGTTCCAGTGATACCAACCACACAAACAGAAATTGAGTTACAACTTCTTTGTTTCGTGATTAGTGCTTTATTTGTTCAGGATTTCTATTTGGGGAGACAGTAGTGAGTACGTAAACACATTTTGTTTTTGATGGCGTATGCAAAGGATTTGGAGTTGGTGGTTTAAATAATAAAGACAAATAGGGGCAGTGGTTGAAGTTAAGGAAGTTAATAAAGGGTTCAATTACGAAATTTAGTCAAAATGTTCCCGAAGTTGGTCAACAATATTTTATTAGAAATAGGTACAACATTTTTCAGTGGCGTAACTACCGGTGTTCCGCGGAACACGGGCCCGGTGCCTCAAGGGGCCCGGTACTCACGGCAAAAAATATTTTTATTTTAATAGAGCTACATGTTCCAAATATATTAATTAAAAAATCTGATGTGGACACCACACGACTTCCTTGTACGCAAGACTAATATGAAGTATAGACTCAATTATAAAATTGCACGTATTTGACGTAATTTGACATTGACATCTATTTTTTATTTTTTTGTTATTTTTTGTCCTAATCCATAGCAAGCTTCATTACAAAAACCAAAAAATATATAAGTTTTAATTTACATATCTCGCTTATACAAAGGGCTAATTTAATAATACTTGATGTGCTAGACGCAGAATTTAATTCTCTAAAATTCTTATTTGAAGCATTTATTTCTAAAATCAAAATGAAACCATTTTATTCAAGAAAAACTGTTAACAACTTCAGGTAATATATCACTTCCGGTTAGCCTGTTTTAACCAAAATCTGCTATGTTATTCCAATTGATATAAAAGTCTTATATACCAAATTTGAAAAGTTTTGGATTATATTTTAATATAGTTTTTCATTAAAATCTATTATAGGCTTCAAATAAAGTACCATTTCTGGATATTATGTAATGACCAAAAAGGGAGGTGCACAACTAGATGTTATAGATGTACTAAATACAAAATTTCAACTTTCTACGGCTTACCGTTTTTGAGTTATGTGAGATACGTACGTACAACGTACGTACGTACGTACAGACGTCACGACGAAATTAGTCAGAATGGATTCAGGGATGGTCAAAATGGATATTTCCGTTGAAATCTGGAAACCGAAATTTTTCGCGAATACAATACTTCCTTTACTTTGTACAAGGAAGTAAAAACCTTACATCTTTCAGCAGAAATATCCTTTTCTAAATAAAAATTAGTAAAAAAATCTGATGTGGCCAGCATATAACCTCTCGCCAGATATTTTACCTGGTTGTACGCATAAAACGAAAAATATTTTTAAATACAAATACATATAATCATGTCTCACTACAAAATAATTATTTTAATATAAATTATGTACAATACATACATTTTCTTTATATTCAATTGAATTTTTTTCTACTTTCCTTTTCTTTTTCTTTTATTCGTCATTTTTTCGCAAATTCCTTTTATCTTCTGTTTTAGGTACATTCTTTTGCGTTGTTGACTTTTTATTTATTTTCATAATCTTCATAATGATGTACAAATATTTTTGACAGTGCCATACAAATATTTTTGACAGTGACATTTATGTGTGAATTACAAACATTTGAATTTCTTGCCTTGAAGTAGTTTGATCTAAGAATTTTTACATGAAATTATTTTATATGCATTTCTTTATCTCTAAATCTATAGAAGATATAATAATGAATTTATATTTATCGTATAAACGTTCTTTAATACAAGTATTTACATAAATTTTCGATAAATAATATTTATGATTTTTTTTCTTGTAACTACTACTTCCGGTTGTCCAATTGTTACCAAAACTTAATCAACTCTTCCCATTATTGTTAGATTGAGGAATCCGTGGTTAAAAATGCCTTAAGTCTTATAGTATTTAAGAAATCGTGGATCTAACATCCACACACACACATACGCACATCATCGTAAAAATGTTATAATCGGATTCTTGGGACCTTAAAACGTGTTTATTCACTAAAATCTGGATATGCGATATTTAGCGTGTATTCAATACCTCTCTTAGCGAGAGGTAAAAATGATTTAGAAGTTTTTAAAAAAGTGTTGGATAAAACGTTGTATTACACTCATGTGAAATGTATATTAGGCACTAAAGAAAATTAGCCACTCGCCCTGCGGGCTACGTGGCTAAACTTTGTCTTTCGTGTCTAATATGATACATTCCACACTCATATAATAAATAACTAATATATTTATTGTGAATTCTTAATTATTTATGTGTATTGTATATGGCTTGGAAACGAATAATAGTAATAATAATAAATATAATGATCCGTGTGTACACTAATTTAGATCTCCAACTTGCAACTGCGTCTTACAGTCTTACCTTTACTAGTCAATTATAACTTATAATTGAAGTAAATATTAGTTTTCAAACTAATTTAATTTGAATTCAATTAGATTTCATATGAAATCCATGTAAATTTTTACAAAAGCTATTCTGTGAAACACGATCAGAACTTTTTTAACTACTGGCATATTGTTTATTTTATTTTGAATGTAAAATTTAATTATTTTTTAAATAATTTTGTTTGATACAATTTTTAATTAACAAACAGAGTTGTATTTTTTGTTAAATAAAAGATTAAATATAACAATACAAACATACACTATTTTATGTCAAAAATGTTTTATATTTTAATGGAACTTTTATTAAAATTAATATTTGTTCATACATACATACGTTACAAAAAAAATTAAATTATTTTTGGTCTTTCGAGCCGGATTACATGATATTACATTCGCGCGACACGATATAATTTTTTTTAAATGATGTAGGTATTCATTGTATAATTAGGTAATAAAAGATTTAACAATACACATCCATTTTCTTAATTCTGTAAGAATTTCCACATTTTCACAATAAAAAATGTTTTATTTCTCAATATAAAATTAAAAAATCTGATGTGGCAAGCACATTACCTTCCGTCAGTTCTATGTATTTTATACAAATTTCATACAGAAAGTTCCTTGCTAAAGATTCTATTTCTTGTACAATTACCTTCCGGCAGTTGCATGTATTTTATGCAAATTCCATACAGAAAATTTATAGCAAAATATCCTACATTTCCAGTAAATTTATAAGACAAACACACTATGTCAATTTCACTTGACACTGACATCTTTCAATCAGAATTTTCTTAATATAGTAGCTGTTTCCATAGCTATGGCTACTTTATGAAATTTAATTTCTTTATAACTTTTTGACTCTATATCCATTTAATATTAAGTATAAAATTAGGGATCGACCGATACCGATATCGGTATCGGTATATCGGCCATATCGGTCTTCTTGGCCGATATCGGTATCGGCCGATATGTAAACCACGATATCGGCCTATATCGGTATCGGCCTAAAAAATATAAATTGCTTAATATTTCAGTTGCTAAGGATTTTTTAAAGGAAATTAACAGAAATACTAAATAAAAAACAAATCAAGTTTATTCTTATTCAAAATTTAGCAAAAAGTCATTAAATGTAGAAGTAAAGTTACACACTTAGTTAAACAAATTAATATTTAAAGTTGTTTTGGGAGGTTGTAATGTAACAAAATTAAGCTTTCTGCTCTTTCCGGAGTTAGACGATTTCTTGCGCTTTCATAAACATTTCCAGCTCAAGAAAATAGCTGTTTACTAGCAACACTACTTGGCGGTGGTGCTAAATATATTATTGCAACTTTGTACATCAATGGAAAATAGTATATTGTGTTATTAGGAGTAAAAGTGATACTTTGTGTGGCGAGCATGGAAGTTTGCACGACGAGGGAAGCGAGTCGGACAATTGCATGCGAGGCACACAAAGACACTTTTATTCCGAATGACACATTAATTTTTTCTGTTCAAACGCACTACATTTCTTTTTATTCGCTAATTCTATGTAGTTTCTATGGATATTTATTTAATTTCTACGCCGCCCAGTGGCGGCGCCAAGGGGGGGCCAGGGTGGACACGTGACCACCCTAAAAAGTCTTGTGCCCACCCAAGTGCCCACCCATTATCAACATACAAATAAATTAGCTATTTCTACCTTGTGAATTAAGTCACAAAAATGCCATTTCTACGACGTTTGAAAAAAAATGTCTTTTTTTGCATTTGCTCTGCATTTTTTTTGTGATTTATTTATGGTTAATGCGTGTAACGGTAACAGTATATCATTATAAATCACTTTTACCTCATTTATACAGCAAAAAATTTACGACAAAATTTTATGGCCGATATATCGGTATCGGCCGATATCGGATATGAGTATATCGGTATCGGCCGATATCGGTATCGGCCACAAAAAATCATATCGGTCGATCCCTATATAAAATGCAGTCAAATCGTATAGAGAATAAAATATTCTTTAATATTTATAATAACATTACATGTGAAAAAATGAAATCAAGGGATTCCCTCATTTAGGTAGCAGAATACATGAATCTACGGGATACCCTCATTTAGGTAACAGAGAACATGAAACCAAGAGATTCCCTCATTTAGGCAGCAGGATTCACTTTGCTATTCGAATTAACGAGGCATTGTTCGGATTATGGCTCCGAGTTGTCTCTGTTTGGATTAATGGATGTTCGGATTAGAGCATGTTCTGATTAAAGAGGTCATAGTGTAATCCTAATAGCAGTACAAAATAAATAATGCAAAATATAATGACTTTATCCATTTCATTATTAATTACGACATCATTTACAATTACAATTTGCAAAGTGTTGAGAATATTTAATTAAAAGTGGTTTAAAGTTTAACATAGGAATAGTTTGAACTTTCCCGCTGTGAAAACATTGAATATTTCAGCCATATTTCCCCTGAAACCTGAAGCTGGAGCACTGAAGCAGCGCGCAGTTTTGCTAACGAAATTTGCCTAACAGCTTATACAGATTGCATAGTGCAGATCGCGTGCAGCATTTAGCCAGTTAAGTGCAGGTTAAGGACTAAAGGATAAAAGATAATTTGACCAGAGTTGATTTAAATGTTTTAGTTCAGAGTTCACAGGATAAATTTTATACTACATAGTTTAAGGATTAAGGTTTTACTTTACAAATAAATATAATGTACGAGTCCAAAGCCAAAGTAATTAAGATAAATAAAAAGGGATGTCTCACAACTCGCGCCCCAGAGCGAATGAGGAAACACGAGACTACACTCGTATGTGTAATTTCGAAGAAAAAAAATCTAGCTTAAAAGATATTTGAGAAAAGACGTTTTAAAATTGATCAATCAGAGACCTACACCTTTAACGTGTGTTTGCCGTAATTTTACGTTACTAGGGTTTTATACAAATCAAATCTTTAAAATGTGTGGGCGACTGTAGTTTTCGAAAAATGTCAGTGTCAATTTAAATTTGACAAGGTGAATAAAAAAGGCAAATTCTTACCATGTATTCAGCCGCTGATTACTTAGAAATGATTATAATTTTCGGAGAATGTGGACGTAACGCCAGAGAGGCAGCACGAGTCTATTCGGAACGTTTTCCGGGTAGAAATCTTGTGGATCATAAAGTGATATTGAGAGTCATCGCAAGAACGCATGAGACCGGTCAAGTTATGCCAGATCGAAAAGAAACTGGTGCTACAACACGTTGCATTGTACGATATAAATGATGATCTCGGATGACACCTTCGCTAACCTAAATTTGTTGACAGTGAAAAGTCAACTCTAGTGTCAAAATTACAGTAATGCCCAGTTTTATAAAAGATAGATAAGTAAATTACTAGCAAAGTAAAATTTACTCTTAAAGTAAAATAGTTTATTCCAGAGATTTTCGTTTTATAAAGCAAGAATAAAAATACTAGCTAAGTAAATCTACAGAATAAATTACTCCACCGATTTTCGAGGAAGTAAATTTTATTCTGTAGAATAAATTTGACACATCAACATTAATTAAATTAAATTCATTATAAATTTCATCTCTTGCATTATTATTACATTTATTT
Source organism: Harpalus rubripes (assembly GCA_963082715.1). Taxonomy (NCBI): domain Eukaryota; kingdom Metazoa; phylum Arthropoda; class Insecta; order Coleoptera; family Carabidae; genus Harpalus; species Harpalus rubripes. The sequence continues at coordinate 54,683,796 of OY720459.1, forward strand.
ATTTATATCCAATATATTTCTGTGTAATTTTTTCCCCGTTCTCTCTTTTTTTCCATGTTAGTTGACACCTGGCACTTTATGACACGCTTTATTTTCTATTTTGACTTTTGGATTTATTTCGTGTCTAGTAATGTTATATCCTGGTTTTATCAATCTCTCTTAGTAGTGGAAAGATTAGCCGGTATAAGAAACCGTAGCCTGAGTGTATTACGGTATCCACACACTCTTCATGGAGGCTCTTTTCCTTGTCCCCAGTTAAAATTGTAGTTGCAAATTCATAAAAAAATATAATTTTATTACCACTCTGGCCTATAGGTTCTTAATATAGTGAAAACAATATTAAATGTATATAATTATAGAAAATATTAAAATATTTATATGCAAAAATCACAAAATAATGACAGGTGTCATGTCTCTGTCGGTAAATCACTATTATAAAATGTTTACTCTGCAAGTAGTTATTTTACTCTGTAACTTATTTTATAAAAGACATTTTTATTTACTCGATTAAATTTACTTTCAAAGTAATTCGATGTTTATAAAACCGGGCATAAGTAAAACAAATTTTGTAACTCACTAGTAGTATTATTAAAACCTAGCAACCAGTTTTATTTCGTAATAATATCATCACATCTCAAGATATCCTTCCGGGATTGGTGGATTAAAAAGTCTTGTAACTCCGTTATGCAAGCATCCGCAAATTATTTTCTTCTATTTGTTGGCAACCTATTGTCGTCGGCAAGTGACAGCTTCGTCTGGGGCACGAGTTGTGAGACACCCTGTATTTATATATTGCTCTATTTTCTTGAAAACCCTTGTAACGTACGTTCAAGTAAAACTTAATAAAAAACAATTCATATATCATTTCTTACGTTAGACGTTTGTAAGTAAGACAGATGGCTCGTACGTGATATCCGGCCCTACGTTGTGTTAAACTCCGATAGCCGGATATTCAGGACGTGGATATCCGATAGAACAAACCGTGTTGTTATCGGAATCATACGACAAACACTTGTTTATTTAGGAAAGGATAACTTATTTTACCCTGTTCTACGAGTACAATATTTTCAATAGGACAACATAAATATTTACACAACATACGTATTCCGTCTCACATCAGGTTGCTCATGACTTTATTAATACAATTCGTTGAAAGTTAAGATGAAATTCATCTCGAAATTAAACCCTCCATTTTCTTAAAGAGTCCGTGAAATTATAATTTAGCATTTTTCTCAGTTCCAGAAGATAAAAAATAAATTAAAAATTAATTTCTCCTGTTAAATTCAGCTTTATTTTATTTTTGGGCGAGAAGAATTAACGCGCGTAGAAATAAAATTAATTCCAGGGGATTTAAACGCGTCTAATAAAACGCGGGATAACTTTCATCCCTCCGGATGAAAAAAAAAGGGTAGGATATTTACATACTTATGTTTCTGCGTAATTTACCCAGAAAATTGTCTTTAAAGAGTAGGAAATATAATTCAGAAATATACATACATATTTACTTATATAAATGAAAAGGTTGTACCTAAATATTTTTAAAATATAAAACTTTTCATTCATAATTTTAATAAAAACGACTAGCACAATAACAATATGACGTCACAACTGTATTTTTGTATCAGTGTACCAAGCGAAAAGAATATAATTTTATATAACTTGTGAAAATAAAATCCATATATTAACATTTTTGGCAGAATTAATGACATTGACAGATAAACAACTTTAATCAGTAGACGAAGTAAAAAAATCTGATGTGGCCAGCACATAACCTCTCGCCAGATATTTTACCTGGTTGTACGCATAAAACAAAAAATATATTTAAATACTACAGAGAATTTATTTTAAAATGCAACATATGGTTTATCACTTCCATGGTTACACACTACTGTCAAAAAATGACAGCAATGTAATATTTGTCCATTTTACAAAGCACCATTATAAATAGTATTGCAGCACAGGAATTACCTCCAAAACACATCACAAATGGTGTCAATTCTTTCAACGAGCGACTAGGATATTGCCTTAGTGTGAATGGAGGTATTTTTGAACATTTATTACATTAAAATTATTAATTTTTATAAGCCAAAGTTTGTTAAGATGTGCTACATTACAGTTTTGATTTTTTGTTAATAGTATGTAGGCTAATCTATTGGAAATTAGTATTGAAAATACAAACTACAAATTTTTGTATGTTGCATTTTAAAATGGACATATATTACATTGCTGTCATTTTTTGACAGTAGTGTGTAGTAACCATGGAAGTGATTGACCATATGTTGCACGTTAAAATAAATTCCCTGTATATACATATATTCATGTATTTGCAAAATCTATGGGATATTTAGTATAAATTATGTACAATACATACACTTTCTTTATATTCAATACCCTGAAATTTACTTTTTCTTCTTTCCTTTTCTTTTTCTTTATATTCGTCATTTTTTTGCAAATTCCTTTTATATTCTTTTTTACGTATATTCTTTTGCGTTGTTGACTTTTTTTAATTTTCATAATCATCATAATGATGTACAAATATGTTTAACAGTGGCATACAAATATTTTTGACAGTGACATTTATGTGTCAATTACAAACATTTGAATTTCTTGCCGTGAAGTAGTTTGATCTGAGATTTTTTACATCAAATTATTTTATATGCATTTCTTTATCTCTAAATCTATAGAAGATATAATAATGAATTTATATTTATCGAATAAAGAACTTAACGTTCTTTAATATAAGTAGTTACATAAATTTTCTTGTGACTACTACTTCCGGTTGTCCAATTGTTACCAACACTTAATCAACTCTTCCCATTATTGTTAGATTGAGGAATCCGTAGTTAGAAATGTCTTTAGTCTTATAGAATTTGAGAAATCGTGGATCCAACATCCACACACACATCCACACACACACGTCCACACACACACACACACACACACACACACACGCGCGCGCGCGCGCACACACACACACACATACACACACACACACACACACACACACACACACACACACACACATACACACACACGGACATCATCGTAAAAAATGTTATAATCGGATTCTAGGAACCTTAAAACGTGCTTATTCACTAAAATCTGGATATGCGATTTTTAGCATGAATTCAATACCTCTCTTAGTAAGAGGTAAAAAGCAAGGAAACACGTATCAGTTTACATATTCGTTTCAAGGAGAGTGGCAAAACCAATATATCTTAAATCGTGATAGAATCTAGAGTAATCTACAATGGATTCATTACAGTAATTTGTGAAGGCTGTTGGGCAGAGGACTCCAAATGTATACCAATTTATACTAGAAGAAACAGAAACGTATCTTTATCGAACCTAAATATCGAAAGAATACTTGTGTTAGTGTTCTGTGCTTGCGATCTCTAAAAAAATAACCGTCTCTGATAATAGAATAAATGCCACGATGTTACATTTATTTATTAAATTAAATATTGAAACAAATTGTAGTTTAATATCCAACGAAAATACAAAATTATCAAGCATAAATTATTTTCCTCTGTCCACGTTAAATATTGATAAATTCACAGATGGGCTGAATTCATGGAAAGAGAATTAATAAATCTGAAAACTGCTGATTTCAGAGCCTAAATAAACACAAGATGTACCCTGCCTCAACTTCAATCACGGACAAATTTAATGAAATATTTTTAATGAAATTCCTTAGCAAATAATAAAACTAAATAACGATATTAAATTTTATTCAACAAACAAAATATATTGGACCTACGAAATTGTTTTATCGCCCGTTTCTGAATTTGAAGAATATAGTTTATATATTACAGAAATGTAGGTTAATAAAATGAATAAGAAAATGTTAATATTATTTTCATATTTTTTTGTGTTAAAAAAACATAAATTTGTCGTCAGAAATACATATTTAAAAGTATACTTTTTTAGTAATGTTCCCTGTATTTTTTCGTAATATTGCATTATTTATATGCATTTTAAATAATTCTTTCAATTTGATAAAGAGGTTTAAAATTTTCTGTAGTAATATACGAGGTTTGTTAGAAAAGTAACCGACTTTATTACCTTCCATTACCTTTAGGTAAAGAAGGTATTGTCTTTGGTCAAAAATTTCGATGATGAGTTTTTAATCAATAAGCACGTTTTAAGAGTACCTAGATTTTAAAAATTTTACGATGATGTCTGTATGTGTGTGGGTATATGTATATGTGTGTGCATGTGTGTGTGTGTGTGTGTGTGTGTGTGTGTGTGTGTGTGTGTGTGTGTGTGTGTGTGTGTGTGTGTGTGTGTAGCAAAAATTTCGTCTGCGATAACTCTAATACTACAATTTCAAAAATTATTCTTTCGTATTCTTCTTCGTTACATCCATATGAAGAGTCAATTAGATTTTGGTTACAATTGGTCAACCGGAAGTATCCTCATTTGAAGATTTTAACAGTTTTTCTTGAAAAAACTATGTTAAATATCATTTTTTAACATTTAATGTTATTATAAATATTAAAGAATATTTTATTCTCTATACGATTTGACTGCATTTTATACTTAATATTACATGGATATAGAGTTAAAAATCTGATGTGGCCAGCACATTACCTTCCGTCAGTTCAATGTATTTTGTACAAATTCCACACAGAAAGTTTTTTTTTGCAAATGATTCCATATTTCCAGTACATTACCATTACCTTCAGTCAGTTCTGTGTATTTTGTACAAATTCCATACGGAAAGTTTCTTGTAAGATTCTATATATTTCCAGTAAAATTGTAACTCAGACATATTACGTAAATTGCACTTTGACACTGACATATGTCAATCAGAATTTTCTTAATGTAGCAGATGTTTCCATAGCACAGCTGGCTGCTTTGTGAAATTTAATTTCTTTATAATTTTTTAACTCTATATCCATTGAATATGAAGTATAAAATGTAATCAAATCGTATAGAGAATAAAATATTCTTAAATATTTATAACATTAAATGTGAAAAAGTGATATTTAACAGCATTTTTTCAAGAAAAACTGTTGGAATCTTCAAATTAGGGTACTTCCGGTCGACCAATTATAACCAAAATCTAATCAGCTCTTCATATGGATCTAAAGAAAAAGAATACGCACAAATTATAGTTTTTGGAAAGGTGGTATTGGAGTTATGCGATCCGAAAAATCGTCACACACACACACACACACACACACACACACACACACACACACACACACACACACACACACACACACACACACACACATAGATACATACATCCATACATACATACAGACATCATCGTAAAAATAGTGAAATCGTATTCTAGGGAACCTAAACCGTGCTTATTTATTAAAAACTCATTATCGAATTTTTGACCAAAGACAATACCTTCCTTACCTAAAGGTGACGGAAGGTATAAATTATAAAGAAATTAAATTTCATAAAGTAGCTATGGAAACAGCTACTATATATTAAGAAAATTTTGGTTGAAAGATGTCAGTGTCAAGTGCAATTGACATAAGTGTGTTGGTCTTATAATTTTACTGGAAGTATAGGATCTTTTCCTTGAAATTTTCTGCATGGAATTTGTATAAAATACATACAACAGCCAAAAATTCAAAAATTGCTTAAATATGTTTGCAATTTTAGGCCGTCATTTGGGATTATGTCATCATCATTACCGATATCTGCATATAAAGCAGATTGGCACACCCAGCAATGGGTAATATGCCGTCATGATATATTTATTTTTTATTTGGGATTTTATATGTCAAATCAGTGCAATAGTCGCGGTAAGTTCCTGAAAATTTTGGTCCGAATATTCGAAATCTTGTTATTTCATTAGGTATTAAATTGTTCTGAAAATAGTCTGAATAATTATCAATAAATGTTTTGTTTCTTCCGAGTTTTTTAATTATTAACAAATGTGACAAAGGTAGAAGATTTTCCAGATTCCATCCACGGATTATGAATATCCTGACATAAATCCCGTATTTAATCACTGAACATGACTAATATACGTAACGAACAAATGTAATCTTGATTTTAATCTCTTTGGTGTTTGCTTTAATTATTTCGCATTCGAAGTGTACATACGAATGCATCAAATGTTTGCTATTCTCCTGTTTCATATCGTTATCGGAGATTTTCAGGATTGGCTGAAAGCTGAAAGAATTCGTTAGTTCGGTGGCTTGTTATTTTTAAAAAGTTTTCCGATAGAACTGAAAGATTATGAAGTAAAATTGTGTGTTTTTGGCGTTTCAAATTCATCAATTATCAGACTTCTCTTTTCCGCATAACTTTTTTATTCTCTTCTGTCATACTTCATTAATAATTTCACGTACATGACAGTATTTCAAAAAATCTGATGTGCCCAGTACGTTACCTCCCGTCAGTTCTATGTAACGTATGTCCCAAAAGTTTTGTCACAAATTTGTTTAAAACATTTTAAAAAGTAATAATGGTTTTACGGCAATTTTTCAGAACAGACATAATTAACAGCTTTATAAACAACAAAAATTTTATTTTAAATTAAATGTAAAGGTCCATAGTCTTCAACAATACGCAGTCTTCTGAAAACATCTCGCATCAAGCCTTGGACCGTTGCAACATCAATCTCTCGAATTATTTCTAAAAATCCGCCGTCTTAATTGTTGCTCGTTTTCGGCTTCCCAACCTCCATCATACATTTTTCGAGTCAAAATGGCCCAGAAATCTTTAATTGGTCGAGCCTGCGGTAAATTTGGGGGGGTTGTCGTTTTTTGGCACAAAAGGTATGTTTTGAGCATTCAGCCAATTTTGAGTTTTGCGTGCATAATGGCAGGAAGCCAAGTCCGGCCAAACATAATATCATCTTGAGCATGATTCTGGTGGATAAAATTAATCAATTTTGTTAAACAATTGTTAATATAACTTTGACTGTCCACAGCTTCGCCTCTAACTCGCCCTATATAAGGTCTGGAAATCCCACCAATTGGTATCGCGCACCAAACCAAAACTTTATCAGCAAATTTGACCTTTGGCTTGTATTTTATATCGTCTGGACATTCTTCTACATTGTCCGTGTAAAAACCGTCGTTTCCTTTAATTTCGGAATTACTTAGAGTAAAGTACTTTTCATCATCTATGACGATGACTTTATTATTTGAAAAATGTGTGCGCCTTAAAGCACGGCAACATCTTGGTATTCTAGCTAACTGATTTGGCGTACATTTAGGACATTTCTTCTTTTGCGATATTCTATACCTTCTCTCTTGAGTTCTCTGGATATTGTATTCTTGGAAACACCGTAACGCCGTGAAAGTCTTCTCAATGACTGTCCAATTTTATTATTGGCACTTTCGACTAACTGGTTTGCTCTATGTTCAGTTAACACTTTAGGTCTTCCACTTTTCGGAAGATTTACGCATGGTATACCTTGCTCCCATTCTGCTATCGGACGATATATGGTTTTCCGCGACACATTTTGATTTTCAAAAAGTCGGACTATTTGAACTTTAGGCATCTGCCCAACTAAATTATAAACCATTACAACACAATCGATTTCGGTAACTGAACTGTCATTAAAATGACAAATCATTGAATTACTTTTGTTCCTTGCAAATATTCTATTTCATGTATATTACCTTCCGGCAGTTGTATGTATTTTGTACAAATTCCATACAGAAAATTTCTAGCAAAAGATTTAACATACAGCAATTCATACACCAAATTAATTCTTAGAATATTCAATGTAGAACGTGTTTTGAATCTTGTAAGAAGTAAAACCAGTCGTACACAAATTGAATTTATGTATCATGGCCTAATAGTGACCAGAATATATAATTCAAAACTCGAGATGCTCTTTTACACTCTCAAGTCAAGTGAACGAAATCTCTCGTGAGGGGCATAAAAATCCTAATAAATAAACCAATAAATGTTACATGGTAGAATAAGGCTGTTGCAAGAATTTTTATATGCCTTCTAAGTATTAAATTTAAAAAGTTATCATTATTATATAAATAGCCTCAAATTTGAAAATATCACCAAATATCCATTAGATATTTTACAATTAATTTTTGAAATTTGGATATTTGAAAAAATCACGTGGTCTGAAACAGAATGTGACGTCACAGCACACACATTTTCATCGGTTCCAATTGGTCCCTTTATAGTGTCATTTCTTTGTGTATTGTTAAAAGTGTTATGATAAATATATTGTCAAAGTTGTCAAACAAGTCTCAAATTTTTGAGTTTGATTCGTGTTATAAAATAAAAAATCCAATATAAAATACGTAATTTACAATATCGTGTTGTGCTTTCTTGCAAAATTGCTGCTAGGAGCAAACCCACTATTGAATTTATAAATATGCCAAAATATGCGAAGAAAAGAAGCAGTAGGTCGAAGAGCTAATGGTTGAATTTTTACCACTTATTTCGGCAACAGTAAAACAATCATTTTCTGATATAAATTCAGCCATCATTCAGCTTTCGGTAAATTGTCCAACTTAGCTTGAGTGTAGTCTGTATTAGCCATTATTACTGTATTACTCATTTATAATGGATCAAATGACAAATTAGAAGTTTGTTATTAACATGTGACAAACTATCGCCTACGTTTATTTATCTAAATAATAAAAATAAACGTAGGAGATGGAAAAACTCTTTTCTATTGGCTGTGAATGACGTAATGCATGTGCTTCTACGACACAGGAGTGGGGAGTTGTTATTCATGACTATTTTTGGCGCCAATATTCGTATTTAATTATTTACGAAAATAACAACAAATTATTAAAAAAAATAATTATTAATAAGAAAAATATTGCATAAACTTTCATTTAAAATACTGTTTGAAAAATGTGAAACAGGCTTATTGGGATTTAAAAAAAGGTAGTTACTTGGATTAGACTAGACTATATTTTAAGAAATAACCTGTCAAAATTAGAGTAAAATTCGCTAATCCAAAAATAAGGATTAACTTAATCATTTTTGACTCGGGCTGTAAATGGCGGGAGGTATTGTGTTGGCCACACCAGATTTTTACTATTGATAACGTGGGGATCAAGTCGTGGAAACGGACTTTATTTCATTATATTTTAAGAAAATTAATATTGTATGTACTTATGATTAAAACAACAAGCAAACTTATAAAATTATTCATAACAGTTTATATATAATTATATTATCCATCTTCATTTAATACAAAGGTGTCAAAACACAAAGAGTTAAAATATACTGGGGGCTTGGCTTTAAATATTTACACTGAAACATAAAGAAAATAAATTTAAATTATGTATTAAATTAACCTGTACAAGAAAATACGGCTAATTTATCCCTAACCCCTTACGGCGTGGGAATAGGATCATAAGAGAATGTAAATTATTTATGAAAGAGAAGTGAAGCATAATATGCAAAAGTTAGGGACCTACCCGTAATTGTTGGAGAATTATCTTTAATTCACACAAATTTTACAACAAATTTTGTTGTCGGTCAATAAGGCTGTTGCAAAAATTTTTATGATCCCAAAATGTAGACGAACAGCAACGGAGAATATACAGGATGTTCGAGAAATCGCTGTAAATGTCGCCCAAAATCTAATTATTAAGTATCAAAAGAATTTAAATAAACGCACTTTTTAAAAAAAATATATTGAAATTTGTATCATAACTTATGGGACATTTGTTACTGAAAAATTTAATTATACATTTTTACCTTCCGTCACCTTTAGGTAAAGAAAATATTGTCTGGTCAAAAAAATCGGTGGTGAGTTTTTAATGAATAAGCACGTTTTAAGGTCCCTAGAATACGATTTTACTATTTTTACGCTGATATCTGTGTGTGTATGTGTGTGTGTGTTTTCGTCTACGATAACTCTAATACTACAATTCCAAAAATTATAATTCTTTCATATTCCTCTTCGTTGCATCCATATTTTGGTTATAATTGGTCAACCGGAAGTACCTTCATTTGAAGATTTTAACAGTTTTTCTTGAAAAAACGATGTTAAATATTATTTTTTCACATTTAATGTTATTATAAATATTAAAGAACATTGTATTCTCTATACGATTTGACTGCATTTTATACTTAATATTAAATGGATATAGATTAATTATAAAAAAATTAAATTTCATAAAGTAGCCATAGCTATGGAAACAGCTACTATATTAAGAAAATTTTGATTGAAAGATGTCAGTGTCAAGTGAAATTGACATAGTGTGTTTGTGTTATAATTTTACTCAAAATATAGGATCTTTTTGCTCGAAACCTTCTGTATGGAATTTGTATAAAATACATAAAACTGTCGAAAGGTAATGTACATACAAGAAATTTAGAATCTTTTGCAAGGAACTTTCTGTACGGATTTTATAGAAAATACATACCTATTTACGAAAATTCTACCGGTAGATACCGTATCTACTGACTGTATTTGAAAACACGAGTGGTAAAAAGTTACCGTGTTCGAAAATTGTACAATACCTACCAGATTCATCTACCGGATTCATGAGGAATCTAATCTCAAAAAAAGTAGTGATGCAAAGCGAAGCGCGCGCATTAATATTGGAAATGTGTTCAAAGTAGGACTCTGCTCAGTTTGTTAACTACATTAAATTTCTAACCCGTTTCAAATTTTCAATTCTTTTATAGGTTATGGATCTACCCCGGTTTACCACTTGCGTTCTTAAAATATCGATTCCGGTAGCTATAACTTGATAAACAGCTGTTTACCGGTAACAGTTCACCGGTAGAATTTTCGTAAATGCCTCATATAACTGACGGAAGGTAATGTGCTTGCCACACCAGATTTTTTAGGTTGTCCCGCTTTTGCTTCTAAATCCCGATGTTTTATATTTAACATGTTAAAAATCCCGATTTAATAACATAATAATCTGGCAACGCCGCTCCCATGCCTTCGGCTTTGTATTACGGGATTTGAACCCAATTTTGCTGCTAATCTACCTTCGTGTTGACCATCTGTGTTTGCTGGAAGCGAATATTTGTTTACACGTAACATTGGTTCAGAATCAGAATCAGAATCGGAATCGCACTGCAACATTTGGCCTACCCAACTCGGTCTGTTATTGCATTGGAGGTGGAATTGTTGAATTATTCCGCATAATGATAATTTGTTACGTGGTTAGCTTCAACGCATATGCCCAAGGCAATTACCATTTCATATGAAATCCATTCGTAAACACCGGTGTTACTTGGTGACTAAACTACACAAATGCGACTATGTGCTTAGCTGAACACCTGCTTTTAGTAGCATTGCTGATTCAAAAACACGTAGGTACCTACATATACAGAATTCATTTACTTATAGAACGGCCTGGATTTAGAACTAAAAGAAACTGTTGCGACCAGGTATTGTCATTAACCTCCCATTTAGAAAATGGCTTTCAAAAAATGAAAAAATCTATCGCCGTGTTTATCGACCTATCATCAGCCTATGACACAGTATGGAGACAAGGGATGATTTCAAAATTCTCGCGAATAGTTCCCTGTAAAAAATAACTATAGCCTACTGAAAAACATGCTTTCAAATAGTTACAGCCGCAAGTATAGGATAAATGATGGTTTACCACAAGGTTTCGTTCTAGCCCCTTTTCTATTTAATATACAGTCGAACTTCGATAACTCAAACCATGACCTTGTTGAATACACGGACTTCATTTTACAGTCAATGGATGATAAAACACAGGTAGATGCAGTATACACCGACTTTAGTAAGGCATTTGACCGGATTAATCATCTTATCCTGATTTCGAAATTAGAGTTGTACGGTGTTCACGGTCAGTTTCTACAATGGTACAAATCATACCTTACTGATAGACAACAATGTGTAACTATCAATGGATACACCTCGGAGTACTTTCCTGTAACCTCTGGTGTACCACAGGGATTACATCTTGGGCCTCTCCTTTTTCTAATCTTTATTAATGACATTAAGAGCTGTTTTACCAACTCCAAGTTCATTATGTATGCTGACGACCTTAAAGTATTTAACGCTGTCAAAACTGCATCCGACTGTTCTGCGATGCAGGAAAATCTTGACAGACTAAGCTCTTACCTGATAAGGAATGATTTAACTCTTAATTTTGGTAAATGCTCGTGTATTACTTTCACACGTAATAGAAAAATACTTACGTTCAATTATTCCATTGACGGTAATAATATTAGTCGTGTTTCTCATGTTAAAGATCTTGGCGTCATCTTAGACAGTAAGCTTTTGTTTGACTTACATGTCGATTATATTGTTAAAAAAGCTTATAAAATGCTTGGCTATATTTTAAGAATTGGTACAAGTTTCACTAATTATAACACTTTCATATTTCTTTATTATTCTCTTGTACGATCTCAACTAGAATTCGCTACTGTTTGCTGGTCACCGCATTATCATGTATCATTATCGTGTATATATATATATATATATATATATAGAATCAAGAGTGTCCAAAGAAAATTTATTTCTATTTTGAATTTCAGGTATCCACATAATTCGATTCTGTTACTTTCGTTACAAAAAAGACGAATACTTTTGGATGTCTTTCTTATTTAAAATTTTAAATAATTTTATAGATAGTCCTGTTATTTTAAATAAATTTTCTTTACGGATATCTCATCATTCTACTCGATTATCTGATTTGTTTTTTGTTAAGCACTGTACAACAAACTCTGCAATGAATTCATTTGTTAGATTAGTACATGCTTACAATAATTTAGCTTCTGTACCAAATGTATACCTGATTTATTTTGCTGTAGTTTACGTACATTCAAAATATTTATTAAATTTTATTTGAGTTATTTGTATACTATTTAATACTGACTTTCTTCCTTATTCATTTTTATTTTATACCACTGATTTATATGTTTATTATTAATATTTTACCTCGACTTCCCAATATGTAATGTTTGATGTTGTTAGTGCTGCACTGTTATTGGGACTTGTCCTGTTGTGTAGCCCTTCTTTGTAAAATAAAAAAAAAAATTACTTGCCATTAAAAAGTTCGAGTTATCAAGACTTCGGGTTATTAAATAAAATGCATATATATATAAATATTATTTATTTATGTATGTATGTATTTATTCGAGTCAAAATCACTTACCTTATGATACACAGATTGAATATGTATACAGATCAAAGTTATAAACATTATTTTAGTGTAAAAAAGTCAGTTATTTGTGACTGACAAGAGAATTTTTTATATTGATTTTCAAAAAAAAAGCTTCAATGTTATTTAAACCATTATACAGGGAATCGGTTGTATGTTCATTGGTTTTTAAATATGAACGCAAAACGCTCAACGAATTTTCAACCAACTTGTTTGAAGGTGGTTGCTGCAAATCATCCTCCATCATATCACTTTCGCTGTCATCTGCATTGTCGAGCTCTACAGGTTCGGATTCAGATTTGTAGAGCTCGACAATATCTTCATCTGTGGGAAACTCCGAAGTAACAATATCTCGTCCACATGTATAAAATCATTTAAAGTGACACATTCTGGTGTAATTTTGACATTTTTCCAAGCTTCATATTCCAATTGCAATTGAATTTCTTCCTCACGTTTTTCATTCATACATTCACTTATGAAAATCAAAGGAATTTCATCCTCTTCGTCCCACTCAGAATACTGACCAAAGTACCAAAGCCGGCCTTTTTAAAACAAACAAATTGTCTCAGGCTTAACGTCGATATTCCATGTATTGGTTATATCATCAACACAGTTCATTAATGTAATGTTACATTGTTTGTTTTCTTCAAAACATTTGATAGCTTTTTTCAAAATTCTGCGGCGATAATGACATTTTACATTTTGTATGACACCTTGTTCAAGTGGTTGCAACTTACAAGTCTTATTAGGGGGAAAAAAAGCAAGTTTGATAAATTTTAATTTTTGTTGGATGTCTTTAATTAACAAATCATATGTTTGAACTTCAGTAGTACAGAATCCGAACTGTCTTCATCATCATTCTATAAAAACACCTGTTACAATATCACGTAATTAGGGGATTTCCCCCAAAATTCGACTTATTGAAGCTGACACCAAATATTCTTTTCGAATTATAAAGATATTCGAGTAATCGAAGTTCGAGTTATCAAGTAAAAATTACCCATAATTCTCACTCTTGGCGCTATTGCCAACCAGTTTGATTCGAGTTATCGAAAATACGAGTTATCGAAGTTCGACTTACTGAAGTTCGACTGTATATTTATCGGATTTTCTAGACACTACTTCAAAGAAATTTATATACGCCGATGATATAAGTTTGGTTCATCAGTCTAAAGACTTCAACTATGCCGAAAGAGCTCTCGAATAGGACTTGAATAAATTGGACCAGTTTTTTAAAATGTGGAGGCTAAAACCCAAGTCCCAATTTTCTTCAGATAAAAATTGCAATATTAATATAATACAAAACGCATCCACCAATTTTTCCTGTCTTATTTTTTTGTCATTTATATGTTCGCTTTTCAAGTACAATTTTCAATATTTCCTTCGGCGATTCTAAGTGAGTTTCAGGGTTTTTCAGACCATTTCAGGCGCGAAATCACAGATCTGGAACTCAATATCTAAGATATCCGCCGTGAGCAATATGCACTTTAGAATAGACGTTTTACAAGAGTTGTAAAAAATAAAAATAGTAAGAATGGAAGAAAAATTGCGGGGTACTCACCATAAAACGGGGTATCTCTGCCTCCTGTAACAAAAGAAAAATAATTATTAAAAAATGAAATGTGATCACTCATAATGGGCTAGTTGCATACAAAAGGATTTTAAAAATATTATATTTCTCAAGTTTAGTTTACTTTTTTTACATTATAAATTTATCAGATCTACAAGACCTCCTAATTTTGTCGATAAATTTTTATTTTACACAAATTTTTTGCTTAGCAAAGTGCATGATAAATCCCGACACCGAACAGTATGGGATCAGCATATTGATATCATGTGTAATACTCTTGACACTTTATGTTATCTTATTAAGAGACTAAAGGTGCATTCTCAAATGAAAATTAGGTTTACATTTAAGGTTTATATTTTAGTTTTAAAGGCTTTGGCCTTTGGCCGCATATTATGTAATGACTCCATTCACACTTCAGAATTTAGGGTCTCTAAATCCAAATCATAAAGCTAAACATTGCAAGGTCCAAACTTTAGGTTTATGATTTAGTTTGACGTCACAAACTTCACCAATGAGAACGAGTCTGAAATGATATAGATATATGCACCCATCTTTATTTAGTATCCACTTGGTGGATTCGGCTTTTTAAACAAATGCGAGAAGAACCTGGATACTGTCATAACTTAATTGCTGAAATATAACCAATAAAATTATTATTATCATTATTTATTATTCTTTCATTATCCAAAAATATAACTTGTCTATCAGCAATAATATTTATTTTATTCGGGCCCACCTTGTACAAGAACAACAACAACAAAACAGAAAAACTTTGTATTCATATAAGAAACAAATACATTGTTATAGCTACAAAAGGTAATGAAATATTTCTTAGCATTTCCTCGCCATATATTCTTTCCCTCGTTCTTTCTTTGCAAACATCTAAACACGCGAATCAGTTACTAAGCAACGAATTCACGAGAAAGAATGGCGGCTAACGATGTTAGGAGACACTCAGTCAGGAACGGGAAAAAGTAAATCACGAAATGCACTATTGTCAAGCCAAGTTATACGCGAGGTAGAAAAAGTAAAATATCACAATCTGTATCGAGAGGAAAATGCTGAAAAATGGCCATTATTTCACCGCCGTAAATCAAGAATAAATTGAATAATTCAGGGAATATATCAGCTTGTTTTTGACGGAGATACAATTTTTAGAATTTATTGAGTATTTATTTATAATTGTGCTGTGTGGGTGGCAGTGATGGAAAATTGCAATTATTTTCAATTTATGTTGACGTTGTTGTTTAATTTTGCAGCCATGTAACAAGGGCTTCAACAATGATATCTATATTGTCGATCGTACCATACAAAAGGATTGTTTTTCTACAATCGATAAAAAATTCTTATTTTTTTCAAACGTCGTAGAAATGTCATTTTTTGTGACTTGATTTACAAGGTAGAAGTTTCATTTCTACGCCGCTGGAAATTTCTACGCCGCCGGAGTAAAAATAGGTAATTTCTACATAGAATTAGCGATTAAAAATAAAAGTAGTGCGTTTGAAAAAAAAATTTCGGAATAAAAGTGTCTTTGTGTGCCTCGCATGCTCGCCACACAAAGTTTCATTTTTACTCCTAATAACACAATATACTATTTTTACCATCTCAGGGCAAATAAGGCCCCACGTAAATTTGGAGCTAAAAATATGGATCATGCTAAAAAAAAACCAATCTGAAAAGTGGCCATAGCTGTAATATAATACACAAGGTGCCTCAAATGTCATCATGAAGAGTGTATTGAGGTTTACAAGAAAAAAAATTATATGCTCATCCAAATGGTTCAGTTTAGGCTAAAATTATGTAAAAGTTTATTTAAATGTAAATATGAAAATTATTTTAAAAATGCTGATTTTAACTTTTTACCCTCCATCACTTTTAGGTAAGGAAGGTATTGTCTTTGGATAAAAAATTCGATGATGAGTTTTTAATCAATAAGCACGTTTTAGGGTCCCTAGAATACGATATTATTATTTTTACGATATATATATATATATATATATATATATATATATATATATATATATATATGTGTGTGTGTGTGTGTGTATGTGTGTATGTATATATATATATATATATATATATATATATATATGTGTGTGTGTGTGTGTGTGTGTGTGTGTGTGTGTGTGTGTGTGTGTATGTGTACATGTATGTGTGTGTGTATGTGTTTGTGTGTATGCATGTGTATATGTGTGTATGTATGTGTATGTGTGTGTGTGTGTGTGTGTGTGTGTGTGTAACAAACCATTAGTCTGCGATATCTCTAATACTACAATTTTAAAAATTATAATTCTTTCGTATCATTCTTCGTTACATCCATATGAAGAGCTGATTAGATTTTGGATACAATTTTTCTTGAAAAAACTATGTTAAATGTTATTTTTCACATTTAATGTTATTATATATATTATAGAATATTATATTGTCTATACGATTTGACTGCATTTTACACTTAATATTAAATGAATATAGAGATAAAAAATTATAAAGAAATTAAATTTCATAAAGTAAATAGCTAGCCAAGATTGAAATAGTGTCAAATGCAATTGACATAAGTGTTTTTGTCTTATAATTTAACTGGAAATATAGGATTTTTGCTAGAAATTCTCTGTATGGAATTTGTATAAAATACATATACAGCCGGAAGGTAATGTACAAGAAATATAATCTTTTGCAAGGAACTTTCTGTACGAAATTTGTATAAAATACATAGAACTGACGGAAGGTAATGTGCTGGCCACATCCGATTTTTTAAATTTATTTATAATCAAAGTTATATATGAACAAAGCGTTTTCAATCAAGATAATTAATTATCCATAAAAAATTTAATTAAGGAGGACCTTATTTGCCTCCATGATCTTTGTCTAGTTATATGCATTACCTATTGATTGATATCTGTACTTAATCTATTTCTTGTATTGTCTGTAATTAACTTTAACAATCAAATTGTAATTAGCAATTAAGATAATCAAACAGATCTTGATATTAATCAAGATCTAAAGCATACCACAGACAGTGACGTCTCTTGTATTTGATGTGTTTGTTTGAGCCTGTAAGCAGTTACAGTTTGTCTCCCAAACCACTTACAGACACATGCAGGTTTTAGAAAACAAAATTTTCCAGAAATTATTTATTATTGTTTTTTGAAATACTCTTTTTTGCTCAGCGCACGTTACAATATTTTTAGATTTTTACGTCCCGCTACCCTTGGTAAGGGAGGTATAGGGATCGTGCTAAAAATCGCATATCGAGATTTTGCTAAATAACCATGTTTTAAGGTCCCTAGAATCCAATTTTAACATTTTCACGATGATGTCTGTGTGTTTGTGTGTATATGTGGATCCTTCACTCTAATTCAAATACTATCATTCAGAAAATTTTTAAACCTTGTATTTCGAACTTTTTCTGTAATGGAAAGAGCCCATTAGATTATGGTGAAAATCGGATAACCGGAAATGGCACTTTACTAGAATCTCAAAATAGATTTTCTTCGAAAAATACCTTTAAATATTTTTTCGAGATTAATGTTATTATAAAAATTAAATATAATTAAATTTTCTATTGATTTGCATTAATACTTTTTCTATATATTTTATGGATAAATTTATAGAATTATCAATAATTTAAATCCCAGAGCTTCGCTTTAAACAAACAAAACGCAGTTATTCAAATGTATGTAACTGACAGATAAATGTCACTATCAAAAAACTAATAATTTCAAAATAATATTAGTAACGTTTTAAAAAGAAAAAAGTAAATAGAACATTAGAAAAGGAATTCAATACAGTTTCCAGCATAAGTAAATATGTGAGTATGTATTTAGATTAATAAAAATTAATGATTCACAAAAATATTTAAGCGAATCTTCATTTTTGGATTAGTGAATTCTATACTATCCCGGTATTTAAAATTTAATCTTCATTTTATTATAGTTCCGGTGGCTCAATGGTTAGAGCAACGCCTCATGTCATGAGTGCCCTCAGGACTCTGGGTTGGAATCCTACTAAGGCATGGATGTGTGTGAATGTGCACCCACTCTGTAATTGGGATTTAATCCTGTTGAGGGGTTTTAAAAAAGGTAGTTACTTGGATTAGATTAGCCTATATCTTAAGAAATAAACTGTCAAAATTAGAGTAAAATTCGCTAATCCAAAAATAAGGATTAACTTAATCTTTTTTTGTGACTCGGGCTGTAAATGGCGGAAGGTAGTGTGTTGGCCACACCAGATTTTTAGTGGACGTTTATTGATAAATAATCCAAACCTCGCTACCACCATTTACAAAATGAAAATATTTTTAATCCATCTTACTAACTAACTATTGTTCTTATAACGAGATTTTTGATGAAAGTGTATCAAGATAGGCTTCGCTCGAATAAACCGTAACACAGCCATCATCAATAATCCTTCCGCAGGACAATTAATCAGAATCGACGTCTCAGAGCCCGAACGCCATGTTGCTGTCACGCTTCGTCTATCCATAGAATGCACCGATCCCCATAGCCATAATAGAGCACAGAGTAACTAAACTGTTTTATATTAGTGCAACAACTGAAACTACAAGGATCATCAACTATGTGAAACATATTGCAAACTGTAACATGGAAAATCGTAGCAGCAGAAATTGAGAGAAAATACACCAGATATTGTTATAGTTAAAGCGAATGATCCACAGATACATACAAATATACACACAGACATCATCATGAAAATGTTAAAATTGGATTCTACGGGCCTTAAAACGTGGTCATTTACTAAAATCTCGATAAGCAATTTTTAGGACGATCCCTATACCTCCCTTACCAAGGGTAACGGGAGGTAAAAATAAGAAGTAGGAAAAAATTCTGTACCTATAGTATAAAATAGTTTATAAGAAAAACAGAATTGTTTATGACAAATTTAGTATAAACAGAAAGTATTTTCATTTGCGCTTGCTATCTTTTTCATGTAAATTTTTCCCTGTCATATTTTATTTTATGTCACAGAGCTTTGATAAAATTTTAATTCTACTCTGTTTTTCGTTTTTTGTCTGAGTCGCCCTTTAATATCTTTTGCCTATGTAGAACATATTTGAACAAAAAGTTGATGTGTAACGCATATGCTGCAGCCTTTATAAATAGGAGTTTTATTATTTTTTGTAACGTATTCGATATTGCTTTAGGCGTAATATCCCTGGGAATACGGCTGTAGTTTATAGGGGGGTAATTTCTTTTTTCGGGAAAATTATTTATTATATTTTTTACCATCCGTCACCTTTAGGTAAGGAAGGTGTTGTCTTTGGTCAAAAAATTCGGTGGTGAGTTTTTGATGAATAAGCACGTTTTAGGGTCCTTACAATACGATTTTACTATTTTTACAATGGTGTCTGTGTGTGTGTCTGTGTGACAAAATGCGATAACTCTAAAGGCTCATTCAGAATAAAAAAAAAAAATAGCGGTAGTGGGAATTAGTGGCAACGGTAGCGTAAGAAATTTATAGAAAAAATTATTTCCGATCACAATGAAAAATTATTGAAATTATAGTTTCTAGGAATTTTTTATTATAAATTACTAGGGTGCAAGGTTGACAGTTATAGCTGTCATTTTATTTTTGCACAAAAAGCAACTGACATAGATGATGACTTATTAATTACACTTATCCACAAGCACTTCATTGTGAGATAAGCGAAGAGATTAAGGGAATTTAAAATTATTTCAAAAAAAGAAAATGCGTGGGCACAAATTGCCTTTGAAATAAGCAAAAATGGTAAGTTACGTGTTCACTTTTAATTATGCAAAGTTTATTAATAAGTCTGTTTGTTTATATAGCGCAACGTCTGAGGCACACCACAAAATGATCCTTTTTCTATTGCTCATTTTATCTGATGAAGTCAGATGTCAATAAACGTCAAAACTGTCAAAAAAATTAAGCGGGAGCGTAGTGGCAACGAAGAAGTTTGGAGTTTGCAAACTCCTACCGCTGCCATTGCCACTGTGCTGCTACTAATTTTCTTAATTTTTGGATGTGAACGAATACATTTGCTATAACGCATTCAATCTTTTACCCAGGCCACTACCACTGCCACTAATTCTACCGCTACGTTAATTTTTTTGTTGTGAAGGATACTTAATACTACAATTCCAAAAATTATTCTTTCGTATTCCTCTTCGTTACATCCATGTGAAGAGCTGATTAGATTTTGGTTATAAATGGTCAACCGAAAGTACCCTCATTTGAAGATTTTAACAGTTTTTCTAGAAAAAACTATGTTAAATATCATTTTTTCACATTTAACGTTATTATAAATATTAAAGAATATTTTATCCTCTATACGATTTGAATGCATTTTATACTTCATATTAAATGGATAACATTGTTTATTGTTTTCTAGATATCTTATAGATCAATTTAAGATAAAATATTCACTTATGGAAACAGAATATCAATCTTTAATAACAATATTAATTATTATTCAAAACTAATATTGATTTGCGCCTATCTGTTCTGTTTTCCATGCAAATATTCTCTTGATATTATATGCAGCTGGGAGCACCAAGTCAAGTAATAATATACTTTCAATTTGCATCAATTCCTCGAATCTACAATGTAGTCTATATTTAGAGTAGCCGAAAGAATTTTGTAAGAAAATTTCTAACCATTTGTTAAAATTGTAAACCGGTCAAATTATAATGAATTTGGGCTCGTATGCTCTCAGTAGTAGATTCATAAGATTATTTATTTTTTTCTATATATCATATAAATCAATTTTATTATATATTCCAGAGCCTACATTATGTTATTTATACACATTTGTTTATGTGCGGTTGCCTAGACCAGAGAATAATAAAATATACGCTTCTAAACGTCACATGTGTATTTGTTTATTGAATTTATATCTTCCTCATATTAAACATAACATTTGGCGCAGTCGGTAGGATTTGAAGAGATAAAGGTGTTTTAATTCGGTAGTATGGCACACGCAAGTTTCGTACAATTAGAAGAATTTAGGGCTGATAATGGTAATTCATGGTTGGAGTACGAGGAAAGATTGAAGTATTACTTTCTTCTGGCGGGGTTATTTCTTCGTGAGTCTCGGGAAGATTGTTTGCAGATTCATCCAACCTGTTACAAAGCTGATCAACGTGTCGACGTAACGTCTCCCCATATTGATTCTGTGCTCCTTAAGAGCCTACATTATGTTATTTATACATATTTGTTTATGTACGGTTGCCTAGACCAGAGAATCAGTGGCGTACCTAAGTGAAATGGTGCCCAGGGCAAAGGTCGTAATTGCGCCCCCTGTCAAAAATGTAAAATCAAGATTGCTTCTTTCTCGCTTTAGTGTAGCGAGATATGTGGCATTTGTATTGTTGTTGAAATTACTTAAATATATATATATATATATATATATACAGGGTGTAAATGAAATAAGTGCATTAAATTTAACCAGTAATGTAACTCGACGAGAGCAACAATATTTCTTAATAACTTTTTTTTCTAAGTCTTTTAGATTTTGAGTTAATATTCTTTAAAGATTTGCTGCATATTTCGTTACCCGCCCATGAAGAACAAATGGCTGCTGCCGTATTCAAGTGGGATACAAACAGCTCAAAAAATAGCATTTATATTAATTAATTCGTAATAGTACAATTTTTAAAATAAAGAAATTTAAATTTTGAAAAACAAAATTATAAAGTTGTGTATTAAACAGGCTTTTAATCACCTGTGAATAGAGGAAGAGCAAAAGCATAGTTATTAGGTTATGAGATGATTATTTATCGTCGACAAGTCATAATAGTTTAAATACGTTATTCAAAATTTTTACAGTATTTTCATCTGTCGAGATGTGTATTGTGCATAATAAATACACTTTCCCAAGTAAATTCAGTCGCATTAATGAACATAATGAGCCATTCCCAAAATTGAAGTCTGTTATGTGCTGAAAACATTGAACTTTTTGCACATGGTTTGAATGCAACTGTTGCTTTTTTTAAAAATTGTCATATGTGACACTCCGTATTGTGATAAAGATGTACAAGATTCAAAAATATGTGAATATTAGGAACAGAATGATTTGGAAACGCTCAGTCTAAATGCGTTGGCAACTCTATAACACTGTCTTTATATCAACCACAAATTAAAATGTAGTAAAGATACGAATAAATAAATAAACCAGAGGTAAGTAATTACAATGTCTGTGTACTCGCTATTTGTAAACGTAAGCATGGTGCTCCTTGGTAAGCATTTTGACAAAATTTTACCTTATAAACAAGTTTATTACTAATGTCAAAATTTAATAGCAACAACTGACAGGACTGTCAATTGCTAAAACAAAAATTTTCAGAGCTATTGCTACTGCATTCAATTATTAGAAAAATACTTGGAACGACTCGTCAATTTACGGGGTTGTAAAAATGCTAAAAAAATGTGCGATTTCGAAAAAAAGTTATTAAGAAATATTGTTGCTCTCGACGAGTTATATTAGTGGTTAAATTTAATGTACTTATTTCATTTACACCCTATATATATATATATATATATATATATATATATATATATATATATATATATATATATTTGTAACTTCAACCATGAATGAATCAGTACAATAACAAAATAACTATCAATATACGGGTGTTCCGCGACTCTACCGACATACTTATACCATTATATTACGATCAAAAAATATTATATGACCTATAGGTGAATTCATCTTTGTTTCAGAGATATCGAAGGAATTTAAAAAAATGATAAAAGAAAATTTATTCATCAATGGATAGCTAATTAACATATTCGGCGACGGCGAGTGGCACAACGAGGTCTAACAATACATATCCACGAATTTGGTCTGCATGATTTTTACATCTGCATCTTCCTTGTCTTCACTGATACAAAGGCATTAATAACGTGCTCGAAATCAGTCTTTTCCGTTTCTTTCCTTTCAACGCTCAGCAAAGCAAGATCACTTAATCGATCTTGATCCATGGAGGCTCTCAGATAATTTAAGATCAGTTTTAATTTGCTGAAAGATCTTTCGCAGCTAGCTATGGAAACTGCAATGGTCAACATCCCAGTTTTGACAGAGACTAAGTCCAATTTCCAGAGCTTCAGTCACCAAAGTTTCTCTTTCTTAGCGAAAATAATTATGAAAGTTCATATTTATATCTTGCAGTCTTTCCTGAACTCTATCAACAGGAATGAGTAGGTACTCTCGTCCAAAATCCAAGTAGTCAGAAAATCGAGTGTCTACATACGGTTGTACAATTGCCTAGCATCATTTTTTTGTTTAACTCGTTTCATTTGCCTCATCCATTATAGTCTCGAGAACTTGGAGTATGCCGTCAAGGTAGTTGTTTATGGGCTTCACAGCTTCCATTTTTGCACTCCATCTTGTTTTAGGCTCAGATTTAAGAACTATAGGCACAGCGTTTTTATGTATTTCCCAGCGTTGAGTAGACGACGAAAAAACAGATAGAGAGCTTCAACAGTTCCGAAAAATGTGAATATGCACAGTAATCAACAGTTTTTACACTTCAAATTCTGGCACCCAAGTTATATACAGATACCAAGGGCTCCAAGCGGCGCCCCTTTGGTTCTAGCGCCCAGGGCACCTGCCCTGTTTGCCCCACCCCAGGTACGCCACTGCAGAGAATAATAAAATATACGTTTCTAAACGTCACATGTGTATTTGTTTATTGAATTTATATCTTCCTCATATTAAACATAACAAATTTAAGATGAAATATTCACTTATGGAAACAGAATATCAATCTCAAATAACAATATTAATTATTCAAAACTAATATTGATTTGCGTCTATCTGTTCTCTTTTCCATTCAATTATTCTCTTGAAATTATGCAGCTGGGAGCACCAAGTCAAGTAATAATTTCCTTTCAATTTGCATCGATTGCTCGAATCTACAATGCAGTCTGATATTACGGCCAGTGATTCTATGGTGTAAGTTTTTTAATTGAATGTAAACATGATTAATTCTCTCCGTCATGTAATGAGACGGTATACTGCCTTCGTTAAGGCTCATTTTAGCGTTTTAATTAAAATAAGTGTAACTCTCAGCTAGACTAATTTATAGTCTACAGCCTCAAGAATTAAAATCCAATACAATAGAATCAGAGGGACGTGCAAAGGTTATCAGATGACCTAGATTTAGAATTATCTACAGGTGAAAAATTCGTTTAACATTTCAAATTTCGCACAGAATGTGACGTCAAAGTTCATGCAACTTAAGACAAACTGTCGCCTATTTTTATTTATACAGGCTGTCTCACAACTCTCGCTCCAGAGCAAATGAGGAAACACGAGACTGCACTCGGATATGTAATTTCGAAGAAAAAAAATCTAGCTTAAAAGATATTCGAGAAAAGACGTCTTAAAATTGACTAATCAGAGACCTACACATTTAACGTGTGTTTGCCGGAATTTTACGTTACTAGGGTTTTATACAAATCAAATGTCAGTGTCAAATTAAATTTGACAAGGTGAATAAAAAAAGGCAAATTCTTACCATGTATTCAGCCGCTGATTACTTAGAAATGATTATAATTTTCGGAGAATGTGGACGTAACGCCAGAGAGGCAGCACGAGTCTATTCGGAACGTTTTCCGGATAGAAATCTTGTGGATCATAAAGTGACATATACACACAAACATCATCGTAAAAATAATAAAATTGGATTCTAAGAGCCTTAAAACGTGGTCATTTAGCAAAATCTCGACATGCGATTTTAGCGCGATCCCTATACCTCCCTTATCAAGGATAACGGAAGGTAAAAAGAATCACTCGTGCTTGATAATATATTCGTTTGCCGTCCACGAATAGCGATAAAAAACCACTAAATTTATTCCAGAAAGCAGCATTTTTTCGCGATTCGAATCAGCAAAAATTTATCTAACCGACAAAAACGGAATTGTCTGCGTTCAGCAGTTATAGTGTTTCAAACATCCACTTGTTATTCATAGGTTTGTGCGTTCGGTTATACTACTACAATACTCCAAAATCAACACGGATAAAATGAAACTAACCGTGTAGAAACACAAGCCTAGTGAGGGCGATTTTATCATATTTGGAGCCTATGTTTTATTAATAATGTATTCTCTTCTATTTTCTATTTTGAGACATCTAAGGCTTTTATGATTCATAACATCCGTGGTTTGTTCAATGGTTTATCGGTTTCAGAAAATGAAGACATTCGGGGCTATTCTGTAACTTAATTATTATGATTTATCGATCATTATCGAAGTAATGATCGATTGCGATTCAAATTAGGATTCTGTAAATCACTTGATCATTAAAATTGGTTAATGATAGTCGATAACACACTGAAATTTATCGATCAGTAATATGCTGTCGTTATCATATTAATGATCGATAACAAATATCAAAATCAGATAAAAGTAGCAGTTAGAAATTATATAAGTAAGTAAGCATTTTATATTATATAATATAATTCGTACTATTTACATTTTTATGTTATTTATATATTTAGGTTATGTATTCACAACAAGGCACTAAGAAATGCAAGTGACCCTTTCTCCTTAAGCGATGAAAATTTTAAACAAATCTTTTAAGTACACATAGAACTCGCCCAATATTTAATAATAACACTCAGGCCTCATCTGCGAAATGGTAGAAATGACATCCGGGGAACGAGCCACTGCTAGAAACCGCGAGGCCCAGAGTAATTATGATGATATTCAAGGCCCCTTCAACTTCGAAACTATACTGTTATAATTTTCACCACAATTTTATTGATTTTTTTTCGCAAAATGCTATTATTAAAATATTGATGAAATTTCCTTTGTTGGATTCATTCTTGTAATCAATAAAATATTCTTTGTTGTAATCAATAATTTTACAGTTATAGAAAAATGGGTTTGGAAGGATATTTCTTCTACTTTTTTCTACTAAATTTCAATAGTACGTCAGGGGAATATTGGTAGAAAAGAAAAATACATTAAATCAATCAGCTTTCATAATGCCACCGTAGTTTTAAATAAATAAAAAATATGTGATAGTAAATCATAATTATTCTTTGCAAAATACTACCTAATCATTTTTTATTGGATTAATTTATGCAATGAGTTTTCTTAAGCAATAATCAAAATATCATTTGTTGTAATCAATAAAAAATAATAGTATTAAGGGACTCAATAGAACAATGTGTCCATATAATTATTTAAAACTAAAAAATATTTTATATTTTTTGGAAAATTTTAGGTAGGTACATTTTATATTGTTAAAACTATATTTCTTTTGGCAATTCTATGAGTGAATATTTACCTCGATACTTAGTCTTATAATATACATATACAATATTACAATACAACGCAATAATTAAAGAATTGAAAAACTTTTGGTAAATAACTGCTAACTTCATATGGATGCGAAAATCGTAAAATTTTGAAATAAATGACACAGGAAATGATTGTAGTTATAGAATACGAAAATTGAGACAATCGATAACTTAATCATTAAAAATAAAGTATTGTCATTATTTTACCGATCGATTACAGATAATGTAAAATTTCAGAATAGCACCGATTATTGATAAATATTATTTTTTGCAATTTTCTCTTAATACCTACTACTTTCTGAATGATATGGTTAACAGAACAATTATTTTGACACATAGGCGCCCACAGGGGGGGGGTCGAAAAGGTCGACTGATCCCCCTTTCATTTATGGACTGTATTCATTTTTAAAAATAAAATAATAATTTTATTTTTTCATTTCAATGTATCATTGTATTTTGTAATAATTATTGGTAATATTTTCTTATGTTTTATCTATTACTAAGTACGAAATAGCAGAAGTGTCAGTAGTTTATTCTAATCATTTTATGATCACGTTCTTCTCAAAACTTTCACAATTATCGATTTTACTGTTATATAGAAATAAAGAAATAGAAAAGTAAATAATGAATAGACATTGCATATTTATTTATATTAAAAGTACCTACGTATGATTAGGGTTGCCGTATTTTGTGAGGAGCGCGATTTAATTAACATTTAATTATTATACATTTTATTTTGAGCAGTTCAATAAAATAATGATATTGTTACTCAGTAATATAATGTTTTAATTTAATGCAACATTGTATTTTCAGATTGTCTGTTTCTGTAGTTATTGCTTATGCTCGCATCTCGCATCATAAAGCCTAGTAGAAGGGGCAATTCTACGCTTTTAGAGCGTACATACGCATTTTCGTCATAAAATATTGATTTAAATTTTTTAAGAATTTGTTAAATTTGCTTAATTGTAAAGAACTCTATATTATCTTACTTTGCATTAAAACACGTTTGACCTTGAAAATTATTGAAAATTCGCCTGCGGCGCATTTTATTTTTACAACAAAAATATCGACCCACCTTGTAAAAAAGTCTGCGGGCGCCCATGTTTTGACATATGTCAATATTACAAATATTCAAATTATGTACTTTGTTTCACATGTTTATTACTTCAGAATAAAGTATGCCGTATTTAGAACGATAGGCTAACGTTATCTGTATGTACTTTTTTATACTAAATATCAATAGTACGTCAGGGGAATATCGGTACAAAAGAAAAATACATTAAATCAAACAGCTTTCAAAATGCCACCGTAGTTTTAAATAAATAAAAAAACGTTATCTGTATGTATATTGAAGATCATTATATTTTCATTTTATTTTATTTTCATTTTGTAGACCGTTGTTGACAAGTCAGTATGGTAATAATATTACCATACAGATACAGTTATTACTTAGTTACCAGCCTACTTTTGTACATGCAAACAAAGGAATAATATCCTGAAACTGGTAAAAAACTTTACAGTTTATGGTACCTCCCAAATCACTCAAATACACGTCGGTATATTACGATTACCTATAATTGTTGAGCGTGGAATTAAAACCTTAAAACCTCTTAAGAACAGAACACCTACGGTAGCTAACTCTATCTGCGAGTGTGTGTGTGGGATTGTTTGTAGAAGTTTGTATTCAATTTGGGCTCACCGACAAAGTTTCGCGAACGAAAATAATGGGAACTAATGGAAGAAACTTTGCCATAAATATTAAAGTTGCAACACCTGTTGATTCTGAAATGGGTTATAAATTATAGAACTTTGCATGATGCTTCCACAAGTTTTACGATAGTTTTCTCCTAACAAAAATTAAGTTTACATTTATGTATTTAACTTTTTTTATAAACAATCACGATCACTCATCTGTTTCACTTCAAATTCAATCAAAATTAATTCCAAATTTCTTTCCATTCCGTGAATGTTTCAGTGATTTACTATTCCATTCACGTTCCATATCGGATGTCTGGATATCTGGATATCTATCCGAATTCGCCCAGAGACCAAATCTGCTGAGAGTTCCCCCGGAAACGGCTGTTGCTTCACAAAAACAAACGTCACTTCCGTTGAAAGAATAGAATATTCAATTCGCAGAACGTGAGATATAAAGACGTAAAGAGAAAAATTCTAAAAAGACTAGATTTGCATCAAGAATGAGAAGGAAATGTCAAAGATGTTTTATAATTTAATAAGGTCTGTTCTGGGATAGAAATCGGGGTTCAAAAACAACCATTTTTACCTCCCGCTACCCTTGGTAAGGGAGGTATAGGATCCTGCTAAAAATCGCATATCGAGATTTTGTTAGACCACGTTTTACGGTCCCTAGAATCCAATTTTAACATTTTCACGATGATGTCTGTGTGTGTGTGTGGTGTATGTATGTGTATGTGTGTGTGTGTGTGTGTGTGTGTGTGTGTGTATATGGGTGTGTGTGTATATGTGTGTGTGGATCCTCCACTCTAACTCAAATACTATCATTCAAAAAAATTTGAAACCTTGTATTTCTACCTTATTCTAATATGGGAAAAGACCAATAGATTTTGGTATATATCAGATAAACGGAAATAGCACTTTACTTAAGATATAAACACGTAAAGAGAAAAATTCTAAAAGACTAGATTTGCATCCAAGATGAGAAGGAAATGTCAAAGATGTTTTATAATTTAATAAGGTGTGTTCTGGGATAGAAATCGGGGTTCAAAAACAACCATTTTTACCTCCCGGTACCCTTGGTATAGGGATCGTGCTAAAAATTGTATATCGAGATTTTGGTAAATGACCACGTTTTAAGGTCCCTAGAATCCAATTTTAACATTTTCTCGATGATGTATGTGTGTATGTGTATGTGTGTGTATATGTGTGTATGTGTGTGTGTATATGTGTGTATGTGTGTGTGTGTATGTGTGTGTATATGTGTGTGTGAATCCTTCACTATAACTCAAATACTATATTCCAAAAAAATTTGAAACCCTGTATTTCTACCTGATTCTAATATGGGAAGAGACCATTAGATTTTGGAGTATATCAGATAAACCGGAAATGGCAGTTTACTTGAAACTCAAAATAGATTTTCTTCGAAAAATACCTTCACATGTTAAGTTTTCAAGATTTGTGTCATTGTAAAAATTAAAGATTATTAAATTTTCTACAGATCTTTTCTACAATACTTTTTCTATATATTTTATGAATAAATTTATAAAATTATGTATAATTTTAATCCCGGAGTCTATGCTTTAAACAAGCAAAACTCCTTGGTTACACAGTTCATATCTCAAATGTATGTAACTGACAGATAAATGTCACTGTCAAAGAACTAATATCAAATTAATAATAGTTTTAAAAAGAAAATAGTAAATAGAACCATAGTTATATAGAATGGATCTTAATACAGTTTCCGCAATAACTAAATATGTAAGTATGTATATTTAAATTAATAAAACTTAAATAGCGGGAGGTTTTGTGTTGGCCACATCAGATAATTTTTCTTGGAGTGCATTCAAAATCATTTAACTAGAGGTACTAGGATCGGGCCTCAAAAAATTGTTTAATTAAGTTTTCACTTAACTTTCGCAAGTTGATGATTTTCGTATAAATAAAATTGTTCGTAAAACATGGTCACCCATCTTATATTTAGATGCACTGATATAAGCTTGAATTCTTATTAATTTTCTAAAGAAAATGTGTTTCAAATTTCACATCTAACAAATATAATATACAATTATAACAACATATGTTGTCGTCGGAAACTTTTGGGTATAAAAAACTGTTTTTCATTTTAAATTTATATATCTGCCCTTAAATACACTAGCTTGTATATAATTTGCATCCTAATGTCCCTTATTTTAATATAAATACAACTTATTTGAATATAAAAACCATTAAAAATCAATTCAGTGTAAACAAAAAAATAGGGTTAAAACTCACCGAAACATTCTTGCTTTTAACTCAATTTCTCGATAAAAAAAATTGTATAAAACCACAATACACATTATTGAACACACTTTATGCACACTTTAAATATATTTTCCGTGCTTAAAACTCCGTAAAAATATAGTTTTTTAAGAAAAATCCATGACCGTGACATTAAACAAAAGCGACGTATTATTACTAAAAATCTGACTAACAAAACAAAAGCAGACACGTTGCAAAACAACTGACAAAATGCGGAGAGCGAAATTTGAATTTATTTTTGATATATTTGAAGACTTGAAGTTAATATTAATGTAGTTCTAAGTGCCATTTTTGTACAAATTGTTTTTTATCTCCCGCTATCCTTGGTAACGGAGGTATAGGGATCGTGCTAAAAATTGCATATCGAGATTTTAGTAAATGACCACGTTTTAAGGTCCCTACAATCCAATTTTAACATTTTCACGATGATGTCTGTGTGTATGTGTGTGTGGATCCTCCACTGTAACTTAAATACTATCATTCAGAAAATTTTGAAACCTTGTATTTCGAACTTTTTCTGTAATGGAACGAGCCCATTAGATTTTGGTGAAAGTCGGATAACCGGAAATGGCACTTTACTAGAAGCTCAAAATAGTTTTTCTTCGAAAAATACCTTTAAATATAATTTTTTCGAGATTAATGCTATTATAAAAATTAAAGATTATTAAATTTTCTATAAAATAAATAAATATAAATATATCATCACGGCTTATTACCCATTGCTGGATGTGCCAATCTGCTTGTACACAGATATCGGTAATGATGAAATATTTGCACCGTGCGGGTGCTTACAAGGCGTCACCTCACGGGCACTCAATGCTGACGCGGAGAGTGCACCACAGGGGTCAATTTTGTGCCATTTAAAATTGGAAATATTTGGCGTCGGTCGGGGTCGAACCCGGTTTCCCAGATTCGCGACCTGACACTCAGGCACACGGCCACGAGACTCCTTAATACATTTATACTTTTTCTATATATTTTATGGATAAATTTATAAAATTATCTATAATTTAAATCCCAGAGCCTACGCTTTATGCAAACAAAACGCAGTTATTCAAATGTATGTAACTGACAGATAAATGTCATTATCAAAGAATATTAGTAACGTTTTAAAATGAAAAAATCTGATGTGGCCAGCACATAACCTCTCGCCAGATATTTTACCTGGTTGTACGCATAAACCGAAAAATATTTTTAAATACAAATACATATATTCATGTCTCACTACAAAATAATTATTTTAAAATAAATTATGTACAATACATTTTATTTATATTCGGTATCCTGATTTTTTTTTCTACTTTCCTTTTTTTTCTTTTATTCGTCATTTTTTCGCAAATTCCTTTTATATTCTTTTTTACGTATATTCTTTTGCGTTGTTGACTTTTTATTTATTTTCATAATATTCATAATGATGTACAAATATTTTTGACAGTGGCATACAAATATTTTTGATAGTGACATTTATGTGTGAATTACAAACATTTGAATTTCTTGCCTTGAAGTAGTTTGATTTAAGAATTTTTAC
The DNA here is from genome assembly GCA_963082715.1 of Harpalus rubripes. Classification (NCBI taxonomy): domain Eukaryota; kingdom Metazoa; phylum Arthropoda; class Insecta; order Coleoptera; family Carabidae; genus Harpalus; species Harpalus rubripes. Next base: position 54,716,250 of record OY720459.1, read on the forward strand.
ATCAAATTATTTTATATGCATTTCTTTATCTCTAAATCTATAGAAGATATAATAATGAATTTATATTTATCGAATAAAGAATTTAACGTTCTTTAATATAAGTATTTACATAAATTTTCGATAAATAATATTTAGAAGATTTTTTTCTTGTAACTACTACTTCCGGTTATCCAATTGTTACCAAAACTGACTCGACTCTTCCCATTATTGTTAGATTGAGGAATCCGTAGTTAAAAATGTCATAAGTCTTATAGTATTTGAGTTATGGTGAATCCAACATCCACACACACACACATCCCCACACACACACACACACACACACACACACACACACACACACACACACACACACACACACACACATCCACACACACACACATACGGACATCATCGTAAAAATGTTATAATCGGATTCTAGGGACCTTAAAACGTGCTTATTCACTAAAATATGGATATGCGATTTTTAGCATGAATACAATACCTCTCTTAGCGAGAGGTAAAAAGTAAATAGAACAATAGAAAAGGAATTCCATACAGTTTCCAGCATAAGTAAATATGTAGGTATGTATTTATATTAATAAAAATGTTTAAGCTAATCCTCATTTTTGGATTAGTGAATTCTATTCTATCCTGGTATTTAAAATTACAAGGTAGAAACTTGGATTAGATTAGACTATATTTTAAGATATAAACTGTCAAAATTAGAGTAAAATTCACTAATCCAAACATAAGGATTGACTTAATCTTTTTTGTGACTCGGGCTGTAATGGCGGGATGTGTTGGCTACACCAAATTTTTTTACAGGAATAATAATTTAAGTACCTAGCTCTGTAATATAAATAGGTTCACAATACATATTGTTGTCTTCAATTCATTATATGCCTCTTACATTGTTCTCCCCATCTTCCAGTGGTCCTCAAGAATGAATTACCACGAATCCTGCATACTGCGCGTATATTTCAGGTAAAATGTTGTTGACAGGACCCACACTTAGTCCTGTCACGATATTCATCGTGTCTGACGTATGTCAAAATGGATTATCAACATTTGTTATGAAGTCTGACAAGTGGGATGAACAAGGTTAAATGCAGGGTGCTATAAATGGTTTCCCTCACATTGTAAATTACATGACGTATGCCCCACAAGTTTTGACACAAATTTCAACAATTAAAAAATCTGGTGTGTCCAACATAATACCTTCCGCCATTTACAGGCCGAGTCAAAAAGGATTACGAGTAAGTTAATCCTTATTTTTGGATTAGCGAATTTTACGCTAATTTTGGCAGTTTATTTCTTAAAATCACACATCCATGCCTTAGTTGGATTCGAACCCAGCGCCCCGACGGCACTCATGACATGAGGCGTTGCTCTAACCATTGAGCCACCGGAGCTATAATGAAATGAAGATTAAATTTTAAATACCGGGATAGAATAGAATTCACTAATCCAAAAATGAGAATTAGCTTAAACATTTCTGTGAATCGTTAATTTTTATTAATCTAAATACATACCTACATATTTACTTATGCTGGAAACTGTATTGAATTCCTTTTCTATTGTTCTATTTACTTTTTTTCTTTTTAAAACGTTACTAATATTATTTTGAAATGATTAGTTCTTTGATAGTGACATTTATTTGTCAATTACATATATTTGAATAACTATGTTTTGTTTGTTTAAAGCGTAGGCTCTGGGATTTAAATTATAGATAATTTTATAAATTTATCCATAAAATATATGGAAAAAGTATTAATTAATCTAATGGGCTCTTTCCATTGCAGAAAAAGTTCGAAATACAAGGTTTCAAAATTTTGTGAATGATAGTATTTGAGTTAGAGTGGAGGATCCATACATACATACATTCACACACACACACAAACACACACACATACACACACATACACACACACACACATACACACACATACACACATACATACACACACACGCACGCGCGCGTGCACACACACACACACACACACACACACATACACACACATATATACATACACACAGACATCATCGTGAAAATGTTAAAATTGGATTCTAGGGACCTTAAAACGTGGTCATTTACCAAAATCTCGATATGCGATTTTTAGCACGATCCCTATACCTCCCTTACCAACGGTAGCGGGAGATAAAGAAATGTGTTTACTAAACGTGTTCTAATACTTATGCCGGTATTCATAAAAATTAATAAAACGCTTCGTAATAAAACGAACTGTAATAATTTAACAATCGTTAAATATGAGGGTTGCGCTGAAATTTTTTTAGTTATTAAAAGACCGTTGCATTTTTAAACCAAAAATCTTTATTGTTTTTCAAAATATTCTCCATTCAGACTAATACACTTGTGCATTCTTTGAAACCACTTTTTAAAACATTTGGAAAATTCATTTTCTGAAAGGTTCTCGAAAATTCTTTGAAATTCTATAACTGTTGCATCTGCGCTGGAAAATCTTTTACCTTGCATCATTTTTTACCTTCCGTCACCTTTAGGTTTTAGGTAAGGAAGGTATTGTCTTTGGTCAAAAAATTCGATGATGAGTTTTTAATGAATAAGCACGTTTTAGAGTCCCTAGAATACGATTTTACTATTTTTACGGTGATGTCTGTATGTATTATGTATGGATGGATGTATGTATGTGTGTGTGTGATTTTTTCGGATCGCATAACTCCAACACCACCTTTTCAAAAATTATAATTTTTGTGTATTCCTCTTTTTTACATCCATATGAAGAGCTGATTAGATTTTGGTTATAATTTCTTGACCGGAAGTACCCTAATTTGAAGATTTTAACAGTTTTTCTTGAAAAACGCTGTTAAATATCATTTTTACCTTCCGTCACCTTTAGGTAAGGAAGGTATTGTCTTTGGTCAAAAAATTCGATGATGAGTTTTTAATCAATAAGCACGTTTTAGGGTCCCTAGTATACGAATTTACTATTTTTACGATGATGTCTGTATGCATGTGTGTGTGTGTGTGTGTGTGTGTGTGTGTGTGTGTGTGGATGTGTGTGTGTGTGTGGATGTGTGTGTGTGTGTGTGTGTGTGTGTGTGTGTGTGTGTGTGTAACAAAATTTTCGTCTGCGATAACACTAATACTACAGTTTCAAAAATTATATTTTTTTCGTATACTTCTTCGTTTACATCCATATGAAGAGCTGATTAGATTTTGGTTACAATTGGTCAACCGGAAGTACCATCATTTGAAGATTTTAACAGTTTTTCTTGAAAAAACTATGTTAAATATCATTTTTTCACATTTAATGTTATTATAAATATTAAAGAATATTTTATTCTCTATACGATTTGACTGCATTTTATACTTAATATTAAATGGATAAAGAGTTAAAAAATTGTAAAGAAATTAAATTTCATAAAGTAGCTATAGCTATGAAAACAGCTACTATATTAAGAAAATTCTGATTGAAAGATGTCAGTGTCAAGTGAAATTGACATAGTGTGTTTGTCTTATAATTTTATTGGAAATATAGGATCTCTTGCTTTCTGTATGAAATTTGTATAAAATACATACAACTGCTTTAAGGTAATGTACAAGAAATAATAATAATAAATCTTTTATTTCTGCAGATACATTACACTGTATATAGAAAACGTCACAAAATAATAATTTAAGACATAACTTTTCTGTATAAAATTTGCATAAAATACATGCAGCTGCCGGAAGGTAATGTACAAGAAATAGATTATTTAGCAAGGAACTTTCCGTATGAAATTTGTACAAAATACATAGAACTGACGGAAGGTAATGTGCTGGCCACATCAGATTTTTTCATATTTAATGTTGTTATAAATATTAAAAAATATATTATTCGCTATACGATTTGATTACATTTTATACTTTATATTCAATGGCTATAGAGTTAAAAAATTATAAAAAAAATAAATTTCGTAAAGCAGCTGGTAACATCTACTATTTTAAGAAAATTCTGATTGACAGATGTCAGTGTCAAGTGCAATTGACATAGTATACGTTATAATTTTACTGGAAATATAGCAATTTTCTGTGTGGAATTTGTACAAAATACATAGAAGTGACTTAAGGTAATGTACTGGAAATATGGAATCTTTTGCAAGAAACTTTCTGAGTGGAATTTGTACAAAATATATAAACCGATGCGACGGAAGGTAATGTGCTGGCCACATCAGATTTTTTAATAGTTGGAAACAAAAAAAAATCGCACGACGCCAGATCTGGGCTATACGGAGGATGAGTTACCAATTTAACTCCCGAATCTTTCAAAAAATCCAATGTTCTGGCAGCAGTGTGGGAGGATGCGTTGTCATGATGGACTAAGATGTTATGCAAATCGGTCCTTTGGCGACCTGTTTGTAATTTTTCAAAACTCTGTGGTAAAGCCAATTCGAAGTACCATTCAGAATTAACAGTTCTGCGATCTTCAAGTGGAATAACAGCAACAGGACGACTTCGGTGGAAAAAACAGCAATCATTTTCTTATTGACGCTTCTGCCACGAATTACTTTTGTGGGCAAGTCTTCATCTTCGAACACCCAACACTAGACTGCTGTTTAGTTTCAGGGTCGTAACAGATCATAAATAAATCTCTGTAGATGCCATATAATCTTTGTATATCATTACAGTCTTTGCTTTATCTTTTTCTTGTTTCTTTTCAATGTGTAAATCCAAGTCAAACAATAATAAAGTTAGAAATAATGAAATCTGAGACAGTGCTAACAAGAAACGTGCCTCGTATCCGAATATTTTAATATAAACGACTCAAACTCCGCAAATACATTTCAAACAAAATATAACATCTTCCATGTTTTACATAATTTTCTCTGAACAGTCGCAGAATGTAAAGTAGTCACTATGTCTACAAGTTTGTAAAATGAACAACGTAAAATAGCAATAAAGAAGAATAAGTAATATTCGAGTCTGCTCATTTTGTACTACTAACTAGAGAAAATGAAAGACTTGCAATAACTATGACTTAGTTAATAGGCATTTATTTACTTGAACATGGATTTCGAATTTCAAAAAGGCGATAATAGAAGACTTGAAATTATTGATTACGTGTTGAATAGAGTAGGTGAGTGACATACATGTTCAATTAAGGTGTCAAGGGTGTGATATTTTATGGATAAATTTATAAAATTAACTATAATTTAAATCCCGTAGCTTACGCTTTAAACAAACAAAACTCCTTTATTAAGCAGTTATTCAAATCAAATGTATGTAACTGACAGATAAATGTCACTGTCAAAGAACTAATCATTTCAAATTAATAATAGTAACGTTTTAAAAAGAAAAAAGTAAATAGAACAATAGGAAAGGTAATCAACACAGTTTCCAGCATAAGTAAATATGTAGGTATGTATTAATAAAAATTAACGATCTACAAAAAAGTTTAAGCTAATCCTCATTTTTGGATTAGGTACTGTATTATATTCTATCCCGGTATTTAAAATTTAATCTTCATTTTATTATCAAAAATAAGGATTAGCTTAATATTTTTTGTGACTCGGTCTAGATATGGCGGGAGGTATTGTGTTGGCCTCCCGCTACCCTTGGTAAGGGAGGTATAGAGATCGTGCTAAAATCGCATATCGAGATTTTGGAAAATGACCATGTTTTAAGGTCCCTAGAATCCAATTTTAACATTTTCACGATAGTGTCTGTGTGTATGTGCGTGTGTGTGTGTGTGTGTGTGTGTGTGTGTGTGTGTGTGTGTGTGTGTGTGTGTGTGTATGTATGTATGTGTGGGTGTGTATGTGTGTGTATTCTAATATGGGAAAAAGCTTGAAGCTCAAAAAGTTTTTCTTAGAAAAATACATTTAATTATTATTTCTCGAGATCTGTGTTATTATAAAAAATATAGTATATTAAGTACTAAGAACGGTAACGACAGTTCACTGATCGAAGACAATGTTCGCTCAGTCCCCAATTTTGTCTGAGATCGGTAATTCCGTAACGTTCGTGATGCTTATACTATTTTTGCACGATCGACACAAAAAATTTAAAAGAAAAATACGATTTGAAAATTATTTTGACATATTAATTTTTATTTGTCATTTTTGAAGTAAGCTTTGATTTTTGTTTTTATTTATTTACCGTCTCGCCTCCTGAACGGTAAGTGAAGCACATCACTTACCGACGTGAGTCACATCACTTACCGTTCAGTAATTTGTAAATAAGACCTACTGTCTTGGAAACACTATCGGTAAGAATAAAAAATAACCCGATAGTACAAAAAAGTAAAGCACGTTCTTAAATTATTTCTTAAATTATTTTAAATAAAAAATTTAATTATGGCAAATTTAAGAGCCAGAGGAAAAAGGATGAACGTCAATTTTCTAGGAAAAAGATATGATTGGTACTTATAGATTGAAGGTGGGCGCTTTTAAATAGTATGTGTAAAGGAGGCACAACGGTAACAATCCTAAGATACAGGCCTCAGAAATTGTAAGACAAGATCTAAAAAGGATGACTGTCCAAGCGTCAGGGTATAAAAAGATGAATGTTCGACAGCGATATGCGCAAATTGTAACTTGGTCAACCGATTTCTGTTCATTACTCGTACTGAACAGAAATTTGTTAAGCTAAGAGCGATGTCAGTGGCTATCTGATGAAATTCCGTAACTCAGTAGTTAATTTTTAGCAACTGGTTAAAAATTTAACCAATTAAGTACCTATGTTGACAATATAACAAACAATTGGATACAATTTATAACCAGTTGCTAAAAATTAACCCCTGAATTACACAATTAATAAAACCACCAAACGACGCAAAAATTTTGGACGAGTGACTGATGTAGCGAAAAAGCTCCGACTGCAAAGTCATGAAACTGGTGAAGATTTTTCCTGCGAACATTTGAAATGTTATATAACCAACGTTTCAGAACCAATTCCAATAACTTGTCATTGAATTTCAAAAATATGGGAGTTCATGGACTTTCATAATTATTTCTACCTATAGTCTATTCCACGAGATCTTTCATTAAACCAGGACTTCGAACCGGAGCTGAATCAAAAACCGTAAACCGGAAAAAATAACGGAGAAATTCTGTTAGGTCCCACATAAGTTGAAACTTGACCCATCTATGGGTATAATAATTTTCAGAAATGACCAATCTGAGTTTCGAAATAAGATTAATACATTTTGTCATTCCAAAAGCATTAGATGGGGTTTCAAACTTTAAAATTCGTGTAATGAAAAAACAAATTTTTTGACATTTATCTTTTTTCCCCTGGCTCTTGGCAGTTTGATGTCGGAAGAACGATTTTTTCTGTGTTGTGAAAGGCGGTTTTTAATAATTAACCCCGGGCGGCAAAATGTCTTAAGTCGGTACTGCAATACAGATATACAGCATTTCAAAAAACATACTTGAAATTATCCAAATCAAATTGTTAAGGGTGAAATTAAGTATTAAAAATTGAATTTGACATTTCTTAAAACATCGTTTTAGTTAAAACCGTGATCGTAGTACGAGCGTTTGATTTTAGTTATTATGAAAGTTGAAATATTAATCATTTCATCTTCTCCATCAGTCTCTAGATCAAATTATTCCTCAAATCTAAACAGCATGCTGTGTATTCCCCAATCTTCCTCAAAATAGCGTTGTGTATCTACATAAACAAACACACAGAACGTCCGATTCATCGTATATGTAATTAGTTAGGACTACGTCGCTCGTACCCTAACCTTTACCTTGCGTATCTAGCACAAAGCTCAGCTTCAAAGCTCCGCAAGGGAACTTATTTGACTTCCACGAGCTTTCAAATGTCATGAGAAATAGTTGTGCGGGCAGTTTATGATCTAGTTTGGAGATTATTATTGTCTTTTGTCGATACGAGGGTGATTAGATTTTGGTTATAATTGATCAACCAGAAGTACCCTCATTTTATGATTTTTAATGAAAAAACATTGCTAAATATTATTTTTCCGTATTTGAGAAATCGTGGATCCAACATCCACACATCCACACACACACACACACACACACACACACACACACACACACACACACACACACACACACACATTCAAACACACATACGGCCATCATCGTAAAAATTCATAGACACAACTTCCAGATTTAGTAGATGAAGAGGTACCACTCACTTTTCGTATTAACGAATGGTTCCAACACGACGGGGCACCACTTCATTTTAGTCGAGAAGTGCGGGAAATTTTGGACCAACAGTATCCTGACCGTTGGATAGGACGTGGTGGTCCACGAAATTGGCCCACGCGGTCTCCCGATTTAAATCCTTTGGATTTCTTTCTTTGAGGACATGTGAAAAACTTCGTTTACAGAGAACCCATTGACACAGAGGAGGAGCTCAGAGGCCTTTACAACAGTTACTCCACAAATGATTATGGACTCTACATTGAGCCTGTTAAGAAAGGCGCGATTATGTTTACAAATGAACGGAGGACATTTTGAGCATCTGCTCTGATTGAATCGTTCCATGGGTGTTATTACCATTGTATAAATTGCATTACAATAAAAACGGTTCTTTTTAGAACCACTATTTGTTGTTTTAATCTCAAAGAATTCAAATGACAATAATATTTTCGTTTAACACATTTTACACAGCTGCTACAGCACGTTGCACTGTACGATATAAATGATGATCTCGGATGACACCTTCGCTAACCTAAATTTGTAGACAGTGAAAAGTCAACTCTAAAGTGTCAAAATTACAGTAAGTCAAACAAATTTTGTAACACACTAGCAGTATTTTTAAAACCTAGCAACCAGTTTTATTTTGTAATAATATCATCACACCTCAAGATATCCTTCCGGGATTGGTGGATTAAAAAGTCTTGTAACTCCGTTATGCAAGCAGCCGCAAATTATTTTCTTCTATTTGTTGGCTAGTGTCGTCGGCAAGTGTCAGTTTCGTTTGGGGCACGAGTTGTGAGACATCTGTATAATCTAAACAAAATTGCACTGTATGGAACTGACGGAAGGTAATGTTATTGCCACATCAGATTTTTTCATATATAATATCATAAGATCATAAGTGGTAAATTTTTGCCGGAAAATTTTTCAGATTGTTACAAGAGCCGGTTGCCTAGCAATTTATTGAGTGGCATTGACAAAAAAATTACGAGTTGTCAAACGAGTAATTTTTGATCAATGTCACGAAATAAATTGGCAACAGGCTCGAGTAAAGCAATCGGAAAATTTTTCCAGGATAAAATTTAACCACGAATGGTATTCGGATGACTATTTCCAAAATAAAAATCAGGTAATCATTTATATAATTTTTTTCTTGACAAAAATCTTGTAAATATTTATTGTGTTTCGAGGTATTATGTTTCAGTTTGCATTTTCAACGTTTTAAATATACTCCTGTCCAAATCGACTCGTTTTTAATAAAAACTGATAACACTGAAAATATACAGACTTTGACAGGTATGTAAACAATATGTTTCTAAATGTCAAATTTTTTTCGCTTATCAAAACTCACTTACTTGTAAAAATACATCTTATTGGCTTAAAGGGTGCGAAAAAACTTTTGTGACGGTGTTTTGTCGAAATGAAACTTGGTAACTAAGTAAAATCCTGAATTTGGATTGGTTTATATATTTATGAGTGAAATAGTCAATAAAATTTTGACGTTATCTCGTATAAAAAGGGACATAATTTATTCGTTTCATAAAACCAACCAGACTATTTCTCCAAGGAATTCTCATGCAAAAAGAAGAAAGTACACCTCAACTAATAATTAATTCAAACGTAAAACGTATAATCCACATCTTTCTCATTTTTTGCAACTTTAAATCTTCTTCTTAGTTGAATAGCATAATTTTCTTAATGACTATAAAACGAATTGAACTTTTATAGACGTTCCACTGAAATTAAAACAAATAAAACTCTTTTGCTCTTCATCCAAACTGTCTTTTCAATCCAGAATGAAAATAATGGATTGTCCCGGAAAGCTGTTACAATAGAATTGCCCTAGTTGTTTTTAGATGGAGTATTTTACAGGAACATAAAATTATTATACGATGTCATTGATCGAAATAATGAATTTTGATTTGTTTAGGCGTAATTCATATACATAAAATTATCATGAAACAACGATTTAGAATTTAATTGCTGTAATTTACAATCACAATTAATTACCAATTTTGTATTATTAATTTCATATTAATAGGGCTGTTGAAAGAATGTTTATTTGCCTTCTATTATTTTTGTTTCTAATTAATTAATTATTGAAATTTGTGTAATATTCTTAAAAAGTCTCATGGTCTGAAATAGAATGTGACGTCAAATTCATACAGCTTAACGTACGACAAACTATAGCCTACGTTTATTTTTACCTCCCGCTACCCTTGATAAGGGAGGTATAGGGATTGTGCTAAAAAACGCATGTAGAATCCAATTTTAACATTTTCACGATGATGTCTGTGTGTGTATGTGTGGATCCTCCGTTCTAACTCAAATACTATCATTCAGAAAATTGTGAAAGCTTGTATATTTTTACCTTATTCTAATATAGGAAGAAGCCATTGGATTTTGGTGTAAATCAGATAACCGGAAATGGCACTTTACTTGAAGCTCAAAATAGTTTTTCTTCGAAAAAATATCTTTTAAATTTTGTACAGTTTTGTATTAATACTCTTTTTGTATATTTTATGGATAAATTTATAAAATTATCTATAACTGACAGATAAATGTCACTGTCAAAGAACTCAACAATTCAAATTAATTTAGTTTTAAAAAGAAAATAGTAAATAGAACCATAGTTATATGGAAGGGAACTTAATATAGTTTTCAACATAAGTAAATATGTAAGAAGGTAGGTATATTTGAATAAATAAAAATTAAATGTTGGGAGGTATTGTGTTGGCCACATCAGCATTTTATCTTCCGTCACCTTTAGGTAAGGAAGGTATTGTCTTTGGTTAAAAAATTCGATGATGAGTTTTTAATGAATAAGCATGTTTTAGAGTCCTAGAATACGATTTTACTATCTTTGCGATGGTGTCTGTGTATGTTTGTGTGTGTGTGTGTGTGTGTGTGTGTGTGTGTGTGTGTGTGTGTGTGTGTATGTGTGTGTGTGTGTGTGTTTGACGATTTTTTCTTCGTCGATAACTCCGACATACAATTCTAAAATTTATAATTCTTTAGTATTCCTCTTCGTTATATCAATATGAAGAGTTGATTAGATTTTGGTTATAATTGGTCGACCGGAAGTACCCTCATATACATCACATTCAATGGATATTGAGTTAAAAAATTATAAAGAAATTAAATTTCACAAAGCTGCCAGCTATGTAATAATACTGGAAACAGTTAATATAATTTAAAAAATTGTAATAGACAGATGTCAATGTCAAATGCGATTGACATAGTATGTTAGTGTTTTAATTTTATTGCAAATATAGAACCAATTCTAAGCAACTTTCTGTATGGAATTTGTACAAAATACATAGAACTGATAGAAGGTAATATGCTGGCCACATCAATTTTTTTATTTAAGTATTTGCGAAACTAACAAACTATTATTTTGTTACTTTCAAAAATATTGCATAAAATTTCATTTAAAATACTTTTTATTTTTAACATAATCTTTTGAAATTCAATATTTCAGTAATAATTTCCTTACAACACAATATTTAAATAACAAACATTTTTGATTTTCTTTCCTGCTAAATTTTCCGTTCCTTTCCTTAGTAAAAATTCTGGTTTCGGGGCTTAATTATAATGGCAAATCAGACGCTATTTGCATAATAATATATTTCGGTTCCGAATCCCTTTTCGGGAATAAATTTCAGTTATCGACATTTGAATGGATATATCCTCGTAGAACCAGTGGCGTAACTAGAAAAAAAGATTCCAATGCGGAATTTAATTGGAATATTTTCTCATTTAATCTTTAATCATGGAAATATGGCTCAAATCCCATACTCAACAACAATGTGTTAATTAAATTAATATGTATTTGATCTGGAATACACGTAGAACACAAGCTTCACGTATCATTCCATTATTAGAAAAAACTCGAATAATCAATTTTGATATTACAAAGAGAACAGAACAGTAACTAATTAAATTAATGTACATATAGATGAAAAATAATGTACTACTATTGCCATATGGATTGTCACCCCAAATTTTTTACTGGATATAAAAATATGCAGTAAAAATTTGAAACAGAAACTATTTAAATTAATGTTCATAAAGATGAAAAATATCAGAACAGAACAGAAACTATTTAAACTAATGTACATTATAGATGAAAAATAATGTACCTACTTCTCTTGCCCTACGTCTTTTCACCCGCATTTTTTTACTGGATATAAAAGTATATGGCCTTCCCTTAATGTGCAGTTAAAATTCGAAACAGAAACTGTTTAAATTAATGTTCATAAAGATGAAAAATATCAGAACAGAACAGAAACTATTTAAATTAATGTACATAAAGATGAAAAATAATGCACTACTCTTGCCCTACGGCTTGTCACCCCAATTTTTACCTCTCGCTAAGAGAGGTATTGTATTCATGCTAAAAATCACATATTCAGATTTTAGTGAATAAGCTCGTTTTAAGGTCCCTAGAATCCGATTATAACATTTTTACGATGATGTCCGTATGTGTGTGTGGATGTGTGTGTGTGTGTGTGTGTATGCGGATGTGTGTGCGGATGTGTGTGTGGATGTGTGTGTGGATGTGTGGATATTGGATTCACGATTTCTTGATTACTATAAGACTTAAGACATTTTTAACTACGGATTCCTCAATCTAACAATAATGGGAAGAGTTGATTAAGTTTTGGTAACAATTGGACAACCGGAAGTAGTACTTACAAGAAAAAAATAATCTTATCAAAAATTTATGTAAATACTTATATTAAAGAACGTTAAATTCTTTATTCGATAAATATAAATTCATTATTATATCATCTATAGATTTAGAGATAAAGAAATAAATATAAAATAATTTGATGTAAAAATTATCAGATCAAACTACTTCAAGGCAAGAAATTCAAATGTTTGTAATTGACACATAAATGTCACTGTCAAAAATATGTGTATGCCACTGTCAAAAATATTTGTACATTATTATGAAGATTATGAAAATAAAAAAAGTCAACAACTCAAAAGAATATGCGTAAAAAAGAATATAAAAGGAATTTGCGAAAAAAATGACGAATATAAAGAAAAATAAAAGGAAAGTAGAAAAAGAAAATTTCAGGATATTGAATATAAAGAAAATGTATGTATTGTACATAATTTATATTAAAATATACCATAGATTTTGCAAATATATGTAAGAATTATTTGTAGTGAAACATGAATATATGTATTTGCATTTAAATTTTTTTTTCGTTTTATGCGTTAACCAAGTAAAATATCTGCCGACAGGTTATGTGCTGGCCACATCAGATTTTTTTACTGGATATAAAAGTATACGGCCTCCTTAATATGCAGTTAAAATTTGAAACAGAAACACATTTCATAATGGCAACCTTTTTATTATTACAAATAAAATATGGCACAATGCATAGAACACATATGTATGTATGTAGATATGAAATACCTTTTATAGAAATGTACTATTCTTTGCATTATTTGTATTCCCGATATTTAATAACGCAACATAAAGGAATAATAATATGCCTTTATACAGAACATATGCGAGTATTTATTCTTAAAATTACAAAATGTTGATATTGGCTGTCTTTGCATTAAGCAACAGAATTGTTGATAGAAACTATGACAATAAAAGTATTTTGAGACTAATTGAATGCAAGAAATTGAACGAATACGGATTCAATTTGTAATTTGCAAATTTATTTACTCGTGAAATTGTCAAAGCAGAATTTCTTATAAGAGAACAAAAATATACATCATGATTGGCAATTAAGCGTAATTGGAATAAAATATAAAAATATTTACACCTTTACCTTACTTCCTGTAGTTTTAAAGTTTACAGAAAATTTGCCTCCTATTTCAAAGAATTACATTACATTTTATAGTGTGCGATTTAAACATTTATCCTAACAAATGAGACACTAATCAAGCAATGCAATTAAATACAAGATTGGTGACCATTTTTCAATGACAATTGCAATTTCATGTAGGTTTCTGAAAGGAGATACAGATTGTTTTGGGAAAACAGAAACTCTGAACTTAATTGACTCGTTTCTCCATTAAAGATAATGTCAGACGTATAAGATCACCGCATCTTTAAACTAAATCTAAATTAATGGCTTGTGTGCTCTAAATTCGACAGAATGAACATGCAGTAACTGTTATAGCATTTAACGTACTTTCTGGCGTTTACGTGAATATTACAAACAATTCTTCTTGTAAATGCGACTATATTTCCCGTCTATGGTCGAGATTAGATTCATTATACACTTATACCTTTATTAGGGAAAGTAAGGTCTTGCAGATTCTTAAATAAAAATAAATAAATTTATCATCATGGCTTATTACCCATTGCTGGGTGTGCCAATCTGCTTTGTACGCAGATATCGGTAATGATGAAATATTTGCACCGTTCGGGCGCTTACCAGGCGTCACCTCACGGGCACTCATTACTGGCGTGGAGAGTGCACCACAGGGGTCAATTTTGTGCCATTTAAAATTCGAAATATTTGGCGTCGATCGGGATCGAACCCGGTTCCCCAGATTCGCGACCTAACACTCAGGCACCCGGCCACGAGACTCCAGGTTCTTAAACATATATTAGTGACCGATTTCACAACTGTATTGGAAAGAGCCCATTAGATTTTGGTGAAAATCGGATAACCGGAAATTTCACTTTACTAGAAGCTCAAAATAGTTTTTCTTCGAAAAATACCTTTCAATGTTACTTTTTCGAGAATAATATTATTATAAAAATTAAAGATTATTAAATTTTCTATAGATTTGCATTAATATTTTTTCTATATATTTTACGGATAAATTTATAAAATTATCTATATTTCAAATCCTAGAGCCTACGCTTTAAACAAACACAACGCAGTTATTCAAATGTATGTAACTGACAGATAAATGTCACTATCAAAGAACTAATAATTTCAAAATAATATTAGTAACGTTTCAAAAAGAAAAAAGTAAATAGAACAATAGAAAAGGAATTCAATACAGTTTCCAGCATAAGTAAATATGTCGATATGTATTTAGATTAATAAAAATTAACGATTCACAAAAATATTTAAACTAATCCTTATTTTTAGATAAGTGAATTCTATTCTATCCCGGTATTTAAAATTTAATCTTTATTTTATTATAGTTCCGGTGGCTCAATGGTTAGAGCAACGTCTCATGTTGAGTGCTTTCGAGGCTCTGGGTTCGAATCCCACTAAGGCATGGATGTGCGTGAATGTAAACCCACTCTGTAATTGGGATTTAATCCTGTTGAGGGGTTTAAAAAAGGTAGTTTCTTGGATTAGATAAAACTATATTTTAAAAACTAAACTGTCAAAATTAGAGTAAAATTTGTTAATCCAAAAAACTTAATCTTTTTTGTGATTGGGGCTATAAATGATGGGAGGTATTGTGTTGGCCACACCAGATTTTTTCTTTTGAAATTCTAATAAGTACGTTCTACAGTATTATTAATTATGATTTTCTGTTAAAATTTCTGTGTATATTATGCACAGTAGCAGTTTAAAAATATACTTTTGAGTTGGCGCCAAATTATACTGCCTGTGACGTCAGAAAGACATTAGCTAATGACGAAACTGGAAATATAAGCCGCACCTTCATTGGTTAGGTCCTTTCGAACGTCATCAGGCGAAAGGGGAAGCAGAAATTCAAACATTATAATTTCAAAGACAATTTTCTCATGAATAAAGAATAATACGAAAAAAATAAAAAATAGGGGCTAAATATTTTTTCTTATTCTTTTGAATGAAGCAAAGAAAAAAATCCGTGCAACACTTTATTGTTAACACCAAAATTCTTGCAATACGAGACGCGGTTGAAATATAAAATGGAACTTATTTCATTGTTAAAAAACTGTTAGATTCTTTTGTATTTAAATATTTGATTTACAGGAATGCTTTTCCATTTTAAATTACAGGAATTTCCATAAAATTTGTATAAAGTTTAATGCAATTCGAATTGGTAAAATGCTTACTGCGCTTGTTAAAAAGTTAAAGTGCATTTGTAAGAATATTTAACGTCGTTAAACAAATTTAAAAGCGGTTAAAATTAAACGAAACCTTTCAAACACACGGTCTCTTGTAAAGTGATTTTTGTTTTGTTTGTTTTCACTGTTTACTGAAGGAATAGTTAAAATGCACAACTATTTATATTTTTTCTAGTGTTCAATTTATTTATTTATGTCCAATGAGGTGTTGCACGGTTTTTTTTCTTTGCTTTAATCAAAAGAATAAGAAAAAATATTTAGCCCGTATTTTTTATTTTTTTCGTATTATTCTTTATTCATGAGAAAATTGTCTTTGAAATTATAATGTTCGAATTTCCGCTTCCCCTTTCGCCTGATGACGTCAGAATAAAACTAACCAATGAGGGTGTGGCTTACATTTGCCTCCGACGGAATTTAAACGAGTGACAGTCATGACAGCTGTCAACTACTACTGATTTTTGTATTTGGAAATAATCAAACATGGTTGTAAAAAAGTGTTTTGTGCAGTGTGCCCAAATAGAACTGATAATAGGGAAGCATAAAACACAGTGCCTCAAAACGAAGAAAGAAGAATGAAATAGTTGTCGCAAGTAAAGATAAAAACATAAAAT
This sequence comes from Harpalus rubripes, assembly GCA_963082715.1. Taxonomy (NCBI): domain Eukaryota; kingdom Metazoa; phylum Arthropoda; class Insecta; order Coleoptera; family Carabidae; genus Harpalus; species Harpalus rubripes. The sequence goes on from OY720459.1 coordinate 54,732,972, forward strand.
CAAAACTTCTTTGTTGTAAAGATCATTTTGATGTAAATATAAATATTTTTATAATTAAATAAGAACTATTGAATACATTTATTTTTTAGCTGGAAAATGATGCACTCAGGCTACGGTTTCTTATACCGGCTAATCTTTGCACTATTGGACCATAAGAGAGGTTGATAAATCCAGGATAAAATATTATTAGACGGTATTGCTTAAGACCACTACTGACGATAATGTCAATCTCCAACTGAAGAAGATCTATTCCAAACAATGTGTCGCTGGAATATGTTTTATATATGTTTTAATAATATTGTATTCTGTATGTTCCTGACACGAAATAAATCCAAAAGTCAAAATAGAAAATAAAGTGTGTGTGTGTGTCATAAAGTATCAGGTGTCAACTAAAATGGAAAAAAAGAGAGAACGGGGGAAAATTACTCAGAAATAGACAAAGAAAACATGTTGGAGATAAATAATTGTAAAAATAATATATGGGATTAAATTTATAATGAATTTAATTTAATTAATGTTGACATGTGTCAAATTTATTTTACACAATAAAATTTACTTCCTCGAACATCGGTGGAGTAATTTATTCTGTAGATTTACTTAGCTAGTATTTTTATTCTTGTTTTGACGAAAATCTCTGGAATAAACTATTTTACTTCAGGAGTAAATTTTACTTTGCTAGTGCTTTACTTATCCATCTTTTATAATACTGGGCATGAAACTATGAAATATAACGCTATAATATAATAATAAATAACTAAGAACTACGCTAAAGAACCAAAAATTACGCTGCACTATACGTCAGACCTTATGTCACACAGTTGTCATTAAAGCAATCATTGACGTTGATGTATGATACATTTGTTTTTTTTTTTATCATCTTTCGAGTTTTGTCATTGGCTAATATATGTCTGATGCCACAGGCGGTGTAATTTGGCGCCAATTCAAAAAGTAAATTTTTAAACTGGTACTGTGCTTAATATATACAGAAATTTGAACAGAAAATCATATTTAATCACACTGTAGAACGTACTTATTCGAATTTCAGAACAAAAAAGATATGTTAATTTTTTTTGCAACACCTCATTGCACCAACAAGGCTTAAATTTTAAGCAACCCTTGAACAAAAAAAATGATTTGGCCAAAATAATACCTCCTGCCATTTAATTTCTATTAAAATACATACCTACATATTTACTTACGCTGGAAACTGTATTAAGTTCCTTTTTACCTCTCGCTAAGAGAGATAATGAATTCATGCTAAAAATCGCATATCCAGATTTTAGTGAATAAACACGTTTTAAGGTCCCTAGAATCCGAATATAATTTTTTTACGATGATGTCCGTATGTGTGTGTGGATGTGTGGATGTTGGATCCACGATTTCTCAAATACTATAAGACTTAGACATTTTTAACTACGGACTCCTCAATCTAACAATATTGGGAAGAGTTGATTAAGTTTTGATAACAATTGGACAACCGGAAGTAGTAGTTACAAGAAAAAAATCATCAAAATATTATTTATCAAAAATTCTTCATTCGATAAATATAAATTCATTATTATATCTTCTATAGATTTAGAGATAAAGAAATGCATATAAAATAATTTGATGTAAAAATTCTCAGATCAAACTACTTCAAAGCAAGAAATTCAAATGTTTGTAATTGACACATAAATATCACTGTCAAAAATATTTGTATGCCACTGTCAAAAATATTTGTACATCATTATAAAGATTATGAAAATAAAAAAAGTCAACAACGGAAAAGAATATACGTAAAAAAGAATATAAAAGGAATTTGCGAAAAATGACAAATATAAAGAAAAAGAAAAGGAAAGTAGAAAAAGAAAATTTCAGGATATTGAATATAAAGAAAATGTATGTATTGTACATAATTCATATTAAAATATCCCATAGATTTTGCAAATATATGTGAGAATTATTTGTAGTGAAACATGAATATATATATTTGTCCGATGGGCATTATCATCTAGTAACGCATACAAGATTTTATGTCTCACTAGAGTATGTGAAATAAGTTTTCATTTATAATAATTTTGATTACAAAAATGCTTAAGCTTTGGCGTTGCTAAGGAAGTTGTTTAATTGTTTTGTTTATTATCAACATATATTTATTTTTAAAACATCAACGCACCATCAACGTTCTATCGTTGGAGATGATGGAATGGGTGAATTTGATGTTTCGGAAGATATTTTGTCGAAACGATATAAAGAAATTATTTTAAATACTTCTGCATACTTTGAGGAAGAAAAACGCATAAATGTTCCCCTAATTATTCCATTCACGTCTGTAGAAGTAAGTATTATATTTTGAGGTTCGTTTTCACATGACAGATCTCAGTTCTTTATTTCTTATGCACTTATTTCTGAATATTATTACATTTTAGAAAGTTTGTACTGCTTTGGATGTGTCACATGTGACGGTAAATAATATCAAAAATGAATTCAAACGTGGATAAATATTGTCCCCAAAAAAATTAGTGATCCGTCATCCGTCAAAAATCAAAGCAAAACATTGCAGTCTGCAATTCGACGTCCTTACTATTTACATGTGTGGTGAAAGTAAATTGCCTTTTAAGGCCCTTTAAATGATTTCTGTGTTGTATTTTCAAAACTGTTTTCTTATTATATTAATTGTTGTAATCAATTAATGTTAATTGTTGTAATCAATTCTTATTATTATTGTAATGAATTATAATTAAAAAGAAAATAATTTTAATTATATACCATTCATATTATATTTAATTTAATGTCCATAAACGGTGATCGGATTATAATGAGGGCATAATGAACTATTATGCCCTCCCATTATGCCCCGGTTTACTTTAGTGAGACATAAAATACTATAAGGCTTTTATTAACTGTTTTATTTCATAACGAACATGGTAAACATAAATTTAAATATATAAACTAAAACGGATTTGTGAAAAATTCACGGACCCCGCTCACAAATCCGTCTTCGTTTATATATTTAATAAATTTGATGGTAACTATAAGTTACAGAAATTTCACTGTTGCATTACACTCAAAACAGTCTTCTCTCATAAATTTAAATGTCAACGTTTTAAAATAATTCATATTTTCTGAAAACATTTCAAACGTTTGGGGATGTTTTATTCTTCGCAAATTGATGACATAAATCAGTTGAAATCGTAGAACGACCATACCCTATATCACTATGTGATTGACAATCCATTATTAAATCCAAATTGTTCCCCACATTTCTCTGTCTGTTAATTCACGATAACTCCAAACCAAAAAATAAATTGTATCTAAATCCACATTAATTTTACGCCTGAGCGAAAGCATCAACCGCCGAAGGCCTTTGTGCATTGGGTTGTGGAAGATATAACCCAACATCACAGATTATCACTCGGAAATGAGTTTAGAATTGTGAATATACGGTGGAAATAACGGAAAGGTCTAATTAGAGAGTTACTGTAAATCGGGTACAGGTTTCTGTGGTTAAATTAGTTACAGATCGTTCATGGTGGAAAAGAATACAGAGATGAATTAAATTGTAAAGAGATAAACGTAGATCAAAAGAGAGAAAAAGTCTGTGTAATTGCGAAATGAAAGAAAATTATATAAAGGAGATGTAAAAAGCTTTGAATATGAATGAAACTTTAAAAGATATATTTAAATTTATAATTGGAGGATTTAAATTCAAATAACCTACATTTTAAATTCGATATCATATGAGTGGGTTAAAGGAATATTTGAATAATTGAAATTTTAATAATTAAACACGTTTTAAGGTCCCTAGAACGATTTCTGAAATGCAGTGTGTTCAAAAAAATTCCTAAACCGAGTAGGCTATGAACAGAGAAATGTATGTCTGATCAAAAGTCAAGTTGTCAGAATATGTTGTAATTTATGATTTGATATATATTGTTACCTCCCGTCATACCGTAGGTAAGGGAGGTAATGTTAATGTAATCGTGCCAAAAATTCTATGGTGTTTTCAGTAAATAAGCACGAATTAAGGTCCCCACAACACGTTTTTACTATTTTTACGATGATGTCTCTCTCTGTGTGTGTGTGTGTGTGTGTGTGTGTGTGTGTGTGTGTGTGTGTGTGTGTGTGTGGGTGTGTGTGGGTGTGTGTGTGTATTGTGTGCGTGTGTGTGTGTGAGTGTGTGTAAGTGTGTGTGTGTGTGTGGGTGTGTGGGTGTGTGTCTGTGTGTTTGTGGGTGTGTGTCTGTGTGTGTGTGTGTGTGTCTGTGTGTGTGTGTGTGTGTGTGTGTGTGTGTGTGTGTGTGTGGGTCTGTGTGTCTGTGTGTGTGCGTGTGTGTGTGGGTCTGTGTGTGCGTGTGTGTGTGTGTGCGTGCGTGTGCGTGTGTGTCAGTGTGTGTGGGTGCGTGTGCGTATGTGTGTGCGTACGTGTGCGTGTGTGTGTGCGTATGTGTGTATGTGTATGTGCGGGTGTGTGTGTGGGTGTGTGTGGGTGTGTGTGTGTGTATTGTGTGCGTGTGAGTGTGTGTAAGTGTGTGTGTGTGTGTGTGTGTGGGTGTGTGGGTGTGTGTCTGTGTGTTTGTGGGTGTGTGTCTGTGTGTGTGTGTGTGTCTGTGTGTGTGTGTGTGTGTGTGTGTGTGGGTCTGTGTGTCTGTGTGTGTGCGTGTGTGTGTGGGTCTGTGTGTGCGTGTGTGTGTGTGCGTGCGTGTGCGTGTGTGTCAGTGTGTGTGGGTGCGTGTGCGTATGTGTGTGCGTACGTGTGCGTGTGTGTGTGCGTATGTGTGTATGTGTATGTGCGGGTGTGCGTGTGAGTGTGTGTGTATGTGTGTGTGCGTCCGTGTGTGTGTGCGTATGTGACGATTTTTTTCGTCCACGATAACTCTTATAACAAACTTCCAAATATATATATTTTCCGTATTTAAGCTTTCTGTATTTTTATACTTTACTTGAAGCCCATAACAGTTTTTAATGAAAAACTATATTAAAATATAATCCAAAACTTTTTAATTTTAATATTTAAAACTTCTATATCAAGGGGAACAACATATTAGATTTTAGTTTAAATTAATAAACCAGAAGTGACACTTTACTTGAAGCGCTGAACAGATTTTCGTTAAAATATATTATGATATATTCCAAAACTTTTGAAATTTGGTATTTAAGATTTTTGTATTAATAAGAATGACATGTTAAATTTCTTCTAAAGTTGATAAACCGGAAGTGATACTTTACTTCAAGCTCTGAACAGATCTTCGTGAAAAATATAACGGGATACATTCCAAAACTTGTCAAATTTAGTAAGCAACATATTAGATTTTGGCTAAAATTGAAAAACCGGAAGTGATACTTAATTTGGAGCTCTTAACAGATTTTCGAGGAAAAACATAATAAGATATAATCCAAAATTTGGTATTACAGACTTTTCTATTTATTGGAACAACAAATTAGATTTTGTTTACAAACGATCAACTGGAAGTGATACTTTACTTAAAGCTCATTGCTATTTCAAACATGGAATTGACGGGAGGTCATGTGTTGGCCACATCAGATTTTTTTTATTGATACTGTTTTTGTTACTTTCTTAAGGTATTTATAAATCAGTAAATACATACATACATACATAAAATCACGCATTCCCCACTTAGGGCCACTTTTACAATCATTAGATAAACCTCGTATAACGCTATACCAGGTACAAAATTGGAAATTGTATTTTACAAACCTCGGATAAACCTCAGATAGAATAAACACCAGTATTTCTTATCCCATGGAAATCGGTCGTATAAACGTCGGATAACTTTATCCCTAGTTCTTATGGATACCACGTAAACACAAACGATGTTTTGTTATTCATACATTTGACAGATGTCAATCAAGTATTTCAACATCACTGTTAGAATCAAAAATAACATTTATATCATTTAACATCGTGAAAAATGCAAATTAGAAGGCAGAAATAATAACAATATTGAATAAAAGTAATCTAACAAGAAGATAATTTTATTGTACCAATACCAAAGTGATTTAACGTAATTCCTGGTATAACTATCTGACAGATAAAAATGCATTGTAAAAGACAGTCTTGTTTATCGAAGGTATAATTGCTAGGATAAAGTTATACCTCCGATAGCTATACCATAGTTTATCCATCAATTGTAAAAGTGGACCTTAGTGGGTTAGCACAAACCCGAAAGAATAAAAAAAAATCTGATGTGGCCAGCACATTACCTTCCGTCAGTTCTATGTATTTTGTACAAATTTCATACGGAAAATTCCTTGCTAAATATTCTATTTCTTGTACATTACCTTCCGGCAGCTGCATGTATTTTATGCAAATTTCATACAGAAAATTTATGTCTTAAATTATTATTTTGTGACGTTTTCTATATACAGTGTAATGTATCTGCAGAAATAAAAGATTTATTATTATTATTTCTTGTAAATTACCTTAAAGCAGTTGTATGTATTTTATACAAATTCCATACAGAAAGCAAGAGATCCTATATTTCCAATAAAATTATAAGACAAACACACTATGTCAATTTCACTTGACACTGACATCTTTCAATCAGAATTTTCTTAATATAGTAGCTGTTTTCATAGCTATAGCTACTTTATGAAATTTAATTTCTTTACAATTTTTTAACTCTATATCCATTTAATATTAAGTATAAAATACAGTCAAATCGTATAGAGAATAAAATATTCTTTAATATTTATAATAACATTAAATGTGAAAAAATGATATTTAACATAGTTTTTTCAAGAAAAACTGTTAAAATCTTCAAATGATGGTACTTCCGGTTGACCAATTGTAACCAAAATCTAATCAGCTCTTCATATGGATGTAACGAAGCAGTATACGAAAAAATTATAATTTTTGAAACTGTAGTATTAGAGTTATCGCAGACGAAAATTTTGTTACACACACACACACACACACACACACACACACACACACATCCACACACACACACACACATCCACACACACACACACACACACACACACACACACACACACACACACACACACACACACACACACACACACACACACACACACACACACATCCACACACACACATACAGACATCATCGTAAAAATAGTAAATTCGTATTCTAGGGACCCTAAAACGTGCTTATTGATTAAAAACTCGTCACCGAATTTTTTGACCAAAGACAATACCTTCCTTACCTAAAGGTGACGGAAGGTAAAAACATCATCCAAAAAAAATCAGTCAGTAAATTATGATTACAAATTCATTTGACATTGACAACTTTGATATTTGTTGCATTTTATCTGGAACAGTGCAGTATGTGTAACTAGTATGCATAACTGAATACTAAATATTGCATCTTAGCTGAAACTCACGATATGTATTTAGCCTCATTAATTTTAGCGTGACCCTCATAATAACAAACAGGTGGTAAACAAGAAACAAGAATCCTTTCTTTTTAATGTAGATAAAACTGCATGCTATAATGAAGTTAAATACTTGCCTATTGTAAATTTTTTCTTATCTTTCTTGTCCGACCAGCAAAACATGAAAATAAAACAAAACGATAGATAAATAATGCAAATCTAATTTGTTTTGTACCCTTGTAATTTCATTGAAGTGTTTAAAAGACCGCTTTAACTTTTCTGCTGTGCAATAAAACTTGCGAAGAACAGAAAAATTCCCTCTGTCGTCACCGTAAGGTAAATAATTTACGATGCACCTCCGATGTAATGAATTACTTTTGTTTTGTTAGAAAGTTTCAATTTAATCTCGCGCAGAGAACATTTTTACCGATACTAAAGCCTAGATAAATTAGAATCTCTGCATATTTGATTTTGTTTACAATAGAATTATGCCAAAGGTATTTCATTGGTGCTAATGAAGAGCAAATAACATAAACCAGATTACACCGACGTTCAGTGGATGCTACGTTGACACGTAAATACAGATAACGACAAATATGGGATTATTGTTAGTGTTCTAATTATTTGTTACGTTTAACTCAAAAGTCGATATGCAAAGGTGTATCAGAAAGACGAAAGCGTCAAACTTTTTATACACACATATACATATACTTTTGCAAAAATGAACTTTAGAGAGTAGATTTGTATATTTACGGTATAAAAGTGATTAAATTTTCAGTTAAAAACTCCTTAACCCGAATAATTTTTTTACATTATTGACAAAAAATGAAAGTTTAAAAATCTGATATGGCCAACACCAAACCTCCCGCTATTTAATTTTTATTAATTTAAATATGTATTAGCTATTAACATACCTAGGAATGTTATACACATCATAACTGCCGCAGATGTCAGTTTGAAATCCGAGCTCGTAGAGCGAGAATTTTTAGACATCTAAGGCTTGTTATGAATAATAACATCCGTGGTTTGTTCAATATTTTATCGGTTTCAGAAAATTAAGACATTATTGATAAATATCATTTTTTACAATTTTTTCATTAATGTTACTCGTACTTTCAGATTGCTATGGTTAACAGAACAATTATTTTGAACAATATGACAAATATTCAAATTATGTGCTTTATTCCTCATGTTTATTACTTTAGAATAAATTAGACCGTATTTAGAACAATGAGCTAACGTTATCTGTATGTATTAATGAAGAGCATTATATTTTCATTTTATTTTAATTTTGTAGACCGTTGTTGACAAGTCAGTATGGTAATAATATTACCATACAGATACAGTTATTACTTTGTTACCAGCCTACTTTTGTACATGTAAACAATGGAATAATATCCTGAAACCGGTAAACATACTTACATATTTAGTTATTGCGGAAACTGTATCATGATGCATTCCATATAACTATGGTTGTATTTACTATTTTCTTTTTAAAACGTTACTATTATTAATTTGAAATGATTAGTTCTTTGGAATTTATCTGTCAGTTACATACATTTGAGATGTGAACTGTGTAACCAAGGAGTTTTGCTTGTTTAAAGCGTAGGCTACGGGATTAAAATTATTGATAATGTTATAAATTTAGCCATAAAATATGTACGAAAAGTATTAAAGCAAACCAATAGAAAATTTAATAATCATTTGAAGGTATTTTTCGAAGAAAATCTATTTTGAGCTTCCAGTAAAGTGCCATTTCCGGTTATCTGATATGCACCAAAATCTAGTAGTTTCTTCCCATATTAGAATAAGGTAGAAATGCAAGGTTTCAAAATTTTCTGAATGATAGTATTTGAGTTAGAGTAAAGGATCCATACACACACACACACACACACACACACACACACACACACACACACACACCACGCACACACGCACACACGCACACACGCACACACACGCACACACACGCGCACACACACACACACACACACACACACACACACCACGCACACACGCACACACGCACACACGCACACACACGCACACACACGCGCACACACACACACACACACACACACACACACACACACACATCATCGTGAAAATGTTAAAATTAGATTCTAGGGACCTTAAAATGTGGTCATTTACCAAAATCTCGACATGCGATTTTTAGCACGATCCCTATATCTCCCTTACCAAGTGTAGCGGGTAGAATTACGGCGTATTTCATTAATATATGCACACAATAGAGTTTATTGAGGACTGGAAAACATTACAATAATTTCCATTTTCTGTTATTTTCTTTAAGTTCTTTATAATTTTGCTTGTTTACGTTTCCAGTAACACAAAACGCGAGAAATCATCAAAAGAAAACCGATGGGAGAAACAAATATTTATTTTACAAACTTTTATAATAGCTAGAAGAAAAAATAAATACGTTCAAAGTAGTTACATTCAACAATAATACATACAACAATTTTTTCTTATCATCAATTAATTGTAACAAAACGAATGTATTACCACTTGCTGAAACTCAATATTAATTCCCGCGTTTAGTGTGGGATTTTCCTTGTCATTTACTGTAATTGTATATGTACCTCTGTCGATAAATTATGATAGTTGTCAAGGTTTCTGTACTGGTACTTTGCCTATAGTGTTATGTTCATTTATCTTGCGATGTAATTCTGTCAAACTTAAATCAAGTGTAATTAATGACCGGTATATCTGTCTGCGCTACCCGAGAGCGAATCTATGCCTTTGGTTTCAAAACGAACGGAACGGAAATCAATCAGTAGATAGAGGTTCGAGGTGTATTACAAATTGCGAGATGTATAACAAGAAATATGCTAGTATATTGTTGTTATACAGGCTCTGTCTCACAACTCGCGCCCTAGAGCGAATGAGGAAACACGAGACTGCACTCGGATGTGTAATTTCGAAGAAAAAAAATCTAGCTTAAAAGATATTCGAGAAAAGACGTCTTAAAAATGACCAATCAGAGACCTACACCTTTAACGTGTGTTTGCCGTAATGGTGTAAAATGTGTTAAACGAAAATATTATTGTCATTTGATCTGGCATAACTTCACCGGTCTCATGTATCCTTGCGATGGCTCTCAATATCACTTTATGGTCCAAAAAATTCCTATCCGGAAAACGTTCCGAATAGACTCGTGCTGCCTCTCTGGCGTTACGTCCACATTCTCCGAAAATTATAATCATTTCTAAGTAATCAGCGGCTGAATACATGGTAAGAATTTGTCTTTTTTTATTCACCTTGTCAAATTTAATTTGACACTGACATTTTTCGAAAACTATACAGTCGCCCACACATTTTAAAGAAGAATTGATTTGTATAAAACCATAGTAACGTAAAATTACGGCAAACACACGTTAAAGGTGTAGGTCTCTGATTGGTCAATTTTAAGACGAAACTGACACTTGCCGATGACAATAGGTTGCCAACAAATAAAAGAAAATAATTTGCGGCTGCTTGCATAAAGCAGTTACAAAACTTTTTAATCCACCAATCCCGGAAGGATATCTTGAAGTGTGATGATATTATTACAAAATAAAACTGGTTGCTAGGTTTTAAAAATATTGCTAGTGAGTTACAAAGTTACTGTAATTTTGACACTTTAGAGTTGACTTTTCACTGTCAACAAATTTAAGTTAGCGAAGGTGTCATCCGAGATCATCATTTATATCGTACAGTGCAACGTGTTTTGTTGTAGCAGCTGTGTAAAATGTGTTAAACGAAAATATTATTGTCATTTGAATTTGGTTCGAGTATCTCTTGATTTAGCAACCACGTACAGAACTCTCTTCTAGCAGGGTAATCTTCCGGCTGTAGATGCTGTACGCGAGTGTAATGATACGGGTGTTGCCAAAGCCCTGGAAATACCTAATTGGCCCGCAACTTCTTTGATACTTCTGGTACCATCTTCCTCAAAGACATTTAAAACAGCTTCTTCGTTCTCAACTGTACGAGCGATTCTAGGAGCAACACCAGTTTCTTTTCGATCTGACATAACTTGACCGGTCTCATGCGTCCTTGCGATGACTCTCAATATCACTTTATGATCCACAAGATTTCTATCCGGAAATCGTTTCGAATAGACTCGTGCTGCCTCTCTGGCGCTACGTCCACATTCTCCGAAAATTATAATCATTTCTAAGTAATCAACGGCTGAATACTTGGTAAAAGTTTGCCTTTTTTGTCAAATTTAATTTGACACTGACATTTTTCGAAAACTACAGTCGCCCACACATTTTTAAGAAGATTTGATTTGTATAAAACTCTTTTCTCGAATATCTTTTAAACTAGATTTTTTTCTTCGAAATTACACATCCGAGTGCAGTCTTGTGTTTCCTCATTCGCTCTGGGGCACGAGTTGTGAGACAGCCTGTATCTTAAAGATTGAGAGGTGCTGGGGCACCCACGGCACCCACCGTACGCACGCCTATGATATAATAAGTTCAGAGGTGGATACTCTTGAGACATACTCGTAATTTTGTATTCCTTATAGACTCACTTAACTGACATCATTTCTAATATTCTGTCTATGCAGAGCGCTTCCACCAAAATGTGCCTCTACGCTACACTTATTAAATGTATTCGGCACATCACAATATGCCCGTTGTGTATGAAACGAGGGTTGTGGAATGTATTAAACTGTTATAATTCGTTGGAAATGGGCGTCAGAGCTTGTGAACGCGCGGCAATCAGCCTCAGCTACATGAAATTCAATTTCAGACACAATGGATGAATTTATGAGAAAACATTGGCACGAGGCAAGAAATGCGGTCTCTGCATCTGACAGATGCAACGTGGGAGCTTACAGAAATAAATACGTTTATTAGGGAGAGGTGTGCCAGATAGCCACCAGAATGCGGGAGTTTTTAAATTTTTGATTTTTACCTTCCGTCATCTTTAGGTAAGGAAGGTATTGTCTTTGGTCAAAAAATTCGGTGGTGAGTTTTTGATGAATAAGCACGTTTTAGGGTCCCTACAATACGATTTTACTATTTTTACGATGATGTCTGTATGTGTGTGTGTGTGTGTGTGTATGTATGTATGTATGTATGTGTGTGTGTGTGTGTGTGTGTGTGTGTGTGCGTGTGTGTGACTGTGTGTGACAAAATTTTCTAATGCGATAACTCTAATACTACAATTCCAAAAATTATTATTCTTTCGTATTCCTCTTCGTTACATCCATGTGAAGAGCTGATTAGATTTTGGTTATAATTGGTCAACCGGAAGTACCCTCATTTGAAGATTTTAACAGTTTTTCTTGAAAAAACGATGTTAAATATCATTTTTTCACATTTAATGTTATTATAAATATTAAATAATTATGTATTCTCTTTACAATTTGAATGCATTTTATACTTCATATTAAATGGACATAGAGTTAAAAAATTATAAAGAAATTAAATATCATATACCGGGTGGCGCTCGAAACCCGTTACATAGGCGTTTAACATGGGAAAACCGTTTTTCCTAGCGCGTTGCTCCCCAAATTATTTTAGAAAAAAAATCTTCAAATAAAAGTTGTAGAATATAAAATTCTGCATGTAAATCAGTAAACAAAATTCATTTCGTATGTTTAGTAACTCCAGAAATTGAATATGAAAATTTCAGCTTAATAGTGCTAGCCATGGAATTAAAACAAAAATGACAAACAAATGTGATGATTTAAATGTCAAATATTGTTATATTTTGTCAAGAAAAATGTGTATTTGAACTGTATAGAAGAATTAAATTATTATTCTGCTTAAGAATTTTACGTTGTGATAATTTTATTAAATAATAAAAAGTAAATTAAATTTTATGACAGATAAACACACGTTTGTTTGTTAAGCTTTATGTTAATTCCATGGCTATCACTACTTTTGAGTACATTTTCGACAGTTTCATACCTAATTTCTGCTGTTACAAAGCATGCAAAATTAATTTTTTCTATTGATTCAGATGCAAAATTTTATGTTCTACAACTTTTATTTGAAGATTTTTTTTCTAAAATAATTTGGGGAGCAACGCGCTATGAAAAACAGTTTTCCCATGTTAAATGCCTATGTAACGGATTCCGAGCGCCACCCGGTATATATATATATATATATATATATATATATATATATATATATATATATTTATTTATTGCGCAAGGAAAATCTGTATTCCCAAGTAAAACGTCTATGAAATTTCAGCTCAAAGCAAATACAATTGACCCATGATTATTAATAGATGTTATTAGTAAGAACGGAATCATTTATATAAATAAACTTTCATTATATTTACACATTGATTTCCTTTAATTCTTATTATAATATTTCTGTCTTTCTTGGAAATATTTTCGTGCATTCTTGTACAATGTAAGCCTCCGCCTACGAAACTAAGTGTGGCGTCGCTCATTCAAACTTACATTGATCATATTGATTTCCAGTTAAAGAAATTTAAATTCCCTTCGAAACCTAAATGGACAATTGCAAACGCCTCTATTTGCTTTTCTAAGATGTTATTTTCCCTCTGTGTACTTTTTATTTCAAAGCAAAAAGTCTTTCAGTGGTTCAACAAGCACTGAATTTAAGAAGGAGAAAATTCAAAGAAGATAAATAAATTTAGAAAGAGTACAAACAGTTTTTTATAAAGTTTAATGATATGTTTACGGGTATAAATAGTATGGTTAAAATGAAAAGATTTAAAAGAGTTAAATTTATATGCATGAAAACACGTATGTATGGGAAAAACATGAAAAGAAATAATAATAGCAGAACTCGAAATACAAGAATAAAAATCTGGTGTGGCCAACATATTACCTCTCGCCATTTACAGCCCGAGTCGCAAAAAAAGATTAAGTTAATCCTTATTTTTAGATTAGTGAATTTTACTCAAATTTTCACGAAAAGGAATTAACATTTGTGCCACACATAAACTTTATCTGTAATGCAGCCTTACGCTTACTAGGTTTCATCATTCGCAATACACGTTCTTTTACTAATGTAAATGCAATCGTTTATTTTGTTCCTTGGTACGATAAAAATTGGAATACTGTTCACTTATTTTGAGTCCTTCTGCTGAAGTTCATCAGGATCGCATAGACACTATTCAAAAAAAGTTCTTTAAGTTTTTATTACTTGAAACATATGGTACATATCCCGACCGTTTCATGTCTTATCACCAGTTGCTACATACATTTAACTTTTTAACTCTTTGCGAGCGACGTAATATTTATTCTGTTTACCATCTTTCTAAGATAATCCACAACAATGTTAATGATCCACAGTCATTAAATCTTATTTACTCTCACGTACCTATGTACCTCATTAGATACTCATTTACTTTTTATTTATCAGCAGCACGTACCAATATTTTCTTCTCTTCTCCTATTAATAAAATGTGTCTTTTATACAATTCTAAATTTTCGTCTCTAGATATCTTCCTTCTATCGTCTAAGCAATTTTACCACTGTCTTCTGAAGTTTTCCGTTGGTCAAAACCACAACCCCTCGTTATTACCTCGTTAAGGTATTTCTTTACCCACCTACTTTGTTCCTCAACCTAGTTTTCCTCTGTACTGTAATTGGGCTCTGCCTGTTGTATTTCCTGAATGATAGTATTTGAGTCAGAGTGGAGGATCCACACTTACATACATACACACACACATACACACACACACACACACACACACACACACACACACACACACACACACACACACACACATACACACATAGACACACATACACACATATATACAGACATAATCGTGAAAATGTTAAAATTGGATTCTAGGGACCTTAAAACGTGGTCATTTACAAAAATCTCGATATGCGATTTTAGCACGATTCCTATACCTCCCTTACCAAGGGTAGCGGGATGTAAAAATTGGAAGAAATGAAAAATATAACACAAGACTAATTAAACTTGTGAAAAAACAAAATCCATACCCTTTGCGGATTTCAGAAATATGGAAAAGACGAAATAGTAAGCTGTAACTATCTATTATTATAATATATGACTTCATTGTGTACACTTTAAAACTTAATACGATTAACATCTTGCGTTTTGTAATTTACTTCAAAGTTTCTATGAGACTTTAACAAGAAAATAAAACTTTAATAACTATTTAAACTAGAAACAAAGATCACTCTTGGGAATAGAAACAAAGAACTTCAAAACAATACTTGAGAAGGAAATTAAAAAGATTCGTATATTTCTTTTGACGTTTACTCTTATATTGTAATGTTGAATATCGTTTTACATATTTCATGTTTAATTTGTTCTTGAAACAGAGGAATGAAATTTTGTTTTTCGTATATCTGCACGCAGTTACATCTTATTTTGTCTAATAGCGTTTTCTATTTGTATACTGAGTGTATAACTTGTTTGATATTTATATATACTAAAAATGAATAAGCAGAAGACGCACGTCATCAACCTGAAAAAAACCTTATAAAATGAAATATAACTTGTAGAAATTATTGGGTGTTATTTATTTTAAAAAAGAAGACATAAAAAATACTAGTATTAAGAAACGTATATATTAATGATATTTACCTTTATTTCTAAGTCAATCCTTATTCCTTTTAGGGAACATAAAATTATTTGAAATAATTGTAATTGATTTTCATATCATAACGGTAGCACTACTGAGAATGTCCATGTTTACATTAAATTTAAAATCGATCAAATATCGATCCTGTCTCTGTCACTTGATTGTCAGTGATTATCAACTCATCTCATCCAGGCACGAGTGACTTGAATTAATATAAATAATTATAAATATAAAAGTAGTTATGTATCATTGTTTTGTAAAAAATATATAGAACTGTTAATTTGCTGTCAATAAAATATATCAATATAATATATCGTTCTACTTTATCTACCTATTGTACTAATTACAACAGTTTCTTCTGAGTTAAGTATTTGTGAGTTGTGTCTTGTGCTACAGAATTACTGCAGTGCCCAATTACCAGATAGGCTGACTAGGCTGCAGCCTAGGACGCACAGATTTTGGAGGCGCACAATTTTTTCATTTTATTATAGTTTTTGGGGCGCTTTGATTTGGTTAGAGCTAAGACGACCTAAACTAGGCCCTGAGTATTATTGGTTTGTTTTTATAAGTATTACACGATAATTCATCTGCATGTATTGTATACAGTAAGTTATACAACACGCATTGCAATTTGTAGAATAAATTAGTACCCCATGTAAACGTAGTAATAAGTGACGAATTTTTTGACCAAAGACAATACCTTCCTTACCTAAAGGTGACAGAAGGTAAAAATAAATAAATATATCACGGCATATTTATTATATTACAAGAGGTGGTCTCCTGCGGATCCCTGTATTGCGACCTGTAGATCTATGGTACCCTCCAGATTTACTCCTATTCTAGGAGTCCTGTTTGTTTAATAAACTCCAGGGTTTTCTTCAGATCTAAATCTTTTAGCATATCCTGCTGGATCTTTTCTGCCCCCAGGATATATCTGCTGCTCGTAAAGGTTTCACAGTGACATATAAGGTGCTGAGGGGTTTCTTCCTCTTCACCACACCCCCTGCATGTTGGTTCTTGTGTTAGTCCCACCGTGTGTAGGTGTTTGTTTAGTAGACAGTGTCCTGTTAGGAGTCCTGTTATTAATCTAACGTCTTGTTTGCTCATTAGGAATAAACGTTCTTTTCTTGGTTGGTTTGAGTGTCTCTGCCCTGGTAACTCCAACCAGTGATTCTTGTGCCATTGATTCAGCAATGTTTTTATTTCCAGCTTAAATGTTTTCGCTGAGATTCCGAAAGCCGGTTCTGTGAAAGGAAAACTTGTCCCCTTCTTAGCCAGACTATCTGCTACCTGGTTTCCTTCGATCTCTGAATGCCCGTGTACCCATATTAATATCAATTTGTTCCTCGTTCCTAGTGCATTTAATCTGTGGATGCACTCTAGAACAAGTCCAATTCTGTCTCACAGGATTCTAGTGCTATTAGTGCGGCTTGGCTGTCTGTTACTATAGAGATTCTTCTGTTGCTAAAGTGGCTCTTTAGTAGTAATTTGGCGCAGGTTAATATTGCGTAGAAGAAGTCCCGAGTCCAATCGTCTGATTGTGCCTCAGTCCTTTAGCTCCTTGTATTCCTGCTCCGGTTCCATTTGGTGTTTTGGATCCGTCTGTATACATGACTATGCCATCTTTTTCCACCGGACTATTTACATGTTCCCATGCTTCTCTTACGGGGATTTGCAGGTAGAGACATCAGAATCACGGCATATTACCCATTGCTGGTTGTGCCAATCTGCTTTGTACACAGATTTCGGTAATAGTGATGACATATTTGTACCGTGTAGGCGTTTACCAGGCGTCACCTCACGGGCACTTATTGCTGGCGTGGATAGAGCACCAAAGGGGTCACTTTTGTGCCATTTGAAATTCGAAAACAATTTCCTTGTCCAATAATTTATAAAAGTAGTTTGTTTTAAGTTTCATGCATTAATTCTGCTAAGCGTTTTCGATGAAATCTCTGTTGTAAAAGTAAATAAACAACACCACGTCATTCCTTTATCAGTAAATGTCATGCAAAGATAATAGAGAGTATAACACGCGAAGCGATAAGAGCAATTAGCTACGGATTTGTAGAATGACGTTTGAACGTATGCCAAATGTCCAAGCACTAAAGCGGATTAGATTTCAGATAGAACAGTTAGTAGCTTGTTCCTAATCAGGCGAAAATTATTTTCAAATGTAGGAGGACGATGCTTGTTCAATAGACACACATTAGGTTATTTAGCAAATGAAATATGGTTCAAATCTCAGACCCAACAACCATAGTGTCACCTTCTTCAATATTCCCCTCAAATTTTATTAGTTTTGGTTCAGTACAGTTCTTATGGCGTAGCTTGTTGACCTCTTAGATTGAATGAACAAAAGGAATAAATTGTAATTTTGATGATTAACGGTTTTGTCTTATTTATATGAAAAAAATCTGATGTGGCCAGCACATTACCTTCCGTCAGTTCTATGTATTTTGTATACATGTCATACAGAAAGTTCCTTGCAAAAGATTTGTACATTACCTTAATGCAGTTGTATGTATTTTATACAAATTCCATACAGAAAGTTTCTAACAAAAGATCCTATATTTCCAGTAAAATTATAACACAAACATACTGTCAACTGCACTTGACACTGACACCTTTCAATCAGAATTTTTGTAATATAGCATAGCTGGCTAATATATATGATATTTAATTTCTTTATAATTTTTTAACTCTATATACATTTAATATGAATTTTTTGACCAAAGACAATACCTTCCTTACCTACAGGTGACGGAAGGTAAAGATCTGATGTGACCAGCACATAACCTCCCGTCAATTATATGTTTAAAATAGCAAGGAGCTTTAAGTAAAGTATCACTTCCGATTGATCGTTTGTAGAAAAATATCTAATTTGTTGTTCCAATAAATAAAAAAGTCTGTAATACGAAATTTTGGATCCCGACCGACGCCAAATATTTCGAATTTTAAATGGCAAAAAAATTGAGCCCTGTGGTTCACTCTCCAGGCCAGCACTGAGTGCCCGTGAGGTGAAGCGCCCATACGGTGCAAATATTTCATCATTACCGATATCTGTGTACAAAGCAGATTGGCACACCCAGCAATGGGTAATAAGCCGTGATGATATATTTATTTATATTTTATTATGTTTTTCCTCGAAAATCTGTCAAGAGCTCCAAATTAAGTGCCAGTTCCGGTTTATGATAGTCAAAATCTAATATGTTGTTTCAAATTATTCACGAGTTTTAAATACCAAATTTGATAAGTTTTGGATCATGTTTTAACATATTTTTTTCAATAATATCTGTTTATAGGTTTCTATAAAGTACTACTTCCTAAATTTAATAGTCGTTCTCATTAATAAAAAAGTCTTAAATACCAAATTTGAAAAGTTTTGGATTATATCAATATATTTTTCACGAAAATATGTTCAGAACTTCAAATAAAGTATCACTTCGGGTTTATCAATTTTTGCCAAAATCTAATATGTTGCTCCCCTTCATATAAAAGTCTTAAAACCAAATTTGACAAGTTTTTGAATATATCAATATATTTTTCACGAGAATCTGTTAAGAGCTTCAAGTAAAGTATCACCTCCGGCTTATTAATTTTAGCCGACATCCAATATGTTATTTCCCTTGATATGAAAGTCTTAAATACTAAAATTGAAAAGTTTTGGATTATATTTTAATATAATTTTTCATTAAAAACTGTTATGGGCTTCAAGTAAAGTATCACTTCCGGTTGTCCAATTTTACCCAAAATCTGATCAACTCTTTATATGAATGTAGAAAGCTTAAATATGGAAAATAGAAATTTTCGGAAGTTTGTTGTAAGAGTTATCGTGGAGGAAAAATCGTCACACATTCTTACCTACGGTATGACGGGTGGTAATTACAAAATATGAAACGAATAAAATTGACATTTTAGATCATGTTATCCAATAACTCGACTGCCATTTATCATTCTGACATTTAAATAAAGAATACAAAATAAGAACGAAACAAAACTATTTTATGCAAAAGATATATCGCTGCTTTCAGCATAAAAGGTAGAACAAAAACTACACTGAAGCTGAAACTGAAACAACGAGAATATTTTATCTTTCCCACACTTACATTGTTTTAAATATTTACAGTACGGTGAAATATATTCTTAGATAAAGGAGGAAAATAGAACAAGAGTGCAATAAAAACTTAAAAATGTTATTGTATGTTAAGGATGTTATTACAAAAATATATTTTTCTTGTATTGTAAAGCTTATTTAGCGTCCATTTTCCATGTGTTAAATTCTACATGCTTTTTGTATTAGTTCTAGGTTATAGTACCTCCCAAAGAAAGCAAATTATAACCTGAATATTTCGTACAATTCTTCTCTAGGGTTTCAAAAGAAACCATATACGTACATACATACATACATACATACATACATATATACATACATACATACATCCATACATACATACATACATACATATATAAAATCACGCATTTCCCACTTAGTGGGTTAGCACAAACCCGAAGGAATAAAAATAACATCATCCAAAAAATAATCAGTCTCTCTTTCAACAACATTCTTACTAACCTGACATCATAGGTACAACATATGTTCCTCACTCTTAACATATTAAAGTGACCGATTTTCGGTAGCGAAATACCGCAACCGGACCACAATAATAGTTACGAAACAATCATCCTTCGCCACACATTCCTGTCTAAGCACACTTCTTTTGCCTCGGCCACATTCATAATCGCATTCATACACGCTCTTCTCTTCCCACTCGGAAACTTTCTCTCTTTTAGCACCTTATCAATCACATCCATTCACTTAAACACTGGACGGCCACACAATCGAACACCCTCAATTTCACCAAGATATATACGCTTTACAAGACGTTCTCTCTTCATTCTCTTCACCTGACCAAACCGTCTCAACTGGCTCATTCCTACTTTCTTAACAACATTCTTCATACACCAAATTATTCCCCACACGATCCCGTCTTACATATCCACATACTCCACGTATATACCTCATTTCCACGGCAGTCATTCTCTTTTTATGCTTTCCCGTCCATGTCCAACATTCGCTTCCATACATCAAAGCAGGCACTAGCACTCCATTATACACACTTAAACGAGCTTCTCTAGATACGTTTATGTTTCGAGCAAACGTACCCAGAGCACCCATTACCTTACACCCCGCACACACTCTCCTTTCAATTTCTCTATCAATTCGACCATCCCTTGACATCATGCTACCCAAATATATACAAACTCATTCACTTGGTCCAATTTCACTCCATCCACCAACACATTGCACGCAGTCACCAATTTACTCCTTTCAAATACTAACACCTTGGATTTATCAACATTCAACTCCAGATTCATACTTCTTCCAACTACATGTATTCTCTCTATCATTCTTCTGAGTTGCTCTTCATTTTCACCTAAAACAACATCATGCGCATACGCTAACGCAGGTACAATACTTTCACCAATTTGTACACCATCCATTTCAGTCAATGCTCTCCGCAACAACACATCCATATACAAGTTAAACAACCACGGAGACATACCACAGCCCTGTTTCACACCAACATTTATATGAAACCAATCACTCAACCTACCATCTATTCTTACAGCAGCCTCACTACCCTCATACAATGCTCGAATCGCTCCCAGCCAGTTTCCATTCACACGGTACTCCCTGAGTACATCCCACGAAGTATCTCGAAGAACACTATCATACGCCTTTTTTAGATCAAGAAATCCACAGAACACCTTCTTGTTCTTGTCAAGTGACTTCTCAACAATCGTACGAAGAGCAAACAATTGATCAACACATCCACTCTCAGGCAAAAAACTACCCTGAACGTCACTAATTTTTGAAATTGTTAAGGTTCGCACCTTATGAATTAAAAACTACACTCAACAAACTTATCGGGCGAAAATTCGTACATTCACCCGAACTGCCTTTGCCTTTGAATAATGGACAAATAACAGCTTTTTTCCAATCATCAGAAACCACGCTACGTTTCAAACAAAATCTAAATAAATAAATTAACCATTCAAATACTTTCTCTCCTCCATATTTCAACATTTAATTTGTAATCTCAGAAACCATATCTATGAAATAATTTAAACGTCAACTTTTATACGCTTGTACCTAAAGGGTGCAGTCAAAACTAGAGCCCTACCACCAGCCAGAAAATAATTCTTTATTTTTGGGTGCTCCATCGTATTAGCAATTTTTGTTACCAAATTTGGCTAATACATTACTCGTAAATTCGTTCATCCGTAAATTTAGCTGATTTAAACATCAAAGGTAGCTATGAACTGGAATTTAACCTATATATTTATAAATTAGATGTATTCGAAAGGTCAAACAAATGTCCTAAAGGGATTCGTTTGAATTTATTCACTACATACCCTATAAATTTGTAACACGTTTTCATTCACACCCTGTATTGGTAGATATCTGTGTATAAATTGCGCTGCCACCATTTTTCAATAATTTAAAATTATTTGAAAGGCCAAGAAATAATTAAGTATTAAATATCTCGTTAACTTTTGTTAATTATTGTAAATCTAAAGAAATCTGACACTTCAGTTTAATTCAGACTTTTTCTGCTTCGGTTTAATTAAAAAAGAAAAATATAAAAATTGTTAATTATAAAGATTTTTATCATAATGCGAAACTTCTTTTTCGCTTTTCACAATTTTCTTCCTTATTAAAATGGGTTGTTATATTTATTTTATATTGGAAAATGGTGGCAGCAGTTTTAATAAAGTACAAGGTGGGCACAATGCAGTCCCTAGTTTCAAAAAATCACCGAACGGCGCCCAGACCGAATAGAGGGGTGGGGCGAACAATACCGTTCTTAGTGGTCAGGTGTGCAACGGGGCTGTGTTGTGAAGACGTTCTTTAAAAACGGTAAAAGCGTTGTGGCGACGCAGAGGGCTTTTCGGATCCGGTTCGGGTTAAATCGTAATGACAGTGTTCCTGATCCTAAAACCATTCGAAAATGAGTCAGTAGTGTAAGGGCGACACAATCTGCAGTTCCTAAAACATCTGGTGTTGCTAACACAATACCATCCGCCATTTACAGCCCGAGTCACAAAAAAGATTAAGTTCATGCTTATTTTTGGATTAGCGAATTTTACTGTAATTTTGACAGTTTATTTCTTAAAATATAGTCTAATCTAATCCTAGTGACTACATTTTTTTTAAATTCCTCCACAGGATTAAATCCCAATTACAGAGTGGACACATTCACACATCCATGTCTTAATTGGATTCGAACCCAGAGCCCCGAGGGCACTAATGACAGGAGGCGTTGCTCTAACCATTGAACCATCGGAGCTATAATAAAATAAGCATTAAATTTTAAATACCGGGATACAATAGAATTCACTAATCCAAAAATGAGGATTAGCTTAAACATTTTTGGAATCGTTAATTTTTATTAATCTAAATACATACCTACATATTTACTTATGCTGGAAACTGTATTGAATTCCTTTTCTATTGTTCTATTTACTTTGTTTCTTTTCAAACGTTACTAATATTATTTTTAAATGATTAGTTCTTTGATAGTGACATTTATCTATCAGTTACATACATTTGAATAACTGCGTTTTGTTTGTTTAAAGCATTGGCTCTGGGATTTAAATTATAGATAATTTTTTTTTAATTTATCCTTAATATATATATATATATATATATATATATATATATATATATATATATATATATATATATACATACATATGTAGAGAAAAAGTATAAATACAAATCCATAGAAAATGTAATAATCTTTAATTTTTATAATAACATTAATCTCGAAAAAATAACAATTAAAACTAGTACATCAAGAATTATTAAATTAGCCCTTTGTATAAGCGAGATATGTAAACTATTATTCACGAAAGATGACTATTCAAGGTCATTTGTGAGCCGTCTGATATAATATTACTTGCAGATAACTTCATTGCATTCCGTATACATAAGCGTGCAACATGAAATATTTATGGACACATTTTATCTGAAAAAATAAAAGTAATTTATTTGAAAATTATATACTTTTTGGTTTTTGTAATGAAGCTTGCTATGGGTTAGGACAAAAAATTTACAAAAAATAAAAAAATGTTAATATCAAATTACGTCAAATACGTGAAATTATATAATTGGGTCTATACTTCATATTGGTCTTGCGTACAAGGAAGTCGTGTGGTGTCCACATCAAATTTTTATGTTTACCGATAGTGTTTCCAAAACAGTAGGTCTTATTTACAAATTACTGAACGGTAAGTGATGTGACTCACGTCGGTAAGTGATGTGCTTCACTTACCGTTCAGAAGACGAGACGGTAAATAAATAAAAACAAAAAAGAAAGCTTACTTCAAAAATGACAACTAATAATTTTTAATGTCAAAACAATTTTCAAATTTTATTTTTCTTTTAAATTTTGTGCGCCGATCGTGCAAAAAATAGTATAAGCATCACGAACATTAAGGAATTACCGATCTCAGACAAAATTGGGACCTAAACATTGTCTTCGATCGGTAAACTGACCTTGCCGTTCTTAATACTTAATATATTATTGTAAATCTAAATTTATAAATTAAATTCATCATATAAACTATTATTCATGAAAGATGACTATTCAAGGTCATTTGAGAGCCGTCTGATATAATATTACTTGCAGATAACTTCACTACATTTCGTGTGCATAAGCGTGCAACATGAAATATTTATGGACACATTTTAACTGAAAAAATAAGAGTAATTCATCTGAAAATTATGTTTCTTTCTAAATAATGCCTTTCTGAAAGATTTATGTTCTTCACTTATGTTTTTGCAAAATACAAAAACATAGACTAAACTTGTAAACCAAGGAATAATAATTTAATTTAACCGTCAACGCCACTGTGTAAATATTGGCACAGAGGGCAGTGTAGTAGATAATTAGATATCTGTAATTCTACGACATATGTCATTATTATTTATAGTGTGTTAGAAAGTAATGCCACTGTTTACGTATATCTGTCACACAACATAAATTAAATATACACAGGTCAAATAATCTTTCTCTTTCTAGTACAAAATGTTCCTAAGCTACTACTATAAAGTTGTAACGACAAGGTTTGATTTCGTTACATCATTGTATAAATAAATAAATATATGAATTTGTATAAGACGTAAAATAATAAATAGTAGAGAGTAGAGATGACATGTGTATATTTGAAGAATCGTATAAAACAACTGTATATAATATATTACCTAACAACGTAAACAAATAACATATAACATAACAATAACAATGATAAATACAAATACAAAGAATAAAGTGGGCCTGTGCCGATGGGGGCGGCGCGATCGCAATTCATGGACGCGCCTGCGTCGGTACAAAGTGATGTGTATTCTTTCTTCGAAAGAATGACCTTGAATAGTCATCTTTCGTGAATAATAGTGAACCTCGTTTCTATGATACATGGCATAATTTTCATGTTAAATATCTTAGTAAGCTATGAGACAGGGCCATTATAAATTACATTTTATCATCCAGTTGACATTTACGAACACGAAACTACATCATACGAGTTATTATTCCTATAAACAATAATTAATCGTAATATGAATGTGGTTGCCATGACGGCAACCCAGCTCACTTGTGGCTATCTTCATTATTTATGAAACAGGATTGTATTCAGTTAGATTTCACCCCAAACCTTACAAAATAAATTAAGAGTATAGTTATCACAACGTTACCCCTTCCACTGAACTGAATGGATGAGGGGTGGGATCCCAAAAATACACTAATAGCGTAGCGCAAAGTACCCCTTACGCTTCACCTTTCTTCCCCATTTAACTTCTACGGTTCTTAGGGTAACGACGTGTTATTTGTCGCTACGGTATCATATAGTCTTGGGATCCCGCCCCAGATCATTTTGACTTTATTTCCTGGGCGAAGCAGCATTGGTAGGGGGGGGGGGGTTATATGAGTAGGGGAGACCGGTATCAATTGTTACAAAATTTAAATTGTTATTTTTCACGAGTTACCGTTTTATTTAGAAATTTTGAAATTACCTATATGAGAACCTACCCACCTTAGTGAATAATATTTTGAATTTTAAACTTTTGAAAATGTAACAAATATAAAAGTATAAGGATTTTAGTCAGGTATTACAAATGTTACAAATGACATCTAACTGGTGTCAATAGTAACAGGGCCAGTGTTAATCGTAACAAATTTTAACAGTGATAGAAAAAGAAATTATTGAAAAAATAAACATTTATTTATTACCTCAGAAAATACAAAATTCAGATGACTCAACTAAAAGCAAAAAAAAATATATATTCTGTTGGGGATATGGACCATTTTGACCAATGTCTTTAGTCGCTAACGAAATTGCAGTTTAAATAAACATAAAATAGGTCTTTCTTCGTACAATTTAACTTGCCCGGTGTCCAGATTTTACATTTTCGCCACTGCAACCAATCTCCTGTCCTCAAAAAATATGAGCCAATACATATCATAGAGTTTCCTCATCGGAGCCATCTGAAGAGTAATCTACGACTGTTATTTTTTTGCTCTTCTTCTTTTATGTTTTCGATAGCAGTGGCATGTGTTACAACTGACACCGCTTAACTTATAAAGATATTATTTGCTTGTTTGTATTTATTAGGTAATAATTCGAAATGTATTTAATGAAAAATAAAAGCAGATACAACTCACAAACTGATCCTTAACTTGAAATATTTCCGAGCAGAGCACTTATAGTGTTTTAGAAACAATGTGTGTCATTACCTGTATTTACTTTTTTGTCGATTTATAGACATTCGTCAGAAACAGACGCCGTATTTGCGCGTATGTACTTACACTAAATACCAAAGAGCTTTGACTCTTTCTGCTTCACTCTGCAAGCGCGTTTTAATCTATTTCGAAAAGATGGCCCTGTTACCTACCCTTGTTACACTTGACACCTGTTAAAATTGACACCGGTCTCCTCTACACTCAGTACCGCTCAGCCTTCAGCTGCTTCGTTGTATTTTCCACGACCTCTGCTTTCCTTAACGTTGACAGACAACTATTATCACATGCGTGGCTCTAGGCAACAATTCCGAATACTTTTTGACGCTACCTCGAAAATTCTGTTCAAAATGAATACAGCTTATAACAACAATACCAATATAATATTTGTGAATGTGATACATATGTTATGCTATGCATTTTGCATTATCCTAACTTTAAACATTTTGCACCATTGTATCCCGCCTGCAATATCCTGAAAATTATCCTAGGACAAATTGATTTAAGACTGAGTAATTTCCTGATTAATTCTCATAGTTAAGCAGTGGTATTGTTATCGAATATTCCATTGTCTAGTGCAAAATAGTTTTAATTTTCAATCCAAATTAAATGCAAATCTAATTTATATCCTAAATGCTTTCAATTACAATAAATTAATACCAACATGCGTGGCTTTAATGATAGATTTGTAATTATAATTATAAAGTTTTCACGCTAAATTTTATATAGAATCTGAAAAAGAAATGAATCACTAACTGAAGAAGAAAATGCCAACAAGAAAAAGTAACAAATTAAACAGCATTTATCCATTTCTATGTACAAGGAGAAAAAGTACTTAGAGAGTTTTGAGATGTGGTTCTGGCGACGGTTCAGAAAGAAGCGTCAATGGATTGCGCACCCAGTGTCGGCTTAACGGGGGGGGGGGGCTTTTGGGGTCTATAGCCCCCGGCGGTAGATACATAAAGGGCGGTACACCGAGTAGAGCTCGTTCTTAAATTATTTTAAATAAAAAAATTAATTAAAGCAAATTTAAGAGCCAGGGGAAAAGGATGAATGTCCATTTTCTAGCAAAATGAGATGATTGGTACTTATAGATTGAAGGTGGGCGCTTTTAAATAGTATGTGTAAAGGAGGCAAAACGGTAACAATCCCAAGATATAGGCCCCAGAAATTGTACGACAAGATCTAAAATGGATTTCCCGCTCAAGCGTCAGGGTATAAAAAGATGAATGTTCGACAGTGATATGCGCAAATTATAACTTGGTCAGCCGATTTTTGTTCAGTATGAGTACTGAACAGAAATTTGTTAAGCTAAAAGCGGTGTCAGTGGCTATCTGATGAGATTCCGTAACTCAGTAATTAATTTTTAGCAACTGGTTAAAAATTTAACCAATTAAGTATACACAACAATTGGATACAATTTTTAAACAGTTGCTAAAAATTAACCACTGAATTACACAATTAATAAAACCACCAAACGACGAGAAAAGTTTGAACAAGTGACTGATGTAGCGAAAAAGCTCCGACTGCAGTCATGAAACTGGTAAAGATTTATCCTGCGAACATTTGAAATGTTCTATTAACCAACGTTTCAGAACCAATTCCAATAACTTGTCATTGAATTTCAAAAATATGGACTTTCATAATTTCTACCTATAGTCTATTCCAGGAGACCTTTCATTAAACCAGGACTTCGAACAAGAGCTGAATCGAAAACCGTAAACCGGCAAAAATAACGGAGAAATTCTGTTAGGTCCCACATAAGTTGAAACTTGACCCATCTGTGGGTATAATAATTTTCAGAAATGACCAATCTGAGTTTCGAAAAAAGATTAATACACTTTGTCATTCCAAAAGCATTAGATGGGGTTTCAAACTTTAAAATTCGCGTAATGAAAAAACAAAATTTGTAACATTTATCTTTTTTACCTTCCGTCACCTTTAGGTAAGGAAGGTATTGTCTTTGGTCAAAAAATTCGGTGGTGAGTTTTTGATGAATAAGCACGTTTTAGGATCCTTAGAATACGATTTTACTATTTTTACGATGATGTCTGTGTGTGTGTGTGTGTGTGTGTGTGTGTGTGTGTGTGTGTGTGTGTGTATGTACGTGTGTCTGTGTGTGTCTACTATAACTTCCATACTACAATTCTAAAAATTATAATTCTTTCATATTTCTCTTCGTTACATCCATGTGAAGAGCTGATTAGATTTTGGTTAGAATTGGACAACCGGAAGTACCCTCATTTGAAGATTTTAATAGT
Organism: Harpalus rubripes; assembly: GCA_963082715.1. NCBI lineage: Eukaryota > Metazoa > Arthropoda > Insecta > Coleoptera > Carabidae > Harpalus > Harpalus rubripes. Next base: position 54,761,934 of record OY720459.1, read on the forward strand.
TTTTCTTGGAAAAACTATCTTAAATATCATTTTTTCACATTTAATGTTATAAATATTAATAATATTTTATTCTCTATACGATTTGACTGCTTTTTACCTTCCGTCACCTTTAGGTAAGGAAGGTATTGTCTTTGGTCAAAAAATTCGGTGGTGAGTTTTTGATGAATAAGCACGTTTTAGGGTCCCTAGAATACGATTTTACTATTTTTACGATGATGTCTGTATGTGTGTGTGTGTGTGTGTGTATGTATGTGTGTGTGTGTGTGTGTGTGTGTGTGTGTGTGTGTGTGTGTGTGTCTGTGTGTGACAAAATTTTCTAATGCGATAACTCTAATACTACAATTCCAAAAATTATAATTCTTTCGTATTCCTCTTCGCTACATCCATGTGAAGAGCTGATTAGATTTTGGTTATAATTGGTCAACCGGAAGTACCCTCATCTGAAGATTTTAACAGTTTTTCTTGAAAAAACCATGTTAAATATCATTTTTTCACATTTAATGTTATTACAAATATTAAAGAATTAATTATTCTCTATACGATTTGAATGCATTTTATACTTCATATTAAATGGACATAGAGTTAAAAAATTATAAAGAAATCAAACATCATATATATTAGTCAGCTTTGCTATAACTCTGGAAACAGCTGCTACATTAAGAAAATTCTGATTGAAAGGTGTCAGTGTCAAGTGCAGTTGACAGTATGTTTATGTTATAATTTTACTGGAAATATAGGATCTTTTGCTATAAATTTTCTGTATGGAATTTGCATAAAATACATGCAACTGCCGGAAGGTAAAGTACAAGAAATATAATCTTTAACAAGGAACTTTCTGTATGAAATTTGTACAAAATACATAGAACTGACGGAAGGTAATGTGCTGGCCAAATCAGAGTTTTCCCCTGGCTCTTGGCAGTTTAATATCGGAAAAACGATTTTTTTTTTTGAGAACGGCGGTTTTTAAAATTAGCCCCGGGCGGCAAAATGTCTTAAGTCGGTACTGACACCATCAAGTATTGCTATATTTAGAGAAATTTGATTTTAACAATATTGTTCATACATATTCATACATGCACATAGGACCTTATTTCTGCATAATAGCTAAAGCAGAAAGTAATTCTGTAAGCGCTAGATGAGGGCTCGGCTCTGTCATCTGTTCAACGTCTTGTTTACATATTAATTATTTTGTTTTCATGACTTGCTTTGACGCGGAGTGTTTGATCTCTAGATTCTGAATTGATGTAATTATTGTCGAACAATTAGGACACTTGACGAAGTTTTACGTATGTGATAGAAATTAGAAATTGGGACGCCTACGTAGATACTTAAGAGCCTAATGAATTAATGGTGTTAGACTGATTTTGAAGCGACTAAATATATAGAAAGTTAAAGCTCATAGTTTTTGACACAATTAAGTAAGATTAACTTTTATACAATATCTGTTGCTTTTTACCTCTCGCTAAGAGTGTATGGATGTGTGTGTGTGTGTGTGTGTGTGTGTGTGTGTATGTGTGCGTGTGTATGTTGGATTCACGATTTCTCAAATACTATAAGACTTTAAGACATTTTTAACTACGGATTCCTCAATCTAACAATAATGGAAAGAGTTGATTAAGTTATGGTAACAATTGGACAACCGGAAGTAGTAGTTACAAGAAAAAAATAATCTAAATATTATTTATCGAAAATTTATGTAAATACTTATATTAAAGAACGTGAAATTCTTTATTCGATTTTGAACTTAGCAACTGACATTGAAATTAACAACTGAAAATGGTTGTTAATTTTAACAATTTTGCTTAGAGAATTAGGCTGATAGAGGGACATGAAATACAAGCGAAATTGTCCCTGAAATTCGCTCACCCATCTTGAATTTAACTACATGGAAACAAGCTTGAATTGTCGCTCATATAATAAGTGATTATAATTTTTACCTCTCGCTAAGAGAGGTATTGGATTCATGCTAAAAATCGCATATCCAGATTTTAGTGAATAAGCATGTTTTAAGGTCCCTAGAATACGATTATAACATTTTTACGATGATGTCCGTATGTGTGTGTGGATGTGTGTGTGTGTGTGTGTGTGTGTGTGTGTGTGTGTGTGTGGATGTGTGTGTGGATGTGTGTGTGGATGTGTGTGTGGATGTGTGTGTGGATGTGTGTGTGGATGTGTGGATGTTGGATCTATGATTTCTCAAATACTATAAGACTTAAGACATTTTTAACTACGGATTCCTCAATCTAACAATAATGGGAAGAGTTGATTAAGTTTTGGTAACAATTGGACAACCTGAAGTAGTAGTTACAACAAAAAAATCATCTAAATATTATTTATCAAAAATTTATGTAAATACTTATATTAAAGAACGTTAAATTCTTTATTCGATAAATATAAATTCATTATTATATCTTCTTTAGAGATAAAGAAATGCATATAAAATAACTTGATGTAAAAATTCTCAGATCAAACTACTTCAATATATTTGTACATCTTATGAAGGTTATAAAAATAAAAAAAAGTCAACAACGCAAAAGAATATACGTAAAAAAGAATATGAAAGGAATTTGCAAAAAATGACAAATATAAAGAAAAAGAAAGTAGAAAAAGAAAATTTCAGAATATTGAATATAAAGAAAATGTATGTATTGTACATAATTCATATTAAAATATCCCATCAATTTTGCGAATATATGTGAGAATTATTTTGTAGTGAGACATGAATATATATATATATATATATATATATATATATATATATATATATATATATATATATATATATATATATATATATATATATATTTGTAATTAAAAATATTTTTAGTTTTATGCGTACAACCAGGTAAAATATCTGGCGAGAGGTTAAGTGTTGGCCACATCATATTTTTAAATAAGCTGAAATATTATCCTTTTTATATAATTTAATTCTCTTTAAAAGTTCCATGAAAAAAAAACAGTTTTGTGTAAAACATTGTAGAACAGAAAAACTTGGAAACCAGTTGCTTGGTGTATGAAACGATATTTTCAGGCTGTAAATCTTTCAGATTTCTTGTTCTTTCTTTCTTTCATATTCGTAAAAGAAACAAAAGATATAAATTATTTTTGTTATGACGTTCTACATCTGTTCTTTTGAAAGAGATTTTACATTAGATTACAAACAATTTCGGAAGAATATTACAGTTTTTTTACTTATAGAAAAGAAGATGAAAAAATGAAAAATGTATTCGCAAGATTATTAAACTATAAATCAGTAGAATACTGAACCTATGTCATATAGTAGAAAAAAATCTGATGTGGCCAACACAATACCGTCTGCCATTAAAGCCCGAGTCACAAAAAAGATTAAGCTAATCCTTATTTTTGGATTAGTGAATTTTACTCTAATTTTGGTAATTTATTTCTTATAATATATTCTAATCTAATCCAAGTAAATACCTTTTTTGATAATAAAATGAAGATTGGATTTTAAATACCGGGATAAAAAATAATTCACTAATCCAAAAATGAGGATTAACTTAAACTTTTTTATACATACATACATACATACATACATAAAATCACGCATTTCCCACTTAGTGGGTTAGCACAAACCCGAAAGAATAACAATAACATCATCCAAAACATAATCAGTCTCTCTTTCAACAACATTATTACTAACCTGACATCATATAAATACCGCATCCGGACCACAATAATAGTTACGAAACAATCATCCTTCGCCACACATTCCTGTCTAAGCACACTTCTTTCGCCTCGGCCACATTCATAATCGCATTCATACACGCTCTTCTTCTCTTCCCACTCGGAAACTTTCTCTCTTTTAGTACCTTATCAATCACATCCATCCACTTACACACTGGACGGCCACGCAATCGAACACCCTCAATTTCACCAAGATATATACGCTTTACAAGACGTTCACTCTTCATTCTCTCCACATGACCAAACCATCTCAACTGGCTCATTCCTACTCTCTTAACAACATTCTTCCTAACCATACATTCTTCATACACCAAATTATTCCTCACGCGATCCCTTCTTACATATCCACATACTCCACGTAAATACCTCATTTCCATGGCAGTCACTCTCTTTTTATGCTTTCCCGTCCATGCCCAACATTCGCTTCCATACATCAAAGCAGGCACTAGCACTCCATTATACACACTTAAACGAGCTTCTCTAGATACGTTTACGTTTCGAGCAAACGTACCCAGAGCACCCATTACCTTACACCCCGCACTCACTCTCCTTTCTATCAATTCGACCATCCCTTGACATCATGCTACCCAAATATACAAACTCATTCACTTGCTCCAGTTTCACTCCATCCACCAACACATTGCACATAGTCACCAATCGTTAATTTCTATTAATCTAAATTTATACCTACATATTTACTTGTGCTCCACTGTATTAATTTCCGTTTCATATAGCTATGGTTCTATTTACTATTTTCTTTTTAAAACGTTACTATTATTAATTTGAAATGATGATTTCTTTGACAGTGACATTTGAGATATGAACTGTGTAACCAAGGAGTTGTGTTTGTTTAAAGCATAGGCTCCGGGATTTAAATTATAGATAATTTTATAAACAGAAAAAGTATTAACGCAAACCTGTAGAAAATTTAATAGTCTTTAATTTTTATAATAACATAAATCTTTAAAAAATCTGATGTGGCCAGCACATTACCTTCCGTCAGTTCTATGTATTTTGTACAAATTTCATACGAAAAGTTACTTGCTAAATTAAATATTCTATTTCTTGTACATTACCTTCCGGCAGGTGCATGTATTTTATGCAAATTTCATACAGAAAATTATTATTTTGTGACGTTTCTATATACAGTGTAATGTATCTGCAGAAATAAAAGATTTATTATTATTATTATTTCTTGTACATTACCTTAAAGCAGTTGTATGTATTTTATACAAATTCCATACAGAAAGCAAAAGATCCTATATTTCCAGTAAATTATAAGACAAACACACTATGTCAATTTCACTTGACACTGACATCTTTCAATCAGAATTTTCTTAATATAGTAACTGTTTCCATAGCTATGGCTACTTTATGAAATTTAATTTCTTTATAATTTTTTAACTCTATATCCATTTAATATTAAGTATAAAATGCAGTCAAATCGTATAGAGAATAAAATATTCTTTAATATTTATAATAACATCAAAATGAAAAAATTATATTTAACATAGTTTTTTCAAGAAAAACTGTTAAAATCTTCAAATTATGGTACTTCCGGTTGACCAATTGTAACCAAAATCTAATCAGCTCTTCATATGGATGTAACGAAGAAGTATACGAAAAAATTATAATTTTTGTAACTGTAGTATTAGAGTTATCGCAGACGAAAATTTTATTACACACACACACACACACACACACACACACACACACACACACACACACACACACACACACACACACACACACACACACACACACACACACACACACACACACACACACACACACACACACACACACACACACACACACACACACACACACACACACACACACACACACACACACACACACACACACACACACACACACACACACACACACACACACACACACACACACACACACACACACACACACACACACACACACACACACACACACACACACACACACACACACACACACACACACACACACACACACACACACACACACACACACACACACACACACACACACACACACACACACACACACACACACACACACACACACACACACACACACACACACACACACACACACACACACACACACACACACACACACACACACACACACACACACACACACACACACACACACACACACACACACACACACACACACACACACACACACACACACACACACACACACACACACACACACACACACACACACACACACACACACACACACACACACACACACACACACACACACACACACACACACACACACACACACACACACACACACACACACACACACACACACACACACACACACACACACACACACACACACACACACACACACACACACACACACACACACACACACACACACACACACACACACACACACACACACACACACACACACACACACACACACACACACACACACACTCACACACACACACACACTCACACACACACACACACACACACACACACACACACACACACACACACACACACACACACACACACACACACACACACACACACACACACACACACACACACACACACACACACACACACACACACACACACACACACACACACACACACACACACACACACACACACACACACACACACACACACACACACACACACACACACACACACACACACACACACACACACACACACACACACACACACACACACACACACACACACACACACACACACACACACACACACACACACACACACACACACACACACACACACACACACACACACACACACACACACACACACACACACACACACACACACACACACACACACACACACACACACACACACACACACACACACACACACACACACACACACACACACACACACACACACACACACACACACACACACACACACACACACACACACACACACACACACACACACACACACACACACACACACACACACACACACACACACACACACACACACACACACACACACACACACACACACACACACACACACACACACACACACACACACACACACACACACACACACACACACACACACACACACACACACACACACACACACACACACACACACACACACACACACACACACACACACACACACACACACACACACACACACACACACACACACACACACACACACACACAGACATCATCGTAAAAATAGTAAATTCGTATTCTAGGGACCCTAAAACGTGCTTATTGATTAAAAATTCATTATCGAATTTTTTGACCAAAGACAATACCTTCCTTACCTAAAGGTGACGGAAGGTAAAAATAACATTTAAAGGTATTTTTCGAAAAAAAATATTTTGTGCCATTTCTGATTATCTGATTTACACCAAAATCTAATAGCTTCTTTCTATATTAGAATAAGGTAGAAATACAAGGTTTCAAAATTTTCTGAATGATAGTATTTGAGTTAGAGCGGAGGATTCACACACACATACATAAATGCAGACATTAAAATTGGATTTTAAAAACCTTAAAACGTGGTCATTTACCAAAATCTCGATATCTGATTTTAAGCACGATCCCTATACCTTTCTTACCAAGGGCAACGGGGGTAAATATATACTGATTTGACAATTTCTGGAGTTGAGACGGTTTTCAGACGTCCGTTACTAAAAGCATCTCTATTGAAAAATAATTCTTAACACTTTTATCCTACCAACGTAAACTTTGAAAATGTCATGGATAATTTGCTCAGATATCATTTATCAAAATATATTTTCTATGAAAATGTCATACCCAAACACATGAATAAAAGTAAAAGGCGCGATAATATATTTATATACAAACCGATCCATCAAAATTTCGACACAAATACAAGACTCTGAAATCTGTATTTAAATCTCCATTAAGTGAATTTTCAGCATTTTTCCTTTTCGGGAATTTAATTTCGCATTTCAGATATTCAGTTCCTCTAAATAAACAGGTAAGTGTAACCAGGCAACGCTTTCATTTGGCTTTCAGCCGAGAGAAAGATTTCAGCAGTAAAACGTTTGAAAGATGTTAATTGACAAAGTCTGCGAGTATATGGTTCTTTAACAATGGAGTTATCAAATGAAATATAATTGAGGTTTTTTTTATCAAATTAGAGATACAAAAAAAATCATTATCTATATTCTTTTTTGGAATATTTTTGTTCAGTTCAGTTGATAAGTGAGCTGAAATTAACTGAGCTGAGATATACAGGATATTTCAGACCACCCATCCCAGGCTTTTTTTCAGAACTACGATGTCCTAGACAGAGTATCAGAAAAAAAACTTGCATAATATAATCTTATCTGAAGAATTTACTGGTAGAATACATACTTACATATTAAGTTATATTAGACACTGTATTAAAATCCATTCCATATAACTATGGTTCTATTTACTATTTTCTTTTTAAAGCGTTATTGTCAGTTGTCAGGTAATAATAATTAAATGGCGGGAAGTATTGTGTTGGCCACATCAGATTTTTTAATGTTTGAATATGCATTATAAAATTCTATATTTCCAGTACATTACCTTGAGTTCTATGTATTTTTCTATACTGAAAGTTTCTTAGAATTGGTTGTTCTATATTTGCAGTAAAATTATAACACAAACATACTATGTAAATAGCACTTGATATTGACATTTGTCTATCAGAATTGTTTTAATTATATTAGCTGTTTCCAGTGTTATTGCATAGCTGGTTGCTTTATGAAACTTAATTTCTTTATAATTTTTTAACTCAATATCCATTGAATGTGAAATATAAAATGTAACCAAATCGTATAGAGAATAATAGTACATTAAAACACAAGTATCATAAGGCAATCTGTTAACGTACGAGTCCAAGTTTGGAAAACGAGCCGCCAGGCGAGTTTTACAAAGGACGAGTGCGTCAACAGGCCTTATGATACATGTTTTTTATACTATTTTTTCTATTGAGGTAATTTTACAATTAGAATTTTTAAAAAAGGACTTGTCAAAAATATGAGTTGGTGATTTTTTTTATCAGTTATGTTGGTAGCGCTTCCCGCTAAAAATTGAAATTTCACATTTTGACAATTTGTGTATCTTGTAATTTTGTCTGATTGTTTACATTAAAACATTGTATCAAGCATTATACAATTATGAAAGAGGAAAACCAATACATACAATGAACTCCAAGGTATATTAATGAACCATCCTGATTTGACATATCGGTGGTTCGTGTTGGTTATTATCATAAATAAAACTTGAATATGGGATTGAAGGACGTTACAAGGACCATCAAGCCTTTTTATTGAGAAAACAACATATAAATAAAACTCTTTAAATAATGAAATACTTTAATTAACAATTTATTGCTCTAGATTTTTACTTTCCACTCACTGCTCAGTTGCACAGATAACGCCAACAGCTTTTCTTACAATTTTTAATACAAAACATATATGGCATATATTCGATAGTTCGCCACAACGTGGAACTGCAAATCATGGATTAAAACGTCAACTTTTCATATTTGTTTGCTAGTAGCCGCCACAAATTGAGTAGACAGTGTTAACATTTTCAAGTAACGTGCATCATACATTTCATAACCTGCCTGGAATAACTATACATTAAATTCAAAATTGCATTACCATAAATTTAAATTGTAATAAATAAAACTTACCATTTTAATTATTTTGACAAAGTAAACCTGAGCGCACTGTTTCTTGTTTCATAATTTTTTAGTTGAAATTTTAACATCACAGATTCTTATTCTTTCTTAACTAACACAGCTATAGCTATAAATTTCTTTTCTTTCTAGTCCTATCACCTAGAGAAAGGATAAAAATCCACAATTAGAAGTAATATTTCAACACAAACAATTTACCATTTTAAGGTTATCTGTCAGTTATGAAAGCATGACTACCACCTCTTGAACATGAAAGGCGCCAAAAACAGTACGTTTATAGATTTTCTAAACGTCGTGTTTTCAGTGATAAACAGTACTTTTATAGAAACATAAGAACACCGAAATAGAAAAAATATTTTTTAATCTTTATCATAACGTTAAATAAGAAAAAAAATGATATGTAACTGTTAAAATATTCAAATGATAACCAAAATCTAATCAGCTCTTTATATGGATGTAAAAAAGAAGAATACGAAATAATTATAATTTTTAGATTTGTCGTATTGGAATTATCGACGGAAAAATATATGTCACACACACTTATACACACAAACATTATCGTATAAATAGTAAAATCGTTTTCTAGGGACTCTAATACGTGCTTATTCGACAATATCTTCCTTACCTCCTAATCGTAAAGGTTATGGAAGGTAAAAATAGTATTATTGGTTTAAAAATCTATTTAAACAATCAGTTTTCTGTACAACTAAAACTAAAAATAGTAAAAGCTTCTTGTACGTGAAATCGTTCTAGATAACATAACGACCATGGACTAAAATTTTCAATACAAACTCTTCAGATAATAAAATAATATAGTTAGCATATCAGCCTTTTACACATTCCAGCATTTGAGTGCAGAGAAAACACTGTATTTTTATCAAAAAATTTATGCCAGCTATGTACTGATAATAATATGTTATAGAATTATACTTAGCCTAAATTAGTTTTGATGAAAATGCCGAAAAGATAAAAAAAATCCGGCAGAGATTTATATGATATTTCAGCCATGTGTGATATATCAATGGAATATAATTTCAGAAATACATCACTGAAATATATCAGCAAATTAGAAATAAACATTTAAACTAATAAATCATTAACTGTGTAAACAAATGCTTTAGCGCTATTCATTTGATTAAAATCTATTTCTATCCGGGTTTTTACAACAAGAAACTTATCCTAAGCAAAGAAAATTAACGTAAAAGTAAATATTTAGCTTGCTATTAATAATGTAAAAGAAACATTTATATTGTATACGAACTCTTGAAAAAACAAATTAATTTTAAATTTTCGTTCTTTGTTAACTTGTTTCAATAAACAAAATTTGCAGGAAATTATTATTAACATCTGATAATGTTATTTGTTATTCGGTTTTCAATCAATAATTGTCATATTTGTAATCAATAAATTAATAAAATATTATATAAACATCAATGTCTGAAAATTGGTTCAGAGCTTCAACTGAAAAAGCTGAAACTATTTAATTTTAAATGAGAACCTACTTTTTTATTCGCCTATTCGCTTCATTTTTCTGAATACAACGATATAAAAAATTTATACCCTAATAAAATAATAATGTTCTTTTACATTTTTTTCGATTTTTGGTTATGTAAGGGTATAAACATTTTATATCGATGTATTCAGAAAAAAATGCTGAATCGAATAGGCGAATAAAAAAAGTAGGTTCTCTTTTAAAATTAAAAATTCTGTATTTTCAGAACCACTGGTTGAAATTTTTTTTTGTAAAGCTCATTTTAATAGTCTTATAATATAGAAATTGTTTGCTAATTTAACCGACTTCGTATCTCTTACCGTTCTCGAGATAGCAATATTGAAACACTTAAATTGAACACCCGGTATATATATATATATATATATATATATATATACAGGGTGATTCATCGGTCTGTCCTCTCTTTATAACCCTTTTATTTTAAATCAGATAGAAAAACTCTTCAAATATAATTTATATGATATATTATTGTCTATCTACGTGCCATATGCATTTGTATAAAGGTTGCTCCGTTTAAGCGCAACAATATGTAACTTTATATTTCTTAATGGAACATCCTATATTTATTTATTTATTTTGATAGTAAATTAGATTCCCTTTAAAAAAGTATTAAGTAATAAGGGGTCTAAAATTATAAATTAAGAAGTTATTTACGTTCATAAAAAATAGTATTTCAGAGTGGAAAAAACCATAATATAATACAAAATTTTGATTCTATTTTATTAATACTTATTTTAAACATTACACTAATTCCAAAGAAGCTTTTAAAATTTAGTGACAGACTAAATAATGCAAAATTATAATAAATGCTCGAAAACTTGTCCTTCAACTTCAATAGATTTTTCTATTATAAATATTATATTAACCATCTCATCTTTACTAAAATTTGTATTATTCATTTTCACATCAACATCAACAATGATAAACTAAGAGTATTTGGACAACTTGTTTGTTTAAATTCGAAACAATTGATCAAATTATCCATAGCTTACTTTGTTAATAATAACATGATAGAAACATATCATTCAACGAATAAAGGTAAATAACTTCTTAATTTATAATTTTAGACCCCTTATTACTTAATACTTTTTTAAACGGAATCGAATTTACTATTAAAATAAATAAATAAATAAATATAGGGTGTTCTATTAAGAAATATAAAGTTACATATTGTTGCGCCTAAATGGAGCACCCTGTATACAAATGGATACGGTACGTAGATAGATAATACTAGATCATATAAATTATATTTGAAGAGTTTTTCTATCTGACTTAAAATAAATGAGTTATAAAGAGAGGACAGACTGATGAATCACCCGTATATATATATATATATATATATATATATATATATATATATATATATATATATATATATATATATATATATATATATATATATATATATATATATATATATATATATACATATTTGGAATACGCAAATCTATCTGTAGGTCATTGAACAGATACCCAAAACGTGAAATTGTTAACGTTTTTGGGTATCAAAATATTGGACAGCCAACTGTATACGAGAACGTGAAGAAGGTGTAGTATACTATCGCGAACTTTTGTCCCCAAATCGAATCAGCAGATTCACTCAAAGTGCTCAAGACAAAATAAGAACATTAACGCGCAACTTAACGCAATACAATATAGAATTTTAAAGATGACTGTTAGCAGGACTTTGGTCAAAAATGATTTAATGTTTCAAAAAGAAATAATTCTTCTTCTGGGCATTTCCTTAATCTACAACAATATAAAAACCATCTTCCACCTACCTAGAAGACGTGATCTTGAGGCGGTCCCGAGCTTCCGTCGGCCTCTTCGGCGATGAGTCTCAACCTGACCGTTTCCCCCTGGGAGTCGTAGGCTGCGGTGACGGCGGCCACTCCAACGTTACCCCCAGCACTAACCATCACGTTCTCCACCTCCACTGAATCTGCTTTGGCTGGGGGGCGGTGCTCGCGGATTGAAGCGCCGCGGTGGATACCTGCACGACCCCACCAAAGGGTATTAGAAATATAGACGTATATCTCCAAAACCAAGAGATATTTTTAATCTCTTTGGAAGGTTGGATTCAGTATATTTCAGCTTATAAATGCCCGATACAAAGCTTGATAAAATCAATTCCTACATCATTGAATTCAGCACATCTTAATTAGTAAAATTGTGAAATTTTATTACTTTTTGATAACCCAATAAAATTGCATTGAAAATGTTAAACAATAGTATTCTCCACGTAAAATTTATGGTTCAAAATCGACAATAATGACAAATTTGGAGATTCAACTTCAGTGGCGGATTTAGCACGTGAGAGCCCCCCCCCCCCTAAATATTTTCAATACCATTGTAGTGAGCATTCTAAAAAAAAACATATTGGAATTTTGACCTAGTTTAGTAGACATACTCGTAGTAACGTATGTCCCAAAAGTTTTGTCACAAGTATGTTTAAAACATTTTAAAAAGTAATAATGGTTTTACGGCAATTTTTCAGAACAGATATAATTAACAGCTTTATAAACAACAAAATTTTTATTTTAAATTAAATGTAAAGGTCCGTAGTCTTCAACAATACGCAGTCTTCTGGAAACATCTCGCATCAAGCCTTGGACCGTTGCAACATCAATCTCTCGAATTTTTCTAAAAATCCGCCGTCTAAATTGTTGCTCGTTTTCGGCTTCCCAACCTCCATCATACACTTTTCGAGACAAACTGACCCAGAAATCTTCAATTGGCCGAGCCTGCGGTAAATTTGGGGGGGTTGTCGTTTTTTGGCACAAACGGTATGTTGTGAGCATTCAGCCAATTTTGAGTTTCGCGTGCATAATGGCAGGAAGCCAAGTCCGGACAAAACATAATATCATCGTGAGCATGATTCTGGTGGATAAAATTAATCAATTTTGTTAAGCAATTGTTAATATAACTTTGACTGTCCACAGCTTCGCCTCTAACTCGCCCTATATAAGGTCTGGAAATCCCACCAATTGATATCGCGCACCAAACTAAAGCTTTATCAGCAAATTTGGCCTTTGGCTTGTATTTTATATCGTCTGGACATTCTTCTACATTGTCCGTGTAAAAACCGTCGTTTCCTTTAATTTCGGAATTACTTAGAGTAAAGTACTTTTCATCATCTATGACGATGACTTTATTATTTGCAAAATGAGTGCGCCTTAAAGCACGGCAACATCTTAGTATTCTAACTAACTTATTTGGCGTATATTTAGGACATTTCTTTCTTTTGCGATATTCTATAGTTTCTCTGGATATTGTATTCTTGAAAACACCGTAACGCCGTGAAAGTCTTCTCAATGACTGTCCAATTTTATTCTTGGCACTTTCGACTAACTGGTTTGCTCTATGTTCAGTTACCACTTTATGGGCCAGTTGCATAAAACGTTGTTAGCTGATCATGTGTTTAACTACATATTGTAACCATGGATACGTATCAAAAATACATTGGAAAAGAAGTCTTGTCAAAGTTAACAACGTGTTTACAGTTAACAATGCTTCATGCAGCTGGGTCCAGGTCTTCCACTTTTCGGAAGATTTACGCATGGTATACCTTGCTCACATTCTACTATCGCACGATATATGGTTTTCCGCGCCACATTTTGATTTTCAAAAAGTCGGACTATTTGAACATTAGGCATCTGCCCAACTAAATTATAAACGCTTTTTCTAAGATCTAATTTATAAAACATTACAACGCAATTGATTTCGGTAACTAAACTGTCATTAAAATGACAAATCATTGAATTACTTTTGTTTGCAAAGCCAACCCGATATTTTGATATTTTTTTCATAGAGTTGTATTTTGTGGCAAAACTTTTGGGATATACGTTAGGTTATAGACCAAATTAAGTTATTTTTAAATCACTTGTAAATATATTCTACTTACTTGACGGTAGGAGCGTTTCTTCCATTGTTTGGTTGTTTCCGTTGCATGTCCTTTCACTTCTCCAATTCCCCATTCTGCTGGCATTGTTTGACCTTCCACCAGACGGGTCGAAACAGGGCAAAACCTGTTTAAACTCCTTTCTAAAATTTTCATTCAACCAGGCATACAAAAACGGGTTATAACACGTTGAAGACATTGCCAAAGCGTGTACCATAAAAAAGCAAAGATAATAATACGCCCAAGTACCAGTTGGAATGTAGAAATCGTTTATAATATTAATGGCATTTAAAGGAAGCCAAGAGACTAGGAAAATTACAACCATTGCGATAAGCATTCGATTGGTACGTCGTTTTCGTTCTCTATCGGCTTCTTCTTTTCTGGTATTTTTATTTCCGGGTTTACTTCTGGCACGATCTTTCAAACGAAGTGACACACAAGTATAACAAAAAGCCATAATGAAAAATGGTATGACAAACTGCATGGTTGTCGTCATACCACCAAAAATCATTCTGAAGTCTTCAGTGGGCCATTTTTCTTCACAATATGGCATATTTATTTTTTCGTCATTATAATTCATATATATGCCATATGGTAGTGTTACCAAAATGGAAAAGACCCAGATACTCATTATAATAATAACACATGTTGACAGTTTCATTCGTGGGTGAAAGGGGTATATAATTACGAAAAATCTGTCAATAGCAATTGAAGTCAGTGTTAATGTAGATATATAAACACTTATTCCCTGGGCATATGGTACTAAATGGCATATGATCTTCCCGAAAACCCATTTACCCAGAAAAGTATACAAAGGAGTAAATGGTACAGCCAAAACACAAAGAAGAATATCAGAAAGTGCCAGATTGGTAATAAAAAGATTGGTTACAGTTTGCATGGCTCTGTTACGAAAGACTACGTAACAAACCAAAACATTTCCAAAGATTCCCAATATAAAAATCTTTGTGTACAAAACTAAAAATAACGCCTGGATTATTTTGTTTTCTATAATGTCGTTGTTGTTGGTAGCATTGGGGAACACCAAACTGGATGCGTTTGGAAGGTTGGTAGCAGTGTCCGAGAAATTTTCCACTAACATTTTGAACGTTTGTAACACTTAACACATTTTATATTTTTAAATTGACACTTATATCATTGTATAGTTAAAGTTTATTGTTTTTATATTGAAACTGTTCTCTGCGAAACACTCTTGTTTAGATGGTTTAAATGGTATATGGTCAAAACAATGGCATCAAAATTTGATTCGTATTTGTTTTAGACAGTTACTTATTTATTAACAATATAAACCAACAAATTTCTAAAAGTCAAAACAGGAATAGTAAGATTATTTTACTGTGGTAGAGTAGGCGGGGATTCTCCATTTCAACAGAGCGGCACAAATAATGGCCGCTGGCAATCAATGTAAAAGCAAACAGTGACAGTTATGTGCCGCTTTGTCATAATTATGGTATTTATAGTTTAATTATTGGAACCGATAGAATCAATTTTATACAATCAATCATATACAGTAATGATCAATAAATTGTTTACAAATTTGGTGACATAGCAACTAAAACAACTTGTTTATTTTAAAATGTTAATAGATAAATAATTATTTATCATAAATGAAAAGTAAATATATGTAATAGGTTCCAAGTTTGAACCATGTGTATTTGATTTTATAATTAATATAATTTTACCAATGACATGTAATATTTATACGCAAATATTGTATTCTACATAAATTAAATACAAATAAAAATGTTAAAATTAGCATAACATTGTACTTTAAAACTAAAAGTAAAATATTAATCACAAACCCTAATAAAAATAATAAAAACAAATTATTATTTTAATTTTTGTGGCACTCTGATAATTGCCTTAAACCATGCATTTTCTTTTGTTGTTGAGTAAAAAACTTGGTATTTATCGACACACATTTTCATTTTGAATATTTTTCGTCATTATACTTTTTTTCCAAAATTAATAGGTAAAGAAATCTCGCCAAATTAAAATTTTAACCCGGTACATTATACAGTCTTATTTGATCGTGGCATCTGATCCGCAAACCGATTTAATGGTATATAATCCGCCTCAAATTCGTCTTCAAAAAGTAGATACAAGTTTCATATACTGACTGCAGAGGTCAAAGAAAAATATTTTGTGAAACCACTAAAATCGGCCTACGGATCAGTTGTAACAGATACAAGCCCAAATCATAATATTTTTACCGTTTTATATATATATATATATATATATATATATATATATATATATATATATATATATATATATATATATATGTATATGTATATATATATATATATATATATATATATATATATATATATATATATATATCCCCATTGCGCATTTCTTCTATCTCTTTAAATTGAAAAGGTCCATTAGGTTGGATCCCAAATAATTATTCTACATGATTTAAAAAAATATAAATATTTCGCGTGGCACGCTTATGGGTACGAAATGCAGTGAAATTATCTGGAATTAATATTATATCAGACGCTCATAACTGACCTTGAATAGTCATCTTTGGTGAATAATATCTATATATATATATATATATACAGGCTGTCTCACAACTCGCGCCCCAGAGCGAATGAGGAGACACAAGATTAAAAGATATTCGAAAAAAGACGTCTTAAAATTGACCAATCAGAGACCTACACCTTTAACATGTGTTTGTCGTAATTTTACGTTACTATGGTTTTATATAAATCAAATCTTCTTTAAAAAAGTGGGCGACTGTAGTTTTTGAAAAATGTCAGTGTCAAATTAAATTTGACAAGGTGAATAAAAAAGACAAATTCTTACCATGTATTCGCCCGCTGATTACTTAGAAATGATTGAACCGTTCCATGGGTGTTATTACCATTGTATAAATTGCATTACAATAAAAACGGTTCTTTTTAGAACCACCATTTGTTCTTTTAATCTCAAAGAATTCAAATGACAATAATATTTTCGTTTAACACATTTTACACAGCTGCTACAACACGTTGCACTGTACGATATAAATGATGATCTCGGATGACACCTTCGCTAACCTTAATTTGTTGACAGTGAAAAGTCAACTCTAAAGTGTCAAAATTACAGTAAGTCAAACATATTTTGTAACTCACTAGTAGTATTTTTAAAACCTAGCAACCAGATTTATTTTGTAATAATATCATCACACCTCAAGATATCCTTCCGGGATTGGTGGATTAAAAAGTCTTGTAACTCCGTTATGCACGCAGCCGCAAATTATTTTCTTCTATTTGTTGGCAACCTATTGCCGTCGGCAAGTGTCAGTTTCGTCTGGGGTGCGAGTTGTGAGACAGCCTATATATATATTTATATATATATATATATATATATATATATATATATATATATATATATATATATATATATATATATATATATATATATATATATATATATATATATATATATAATATATAAAGGAACCGAAATAATTTTGTAGCAATTTCTAACTAGTGTGTGGAATTTATAATTTTTTGAAAATGAACTGCCGAACGGTTATAAATTTGTGCTCGTATGTGTGTTTGTAATGTTTATAAATTTGAGCCATTGATTCAACCATATTTCCACTATGTTTTAATATATTATTTACAAACGAAACAAAAACCCAACCCAATATATCCAACAGAAAAACCCAAATCACAACACAACAAAAAAAAACTTATCTTAGATTTACCTATACAGCATGTTCTCTCTCTCTACCTTCGTAAACTGGGCTCGACCAAGCACATCTTTCCGCGGTAGGTTCCCTAGGCTCCAAATACCTAACACCCGAGTTCGAAACAGTCGACTGCAAAAGTGTATCTTGGGTATCATTTCCACAAAATCTTCTGGAAACTCTTTTGGAAATGCAGGGAAGAATATGTTTGAATTCTTTTCGAAAATTGTCGTTCAGCCACGCATATAGAAACGGGTTATAACACGTAGAACTCATGGCCAGAATATGGGCGAGGAAGAAATATAAATGGAAATATGGCCATGCTTGCGCAAAATCATGTAGAAGATTTATTATATTCCACGGAAGCCAACAAACACCGAAAATTGTAACCATGGCTATGAGCATTCTATTGGTTCGTTTTTTTCGTTCCCTGTCTAGTTCTTCCTTTCTGGCGCTTCTACTTCCGGGTTTACTTTTGGCGCGTTTATTCAAACGAACAGAAATACAAATATAACAATATGCAATAATACAAAATGGAATAGCACATTGCATGATAATAGTAAAACATCCAAAATATTTTTCGATATTTTCTATAGGCCAGTCTTCTTCACAATATTTTCCATCGCCGACTATGTTCATATATATACCATATGGTAAAGTTATAACCATACTAAAAAACCATATACTCAATATAATGCTTACACAAGTGCTCAGTTTCATTCGTTGACGAAATGGGTGTATAATAACGAAATATCTGTCGATAGCTATAGCTGTTAATGTCAAAGTCGATACATACACACTTGACGCTTGTACGTATGGTACTAAATGACAAATAACCCTTCCAAAAATCCATTTACCAATGAAGGAATATAACGGAGTGAATGGTACAGCCATAATACACAACATTATATCCGAAAACGCCAAATTCATAATGAATAAATTCGTCACTGTTTGCATAGCCTTATTCGAACACACTATATATGAAACGAGGATATTGCCGAATATTCCAAGGAAGAAAATGATGAAGTAGAATATGTAGAATATCACTTGTACAGCGACGTAACGGATGATCTTCAATTCGATTTCTTTCGTTGAATTGTCACCGTGGGTAATATTTGTTTCCAAGGATATCATTTTGTAAAATTCGATGTTTAGTTCATTGTATCTGTTGAAAGATGAATTAGAACTGAACGGTCTTGATACGAAATTATGTTTGGTTTAACCTTTAAAGTTGTTAATTGCTTATTTATATTTGGTTATTTGGTTTTTATATTTGTTATATTTTTAGGCTGATTTAATTTTTTAAATGTTTTTCAATATCTCTTACATTTTTAATTATTAAACAATATATTTGTGACTGACTGAAAGAACAACCAATGTCAATTGTATAATCGTGTAAATAAAATATTATACAGTGATGATTCGAACACGCGAACATAGAACTTTAATTTCAGGCTGCCCTAATTATTTTAGAAAAAAAGGTTTAATGAAAATTTGTACACCTTAAATTTTGGCATAATCAATATGCAAAATTAAATTTACAGGCATGCATTCAAAATTAATGGGGAGTTTTCGAATTTTTTATATGTTTTTAAATCTAAAGCGTTTCTATTTTTATATTTTGTAAAAAAAATTAAGATACCGGAGAAAAAAATCTGATGTGGAAACTGTATTAAGATCCATTCTATGGTTCTATTTACAATTTTATTTTTAAAACGTTACTATTATTAATTTGAAATGATTAGTTCTTTGACAGTGACATTTATCTGTCAGTTACGTACATTTGAGATATGAACTGTGTAACCAAGGAGTTTTGCTTGTAAGCTCCGGGATTAAAATTATAGATAATTTTATAAATTTATCCATAAAATATACAGGAAAAGTATTTATGGAAATCTGTAAAGAATTTAATAATTTTTAATTTTTATAATAACACAAATCTTGAAAAAATTACATTTGAAGGTTTTTTTCGAATAAAATCTATTTTGAGCTTCAAGTAAAGTGTCATTTCCGGTTATCTGATTTACACCAAAATCTTATGGCTTCTTCCCATATTAGAATAAGATAGAAATACAAGGTTATATATATATATATATATATATATATATATATATATATATATATATATATATATATATATATATATATACCTCCCTATATAATAAAAAATCTGATGAGGCCAACACAACACCTCCCGCTATTTAATTTTCATTAATTTAAATATACATACTTACATATTTAGTTATACTAGAAACTGTATTAAAATCCATTCCATATAACTATGGTTCTATTTACTATTTTCTTTTTAAAACATTACTATTTTTAATTTGAAATGATTAGTTCTTTAACAGTGACATTTATCTGTCAGCTACATACATTTGAGATATAAACTGTCTAATCAAGTAGTTGTGTTTATTTAAATTTATCCATAAAATATATAGAAAAAGTATTAAAACAAACCAATAGAAAAGTTAATACTCTTTAATTTTTAAAATAACATAAATCTCGAAAAAATAACATTTGAAGGTATTTTTCGGAGAAAAACTATTTTGAGCTTCAAGTAAAGTGCCATTTCTGGTTATCTGATTTACATCAAAATCTAATGGCTTCTTTCCATATTAGAATAAGGCATAAATACAAGGTTTCAAAATTTTCTGAATGATAGTATTTGAGTTAAAGCGTAAACATGTTAAAATTTGATTCTAGGGACCTTAAAACGTGGTCATTTACCAAAATCTCGATATGCGATTTTTAGCACGATCCCTATACCTCCCTTACCAGGGGTAGCGGGAGGTAAAAATTAACCATTTGCCCCTATTTATCCAATTATTCTGAGTAAACCATCTTTGCTTGTGATAAGCGCTGCCACCCAAAAATGTAATTAGGTCGTATGTAGTGATGGATCATTCGTTCAATAATAGTGAGTCAGTTCATTTTGCTTCGCTCACCAAAATGAGTCGTTCACTTGAACGACTCTTTTATATTGCACAAGCGCTCTTTACGTGTGCAGTGACTGCTGTGCCCACTTGCGCGAAAGTTGTAGCTTAGAGCGTAGCATTAGCTCCGTGCTCCGTGCTGTATTTCGTGCACGAGTACGAACGTACAAATAGTGTGGACTGGTGTGCCATGTGCTGTATTGGGCAAACTAAAGAGTCGTTCGTTCATGGCTCACTAAAGTGAATCGTACAAGATGAACGACTCGTTCATGAACGACACACCACTAGTCCTATGTTTAGAATTGTAATACGTTTCAAGCCACACGATTAGAACATATATTATTGATTATCGTAGGCAGTAAATTAAATACAGTCTACTAATATGTAAATATGTATTTAGAGATAATTCTATAAAATATGTTTTAATAATATTTGAATATCACATTTCAATTACGAATGTATATTAAAATCCTATTATTTAAAGCAACCAATACTAATTTTCTGGATTTGTAGATTTAATAATATATAGTTTGAATATTAAATTATCATAATTATATCAAATAATAATGAGCCGGATATAAAAAACCTGATGTGACCAGCACATTACCTTCCGTCAGCTCTATGTATTTTGTACTATGTCAATTGCGCTTGACACTGATATCTTTCAATCAGAATTTTCTTATAGTATGTTCCGTAATGCAACCGGTTCAACCTGATTTACGGTTTTGTGTTCTGTAAGTCCTGAAATTATTTACCGGTTTCTATTTGGAACGCGGTTCCTGAAAAAAGTTGGTAAAAAGTCGGACCACGGCAACCACGAAATAATCCTGGTTCATAACAAAATCAAATGATATCCGTCAGTGTCAAATTTCTAAACCGCATTTTTAGTGGTATTACTAATAATTATTATAGATGTAAGTATGAAAACATTATTTATATTGATTGCGTTATTTTTATTGGCATTATTCAACGTTATCATTCATTTAGTTAATTTGTGTTTTTGTTAGGTTGTGTCAATTTTAAATGTCATATGAATTAATGTCAATCTGTTCCGAAATAGATGAAAATATTCAGGAACCATGGTGTACCAGCAATCAAGATACAGGTTTTCTGGTTGACTTACGGAACATAATATTAATATAGTAGGTGTTTCCATAGCTGGCTACTTTTTGAAATATAACATAAGTGGTACAGAAAAATAAAAATTAATCATAGTATTATAAGATACTGTCAGACGTCAAAAGTCGACAGAATATGGTAATTTAACATAGCCAAGTTTTGGAATTGGCAAGAAAATTGTATTTCCTGCTTATAGTTTCATAATATAATGATGATTTTGACTATTATTTTTTGTCTAAAATACTCAAATGAGCGATTTTGAAGAAGAAGACTTTTGATTTGATACACGCGGAACGTAGATTTAAAAAAAATCACCTGTTTTAATAAATATTATAAAACTAAATACCGTATAGGTTGTATTTAAATTTACAAAGTTGATGTCACTTCCGGTTATACCGCAAGTTCCATAATTACAATTTTCACACAATTCAATAAACAATATGTGTATCTGCAATAATAACCGAGAGAAAGGGTGTATTCACTTTTTTATAAAAAAGAAAAAGAGATATCGACCTGTGGTTTTAAAATCTTAAATCTACACCCTTCAAACTACTTAAATACAAATTTTCAAATTTTTTAATTTTTTAAAAATTTCGACCCTTTTTTAAACCACACCACCCTCATACCCAAAAATGGGTGTGCGGTACACCTTCAACGACCTCACCAGTAAATTCCTCGTTCCACAAACCATAAGTATACCAATTTTCATCAAAATATTCCAACGGATGCATTTATTATTAAACATTCTTTAAAATCGTCAAAAACTGAAAAAACCCCAAGGGGTACACCTTAGATTTTTTGCGATTTTTGGCCATTTTCAGACTTTTCCTTCTGGAGATTGTAATAGTTGTTCAAAAATTATAAAAATTGGTATGCTTATGTAATTTTGCTCGTAGAATCTAATGGTGATATCGCCAGCGGGGTACAATTGACCATTTTTGGGATATGACCCAAAAATGGGCATTTTTGAGCAAAGATATGAGGACGAATATCTTGGACACGAAAAGAGATATCAACTTGTGGTTTTAAAATCTTATATCTACACCCTTCAAACTACTTAAATATAAATTTTCAGAATTTTTAATTTTTTTAAAATTTCGACCCTTTTTTAAACCACACCACCCTCATACCCAAAAATGGGTGTGCGGTACACCTTCAACGACCTCACCAGTAAATTCCTCGTACCAAAAACCATAAGTATACCAATTTTCATCAAAATATTCCAACGGATGCATTTATTATTAAACATTCTTTAAAATCGTCAAAAACTGAAAAAACCCCAAGGGGTACACCTTAGATTTTTTGCGATTTTTGGCCATTTTCAGACTTTTCCTTCTGGAGATTGTAATAGTTGTTCAAAAATTATAAAAATTGGTATGCTTATGTAATTTTGCTCGTAGAATCTAATGGTGATATCGCCAGCGGGGTACAATTGACCATTTTTGGGATATGACCCAAAAATGGGCATTTTTGAGCAAAGATATGAGGACGAATATCTTGGACACGAAAAGAGATATCAACTTGTGGTTTTAAAATCTTATATCTACACCCTTCAAACTACTTAAATATAAATTTTCAGAATTTTTATTTTTTTTAAAATTTCGACCTTTTTTTAAACCACACCACCCTCATACCCAAAAATGGGTGTGCGGTACACCTTCAACGACCTCACCAGTAAATTCCTCGTACCAAAAACCATAAGTATACCAATTTTCATCAAAATATTCCAACGGATGCATTTATTATTAAACATTCTTTAAAATCGTCAAAAACTGAAAAAAACCCAAGGGGTACACCTTAGATTTTTTGCGATTTTTGGCCATTTTCAGACTTTTCCTTCTGGAGATTGCAATAGTTGTTCAAAAATTATGAAAATTGGTATGCTTATGTAATTTTGCTCGTAGAATCTAATGGTGATATCGCCAGCGGTGTATAATTGACCATTTTTGGGATATGACCCAAAAATGGGCATTTTTGAGCAAAGTTTTGAGGACGAATATCTTGGACACGAAAAGAGATATCAACTTGTGGTTTTAAAATCTTATATCTACACCCTTCAAACTACTTAAATATAAATTTTCAGAATTTTTAATTTTTTAAAAATTTCGACCTTTTTTTAAACCACACCACCCTCATACCCAAAAATGGGTGTGCGGTACACCTTCAACGACCTCACCAGTAAATTCCTCGTACCAAAAACCATAAGTATACCAATTTTCATCAAAATATTCCAACGGATACATTAATTATTAAACATTCTTTAAAATCGTCAAAAACTGAAAAAAAACCCAAGGGGTACACCTTAGATTTTTTGCGATTTTTGGCCATTTTCAGACTTTTCCTTCTGGAGATTGCAATAGTTGTTCAAAAATTATGAAAATTGGTATGCTTATGTAATTTTGCTCGTAGAATCTAATGGTGATATCGCCAGCGGTGTATAATTGACCATTTTTGGGATATGACCCAAAAATGGGCATTTTTGAGCAAAGTTTTGAGGACGAATATCTTGGACACGAAAAGAGATATCAACTTGTGGTTTTAAAATCTTATATCTACACCCTTCAAACTACTTAAATATAAATTTTCAGAATTTTTTATTTTTTAAAAATTTCGACCTTTTTTTGTAAACTACACCACCCTCATACCCAAAAATGGGTGTGCGGTACACCTTCAACGACCTCACCAGTAAATTCCTCGTACCAAAAACCATAAGTATACCAATTTTCATCAAAATATTCCAACGGATACATTAATTATTAAACATTCTTTAAAATCGTCAAAAACTGAAAAAAACCCAAGGGGTACACCTTAGATTTTTTGCGATTTTTGGCCATTTTCAGACTTTTCCTTCTGGAGATTGCAATAGTTGTTCAAAAATTATAAAAATTGGTATGCTTATGTAATTTTGCTCGTAGAATCTAATGGTGATATCGCCAGCGGTGTATAATTGACCATTTTTGAGATATGACCCAAAAATGGGCATTTTTGAGCAAAGTTTTGAGGACGAATATCTTGGACACGAAAAGAGATATCGACTTGTGGTTTTAAAATCTTAAATCTGCGCCCTTCAAACTACTTAAATACAAATTTTCAGAATTTTTTATTTTTTAAACATTTCAACCATTTTTTTAAATCACACCATCTTCATACCCAAAAATCGGATGTGGCCAACACCAAACCTCCCGCTATTTAATTTTTATTAATTTAAATATACATGTGTGACAAATTTCAATAATTAATTGTAAAACATCTAATACATATTTGGTGATATTTTCAAATTTGAGGCTCTTTAAAGAACAATATCTTTTATATTTTAGTACTTAGAAGTTATATAAAAATTCTTGCAACAGCTCTACTAGGATTACAACTTTTGAGTTTTTTAGTCATATATTGTATAATTTGGCACATTACTGCTGACTCACCCTGTATATTTTAGACCATATCTGAAAGGAATTTGCATATGGTAATAAAGAATGTACCTTCTTAGAATTTTTAAACAAGTCCATATCTTTAAATTTGATATATATTGTATCCAATCATATTCATTTGATTATCTGTCCAGTTTTCTATCTTTATTTTATCGTGTATGACCCCGAGCTTTCAGAGCTTTCAAAATTAATCAAAAACGATCGATGGGAAAAGCGAGGGCTTCCAAAAATGCGCTGCTAAATTATGGCTGTCAGAACAATTTCAAATGGAATTTAAATATCACCAATGAATTTGACAAATTCTGAGGCTATTACTTAAAGAAGCCCTAACCATCTATCTTCAGAATACATTACAGATACTCCTCATCTCAAGAAAACGAAAAGAATTATTCAAATGAAGGATGGATTATTTTATTTGGTTTTATAAAAAGAAATGATAAAAAGTCTTTGGTGAACGATGTGTGAACAGCCTTCAGATAGTCTGCCATTATTCCAAAAATACATATATTCATGTCTCACTACAAAATAATTCTCACATATATTTGCAAAATCTATGGGATATTTTAATATAAATTATGTACAATACATACATTTTCTTTATATTCAATATCCTGAAATTTTCTTTTTCTTCTTTCCTTTTCTTTTTCTTTATATTCGTAATTTTTTCGCAAACTCCTCTTATATTCTTTTTTACGTATATTCTTTTACGTTGTTGACTTTTCTTATTTTCATAATCTTCATAATGATGTACAAATATTTTTGACAGCGGCATACAAATAATTTTGACAGTGACATTTGAATTTCTTGCCTTGAAGTAGTTTGATATGAGAATTTTTACATCAAATTATTTTATATGCATTTCTTTATCTCTAAATCTATAGAAGATATAATAATGAATTTATATTTATCGAATATAGAATTTAACGTTCTTTAATATAAGTATTTGTGTGTATGTGTGTGTATGTGTGTATGTGGGTCTGTGTGTGTGTGTGTGTGTGTGTGTGTGTGTGTGTGCGCGCGTGTGTGTGTGAGTGTGTGTGTGTGTGTGTAACAAAATTTTCGTCTACGATAACTCTATTACTAGAATTCCAAATATTATATTTCTTTTGTATGCCTCTTCGTTGCATCCATATGAAGAGCTGATTAGATTTTGGTTATAATTGGTCAACCGGAAGTACCCTCATTTGAAAATTTTAACAGTTTTTCTTGAAAAAACGATGTTAAATATCATTTTTTCGTATTTAATGTTATTGTAAATATTAAAGAACATTGTATTCTCTATACGATTTGACTGCATTTCATACTTAATATTAAATGGTTTTAGTTATAAAATTATAAAGAAATTAAATTTAATAAATTAGCTAGCTAGGCTAGAAACAGCCACTATATTAAAAAAAATTCTGATTGAAAGATGTTAGTGTCAATTGACATATTCGTAGTATATTTGTGTTACAATTTTACTCCAAATATAGGATCTTTTTGCTCGAAACTTTCTGTATGGAATTTGTATAAAATACATACAACTGTCGAAAGGTAATGTACATACAAGAAATTTAAAATCTTTTACAAGGAACTTTCTGTATGGATTTTATAGAAAATACATAGGCATTTACGAAAATTCTACCGGTAGATACCGCATCTACCGACTGTATTCGAAAACACGAGTGGTAAAAAATCGTACAATATCCACCATATCCATGTACCGGATTCATGAATAATCTAATCTCAAAGAATCTGTCTCAAATTTTTTAATTTTCTTTTTTTAAAATATCGATTCCGGTAGCAACAACCTGATAAGTAGCTGTTTACCGGTAACAGTTCACGGTTAGAATTTTCGTAAATACCTCATATAACTGACGGAAGGTAATGTGCTGGCCACATCAGATTTTTAACAATGTCGTTAATTTTGTATTTACTGAATACCAATTGAATGACAGTTGTTACAAGACTTGCTAAAAATCATTGTTAACTCTCAGTTGTTACCTAACAACTATGTTAACAACTATCTTAATGACTTAGGCCGATAGTTTTTGGGTGTGGGATTTGAACCACATCTCGTTTCCTAAAGAAGCAACTAGATGAATTCATTTGTATTTTTTGTGGATTTCTGCAAAGTTTCGTTGAATATTAATCTATATTTACAACAGTTATTTCCCGTTTTCGCTATTATTCTAGCGGTTTAATTTACCACTCTCTGGAATGAATTGAATTCTGTGAATATTCGAGGCAGTTTTTGCATACCAACGCCTTTGGATCTGTGGAATGCATTGTTTAAATTCATGACCCGTGTTAGCCTAATAAATTCCTTCTATAGCCCTACTATTTCACGCCCTTTATTTGCAAACAAAAAGTATGATACTACACACAGTCGATAGGTTTAAATTTTGTTGGTATTTCTTATCAACTGCCACCAAAAGTTTTGGAGGATATTCTATAGTTGCTCCACAAATACGTTTGAGATAAACATACAAATACATAATATAATTCATACATCTTCTACAGACGAGAATGGAATAATTAGGGGAACATATATGCGTTTGTCTTCCTCAAAGTATGCAGAAGCATTCAAAATAATTTCGATAAAATATCTTCCGAAACATCAAATTCACCCATTCCATCATCTCTAACAATATATAACGTTGATGTATTAAAAATAAATAAATGTTGATAATAAACAAAACAATTAAACAACATCCTTAGCAACGCTAAAGCTTAAGCATTATTATAATCAAAATTATTATAAATGAAAACTTATTTCACATATTCTAGTGAGACATAAAATCTTGTAAGCACCACGAGCGTTAATAGATGATAATGCCCATCGGACGACATATATACCTCGGGCCACAGACCCTCGGGCTAGAACCTCGTCGCCCTCCTGGCATTATCAACATCGTAACGCCTTTGGTACATAAAATACTATTTTGTTTTTTCCCAGGTTAGTAAGATTTGAACTGACGGGTTATCAACATATTGACTTGTCAGTGGCGTAACTAAGAGTTCGGGGGCCCGCCCGCAAAATTTTTTGGGGCCCGTTTTTAATTGTAGCGTTTATCATGAAGAACTACATAACATACCACAAGAACTTGTGGAAATTGTGATTAGGCTCACTTTCGTCTGAATTGATATGCTAAAAAGCAAAATAACCAATATTGGAGGCCTTAAAATCCAAAAATAGGCACTTTTACATCCCACCAAAGTCATTGTATGTTGTGGCATTTACTATGAAAATGTAATTGGCCCGTATATTTTTTTTTTTGTATTGATTCATACATTTTTGGTATGCCAAATGAAAGAACTTGAATGCGACAAAATATGGTATTAGCAAGATGGATCAACCCTATTTTGTAAGAAAGTTGTTATTTCTTAGCAACGTTGTTATTTATTGCAAATAACTAATAATAATTGCAAACACTGAATAAAATATGAAAATGACAGGCTTTACATTTGTTTCTATTGGTTAAAATTTATAGCAACGTTGCCAAGACTTAACAACTTCTTTACAAAATAGAAGTGAGTATCATACAGTCTAAATAATAGCAATTTTGTGAAAATCATTCTCTTATCGTTATTTAATCCCACGTTTTGGTAATACACATTGGCCGCCAGGTATCTTGATTTGACAGCCCCAAACTTCCTTTTATGGGGTTATTTTAAAGGAAAACTTTGGATCAGTTGCAGGAAAATATTTGCCAAGATATCGAAATTTTACCGGCCAAAATGTGATGGAAAATAAACAGCTTGATTTGTCATAGCGGATAAGAGGCCCCTTAGCCAATATTATGTTTGGAAATTGGCATTAAAAAAAATAAACGACTAAATAAATTTGTATGTTGCTACAAAAAATGATTAAATTCTAAATTTCGCAGTAGTAACAAAATTATAAATCATGTAAATTGGGGCCTCTCTAAAGCCGGGGGCCCGCCCGCAATGCGGGCCCGTTAGTTACGCCACTGCTTGTTGTAATACTTGGATCTACAGGGTGTTTCAGGACTAGTGTAACAAACTTTAACAGCTTATTCCTGAGGTCATTTTGAGCCAAAAATGTCATATGACCATAGGTCCTATTCCTTCTAGTTACCAAAATACAAGAGGTTGAAGTTCTATAAATAACACGAATTTTTTTAATTTTTGTAATCAAGGTACTTTCGGAAAACAAGAGTTATATTGAAAAGTCATACCTTATTTGTATTAATTAAATTTATTTATTAATATTAACGAATACGATTTGGACAACAGAACATACGATGACACAATTATTAAATAGACAAATAAATAAATTCTAAACACAGAACAACATAACCAAACATGGAATAGATTAACACAATATGAAATAAGATAACAAATTTTTAAAAAATTACAGCAAGTGCTCAAAATGCGCGCCTTGAACTCGTATGCATGCTTGACATCGGCGAATCATAGAATCATATACACGCTAAATTACATTTTGATCGTTACGAATGGCAGCAGATGCATTCATAATTCGGTCAAGTAACTGTTCACGCGTGTTTATTTGTACCCTATAAAATTCTTGTTTCAAGGGTCCCCATAGATAGAAATCAAGAGAATTTAAGTCTGGAGATCTTGCAGGCCAAAAGTTTGGACCTCCACGACCAATCCACCGATTGGGAAAGTTTTGGTTTAATCACTCAGTTACTTGTCTACCATAGTGAGGAGGAGCACCATCATGCTGGTACCACATCTGTTGTACAAGAAGTTGAACACCTTCTATTAGTTCATGTAGTCTGTTTTCCAGAAAGTTTCTGTAGCCATCAACTGTTAATCGGTCAATTAAAACTTCAGTTTCTAGTAATCTAGTATTGAAAATTCCTGCCCAGACATTTATGCTAAATCTGAACAATCGCATCTGGATTTCAATGCTCCGTAAGTGGTAATTATGGAAATTGTTTACTCCGTCTCTCGTGAATTGGGCTTCATCACACCATAACACTTTGGAAATAAAGTGAGGATCATTTAAATTTTGACGGAGAAACCAGCGACAAAATTCTAAACGAGGACCATAGTCTCCGGGTTGCAGTGCTTGAACTCGCTGAAAGTGATAAGGATGTAATTCCTCACGGTTTAATATCCGCCAAACAGTGCTGGGAGACATGTGTAATTGAGCAGCGATGCGTCTTGTGCTGATTTCAGGATTATCGAGAACAGCATCAATTACATTCTCTTCATCTTCAACGTTATTATTAACACCAATGCCATCATTTTGTACACCTCCCCGTACAGTTGTTGATCCAGTTTCACGTAGACGCTGAAAAATGCGCGCAAATAGGCGGTGGGAAGGTTGGCGTCTATTTGGTATTCTCTGGACGCATAACGGGCATTACCATTACATAATCCATAAATAAATATCATATCTGCATATTCAGCAGTACTATAACCATCCATTATGAAACAAAAATACAATCAAAAGTACAACAATTTTTAATTAAGACAATTAATTAATACATAAATTAATTAATATATACAAATAAGGTATGACTTCAATATAACTCTTGTTTTCCGAAAGTACCTTGATTACAAAAATTAAAAAATTTCGTGTTATTTATAGAACTTCAACTTCTTGTATTTTGGTAACTAGAAGGCATAGGATCAGAGGTTATTCTAAGGATTTTTTTCCACTGCACATAAAGGAAATAAATTGTAGGTTTATAATATTTTAGGAAAAGATCTTTGTTTAACTCAATTCAAGTTGGATTATGACGGAATACTAGAACATCGACAAAGAAAAGTTGCGGAAACTGACGCTTCCAGAGTTGAATTCTTAACTATTAATTCGGAATTTCTTACGGCAACTAAAATTTTCACGCTGATTTTGGCTGCCAAACCGCATAGTGCGTATGTGGAAAAACCAGCAATACTCTAAATCGTGCCTCGGAACAGCTTGTCAGTAGATTCGGAAAATGCGTTTTTGTATAGTTATTACAACATACCTTCTCTGTAAGAGTGAGATCCCCGATAAGCCACAATAATTTGGTTAAATGAGCGCGAACACAGTGTCAAGGCAATTGAACTCCTAAAGCCAAACAACAAAGATGGTACAATAGTGTTTTTGCTGAGGCCAGTGCCAATGATAAATATGAGGCAAGCGAAAAGTCTGTAGATAAAGCTGAGAGAAAAGCTGGCACAAAGAAATGTTAGTGTTCATACAGACTGTTTCTAAAGCTGGTGTCACAAATTTTAAGCATATACATATAGTACTAACCGAAAATGAGTAAAAAAAACGCTTAATCATCGTAGGTCTGATCTTCAACAGTTTCCGAGAAAAACGAAAAATCGAAGAATAATTGACAAAGATAGTAATCGAACAAAATTTTGTCTATGCTAGTAAATATTCGCCAAGGTTGCCACAACATTTAAATTAGTAAAATTATTTTTTTTTTTTTTTGTAAAACTAAGGTAACTTATAATTTGCGAGAGTACAGAGGTATCTCGGAAACTATTGAAGATCGGGCCCATACTGATTAAACTTAATTTACTCATTTTGGTCAGTACTATATACCCTTAAGGGGCTGTCCTTAAATTACGTAACGCAAAATTAGGCAATTGTTGATACCCCCTCCCCTCCTTGTAACGCACCCGTAACGCAAACATGACCCCCCCCCCCATATATTACGTAACGCAGTACTTGACCCCCCCTATTTTTATTATAATTTTGAATAAGGTGTTTTCAATCAATAAATACACAATTATAATTGGTTTCTATAAAGTTTTACTCTTATAAACTATATATATATATATATATATATATATATATATATATATATATATATATATATATATATATATATATATATATATATATATATATATATATATATATATATACAGGGTGTCTTGGAAATAGGGGGACATGGCTTAACCACAGATGCCTGGGTCCAAAATAAGACGATTTAACTAAACTTACCTATATCCGACAGTGCACCGTTTAGCCAGTATTCTGCTTCAAAGTGCTTCTAAAAAAAATTAGTTTTGTTTATAATAACGAAATGCTTTGTTCGATTTGAATGAAATTTGGTATGACAATCCATATGAATCTAATTCATCTTTTAAGATGGTATTTGTTATTGTTAGTAAACCACTAGTGTATGAAACTTGGATGTCGCGACCATGAATAGACCATAACTTTTTAAAGGCAACGCCAATAATGTAAATTTATTATTTTTCAGAAAGATACATTCAATAGTAAACTTTCGTGTCTCTGCGTATGTTATGATATCCGTAACGATTTAGTTAGAAAAAAATAAAATGTAAGTGATTGCGCCGTGTAATTTTTAAAATAAATTTTATCTAGCAGTCTTTCCAAATGTCAAACAACTAATTTTTAATGACAGTAACAATTGTTTATGGGTTGTCAAAAATTTCTTTTGCCATATTTTAAAAATAGTAACATATCCGTTTGTTCGGCCTTATAGTATTTTACTGCTTTTATTATAATAAGACGATTAAATAATGTTAGCTCACTCCTAAACAACTTTAGAAAATTGACAACTCATAAACAATTGTTTTTGTCATTAAAAATTAGTAGTTTGACATTTGGGTAGACTGCTAGATAAAATTTATTTTAAAAATTACACGGCGCATGCAATTAGATTTTATTTTCTTCTGACTAAATCGTTACAGATATCATAGCTTACGCAGAGACACGAAAGTTTACTATTGATTGTATCTTTTAGAAAAACAGTAAATTTACATTATTGGCATTGCCATTAAAAAGTTATGGTTTAATCATGGTCGCGACACCCAAGTTTCATACACTAGTGGTTCACTAACAATAGGAAATACCATCTTAAAAGATGAATTATATTCATATGGATTGCCATACCAAATTTCATACAAATCGAATAAAGCGTTTTGTTATTATAAGCAATATTAATTTTTTTTAGAACGACTTTAAAGCAGAATACTGGCTAAACGGTGCACAGTCGGATATAGGTAAGTTTAGTTAAATCGTCTTATTTTGGTCCCAGGAATCTGTGGTTAAGCCATGTCCCACTATTTCCAAGACACCCTGTATATATATATATATATATATATATATATATATATATATATATATATATATATATATAATGCTTATAATTTTTTTGGATATGCATTTGTATATGCTTTTAACAAACTATTGAAAAGTTTTTCCTTATCAACACTACTTGAATTCATGATTTAATATGAATTGCATTGCACGAATGAAAGACCACTGGCCCGATCCGAATTTGAACTGTGCCTGACATCTGTTGACTGTTATTGAAATCAAACGACTGCGTGCATATACGAATTAGCACCGCGAAATTTGAATGTTTCAAGACTATTAAAGCAAGATTAGCAATATTTTTTATATTTTATCGTTACGTAACGCACACATTAATCCTCCCCCACCCCCTCGTAACGCTGCGTAACGCTACTCTTGACCCCCCCCCCTTGAAGCGTTACGTAATTTAAGGACAGCCCCTTAAACTTGTGATACAGGTCTAGAAACACCCTGTATAACTAAGTATAAATCCTATATTATTTTAAGTTCGTTATTATCTTTTATTTTATTTGGTTTATAAATGAAAAATAACTATGCACAGATTTTAATTTCCCACTGCACAATTTGCTTTTCCTACTGCACATTTTGTGTCCAACTGCATGTTAGAATAACCTCTAAATAGGATCTATGTTCATATGACATTTTTGGCTCAAAATTACCTCAGGAATAAGCTGTTAAAGTTTGTTACACTAGTCCTGAAACACCCTGTATATCAGGCCGGAAATTTTTGGCGTTTCCCTCGTATTAATATTTATAGTTGTGTTTTGTACACTACATATGTTAATCCCAAAATGTCTAAAGGAACCTCGTCGCAATTATTCAAGCATATATCATTGCTGTTACATTCAAGATTCATATTCCAACAATTTACCTAGCACTTTATGCATTTGCAACGCATTGTGCTTCAACCTTACAAACCACTCACAGACAAGTACACTCCTCCATTTTTACAAAAATCATCGCAGCTTTCCATTCACACTTACAACCAAAAATACCGCTCATATATCATCTGTGATATTTGAGTATCGTTCGTTCTCGTGTTGTGGATCCCGCAGACGAGAGATAAATATAGCCGAGAGACGGGAATCGATAGTGTATCCATCAGCACGTGATACAGGGGCTGTACCCGCAACCCTCTGTATGAGAACGGGGGTGAATGTCACGGCAAATCGGCTGGAATATGCACATGCGGACATGAGGGCGAAATAACACTAAATATAACTCGACAGGGTAAAACGACCACATTTAATGTAAATATAGACGAAAGAATAAATGGATGAGCTGTATGCGATGAGGTAGGTAAAAAATTCGTGTATCTTTCAAATTTATTTATGTATTTTGTAAAGATTAGTTTTACAAGTGTTTTGGAGAACGAAGCATCCCGCTCGGTCGAATTCCACGTAGTCGAAATCCCACGCGGTCGAAATTAGTTATTAGCATGTCTGGTCCAAAGTAAACAGTTGCAGCACCATGCTTATTTCTTTAAACTCTTTTACTTTTTAAACTAATTACTATAACAACAATAACAATAAGTATAACAATTAATATTTAACATTTAAATTATTGATAATGGATCATTATCTTCAATGGCCCTTAATTTTCTTCTGACGCCCCATCATCCTTTGGACAACATCTGGATCAATTTCTCGAATTTTTTGGTAAATGCGACATCGTAATTGTTCTTCATTTGCAGCTTCCCATCCTTTGTCGTACACTTTTCTGGTCAATATTGACCAAAATCTATTGATCAAGTTTGAGATACATTGGGACGATTGTCCAATTTCGGAACAAAGTCTACGTTGTTTTTGTTATACCAGTTTCTAGTTATTCTGGCGTAATGGCATGAAGCTAGATCAGGCCAAATCATTATATCATCATTGGCGTGATGTGTATTTAAAAATTGAAGCAATTTAAAGAGGTATCTTTGAATATAAAATTGTGCAGTTAAGGCTTCTCCTCGAACACGACACCAATGTACGGTTGCGAAATATATCCGGCTTCAGAAATAGCACACCATACTAAAATTTTATCCTCAAATTTAGATTTACCTTTAAACTTGACATTGTCTGGTGTGTTTGCCACGTCATTATTATAAAAACGATCGTTTCCTTTCATCTCGGAATGGCACAGAGTAAAATATTTCTTGTCATCCATTACAATAAGTTTATTGAAAAAATGAATGCGCCTTAACGCACGACAAAATCTTCTTTTTCAAAACACCACGTCATGTCGAGAAAGTGTTCTAAAAACAGTGGTCTTCGAAACTTCGAATCTTCTGGCTACAGTTCGTTGTGACACTCCAACTTTGTCTTGAGCGGCTGCAATTAATCTTTGTTCTCTCAAGTGGCTCAAAATTTTTGGTCAACCCCTTTTGGGCAAATTAACACGCAGGGTATACCTTCTTCATAATCTTTTATTGTCCGATAAATTGTTGTCACAGAGATATTGTAAAATAAAATAAAATAAATATATCATCACGGCATATTACTCATTGCTGGGTGTGCCAATCTGCTTTGTATGCAGATATCGGTAATGATGATGACATATTTGTACCGTGCGGGCGTTTACCAGGCGTCACCTCACGGGCACTCATTGCTGGCGTGGAGAGTGCACCACAGGGGTCAATTTTGTGCCATTTAAAATTGGAAATAATTGGCGTCGGTCGGGATCGAACCCGGTTCCCCAGATTCGCGAGCAAACACTCAGGCACGCGGCCACGATAAACTGCAACAATATCGCACTTAGGCATTCGCCCAACAAAATTGTAAATTCCTTTACGAATATCTAGCTTATATGACATTTTGCTGCATCAAATCAAAAAAACTAAACTGTCAAAATGAAAATAAGTTAATTGTGATATTTTGTTTCCAGCGACAATTTGATTAAACGTTATTTGGTATAAATACAAAACATCTAAAAAAAATCTCAAAACTTTAGGACCATACGATATAGTAAATATTTCTCAGTCTTTAATGAAACTGATTGATCTTCAGTAGCAAAATACCGCATACTATTTTTTTTTATCAAGAAAACACACTTTTCTTCTACTTTATATCTCGTTTTCACAACATTTGACTATCTCAACTTTATGCTTTTTGTAGTATCCTTTTTCTATTTCCATCTTGTTGTGAATCCATCCTGAAAGGAGTAAATCCTTGGCTGTGCAAGGAAATGAGAAGGATATGTTACAGTTTATAGTTGAGTGTTCGATTTCCATCTTATTTGTTTCTCCAGGACCCGGGAATAAACTGTGAAATTTAAGTAGATTTTTCATCTTGCCGCATATAAACTGTCGGCTTTATAGACCCTCAGAAGATGTTCATAGCTTTCAACAAGACGAGAAAATCTGGTGATTTCCACTGATGTATTGTAGTTATTCGGTGTGGGATTTGAACCGTGTTTTACGTATTAACCTTTACTTCTTTTCTGGGATATTTAGGGTATACATTTCAGAGAAAAAATAGACGCTGTGGAGATCGGTAGGCGGATAGTTGAACGTGATATAAGTAAATAGTGACATAAATATAGTGATATAAATATCGCGACAACAGTCTACAAGAGTCTGCAACAGACCGGCAGTCTAAGATTAAAACGTGTAGTAAACTAAATAATAAATCTTTTATTTGAAGTAATTTTCCAAAATAATCCATAAACGATTAACAGAAAAAGAATGCTAATCAACTGCCCATTGTTTTTAATAGGAAAGTATGTGTAACTATCAGTGGATACACCTCGGAGTACTTTCCTGTAACCTCTGGTGTACCACAGGGATCTCATCTTGGGCCTCTCCTTTTTCTAATCTTTATTAATGACATTAAGAGCTGTTTACCAACTCTAAGTTCATTATGTATGCTGACGACCTTAAAGTATTTAACGCTGTCAAAACTGCATCCGACTGTTCTGCGATGCAGGAAGATTTTGACAGACTAAGCTCTTACCTGATAAGGAATGATTTAACACTTAATTTTGGTAAATGCTCGTGTATTACTTTCACACGTAATAGAAAAATACTTACGTTCAATTATTCCATTGACGGTAATAATATTAGTCGTGTCTCTCATGTTAAAGATCTTGGCGTCATCTTAGACAGTAAGCTTTTGTTTGACTTACATGTCGATTATATTGTTAAAAAAGCTTATAAAATGCTTGGCTTTATTTTAAGAATTAGTACAAGTTT
Organism: Harpalus rubripes; assembly: GCA_963082715.1. Lineage (NCBI taxonomy): Eukaryota > Metazoa > Arthropoda > Insecta > Coleoptera > Carabidae > Harpalus > Harpalus rubripes. The sequence continues at coordinate 54,800,171 of OY720459.1, forward strand.
CACTAATTATAACACTTTCATATTTCTTTATTATTCTCTTGTACGATCTCAATTAGAATTCGCTACTGTTTGCTGGTCACCGCATTATCATGTATATATAAATAGAATCAAGAGTGTCCAAAGAAAATTTATTTCTATTTTGAATTTCAGTTATCCACATAATTCGATTCTGTTACTTTCGTTACAAAAAAGACGAATACTTTTGGATCTGTCTTTCTTATTTAAAATTTTAAATAATTTTATAGATAGTCCTGTTATTTTAAATAAATTTTCTTTACGGATATCTCATCATTCTACTCGATTATCTGATTTGTTTTTTGTTAAGCACTGTAGAACAAACTCTGCAATGAATTCACCGCTAGTTAGATTAGTACATGCTTACATTAATTTAGCTTCTGTACCAAATGTACCTAATTTATTTTGTTCTAGTTTACGTACATTCAAAATATTTCTTAAATTTTATTTGCGTTATTTGTATACTATTTAATACTGACTTTCTTTCTTATTCATTTTTATTTTTATACCACTGTTTTTATATGTTTATTATTAATATTTTGCCTCGACTTCGCAATATGTAATGTTTGATGTTGTTAGTGCTGCACTGTTATTGGGACTTGTCCTGTTGTGTAGCCCTTCTTTGTAAAATAAAAAAAATAAAATAAAGTATGAAAATCTAGTAGTACTAAAAATGAATATTACAGTAAAACTACCATTAATTTAGCAGTTTTTGAAAAATTCTTTTCGATCCATAATCAGCATATGATATATCCTGAACATACGTACCCCAAGTTGTGATACACCCTGTATAAAACCTGCACTGTATAAAACTAAATAATAAACGATGATTGCAAATAAATATTCAACATTATTCGTATCCTAAACATCTCGTAGGATCTCCATTTTAGAGCCGCATTATCCTGAATATCCTTGCTGCTGTTCCCACAGGACACTCTGAGTCCCTCTTTGTCCCTGTCTCCAGGATTCACATGTCTGGAGAACAGTTAGCGTCAAGCCTGATTTACAAGCAAATGGAGACTTCAGATTTTATACAAGCTTTATTTCTTTCCACAAACGACGTTACTATATTGGAAACATTCTTTCTCCAACATTATTTAAGAAATTACACATTCCACAACTAAAAATTATGTTGGAATCAATAACATTCCAACAAACTGTGTGGAGTAATTCTGCGTGCCGTTTGGAATAATTCCGCACGGCTTTCGACAAAATGGATTTTGTTTAGCCGTACATTAGCGCGGTATATCAAATATCTTGGTTCTGTTGCTATGGTTACATCTTTTTGTTTTATTTTTATTTATATCTGAATTTGCGTTTTACGTTTTGAAGTTTTGAACAGCTCTGGGCTGGAGTTTTATGTTAACTTTTACATGTTCTTGGAGATCTTTAGAACAGTAAGTTTAGATAAATAATAATAACTTTCAGCTATAATGGAGAAAATACCACAAGAATTATTTTAAATATATATATATATATATATATATATATATATATATATATATATATATATATATATATATATATATATATATATAGAAAAGTAAAGTGACGAAAGGAACCGAGAAGACAGTTATAATATACTAATCTAAAGATACGGTAGAGTTCGTAATTGTAGATTGGGCGTGTCGTGTTCCGAGAAACACCGGTTTCCACATGTGGCTCAAGAAATAGCCATCATCCCGGTTGATGTTATTAGGATGTTTCCATATTTCTAAAGTTTCCCTGTATTTACGTCTGTAAAACTCAGGGACAGGAGCTAAAATGCGGGAATTTTCAAATAAGATGTTATGTCCTGTGTTGTGTTGGCGTTCTTCGACCGCAGATGTTAATACCATACCATTACGAACTCGATTCCCATTGGTCCTCATTAGCTTTGCTCATCTACCGTATCTTTAGATTAGTATATAACTGTCTTCTCGGCCTTCCTTTCGTCACTTGGTTTATTTGGCCTCTAGCGTGGTTTACACGTCGGGTAACCTTGTAAACTGAGTCTCCCGCTTTGTTGCTTAACCCGGCCTCTAGCGTGGTTGACACGTCGGGTAACCTTGTTTAAGACAGTACTATCCCCCTTGCTCCTGAAGATGCCCCATACGGCTGCGGGCGAAACTTTGAGCTCTGACTCAAAATATGACACAGTCCATTCCCGGAAAACGAATATTTCTAATTTTTTTTTAAATATGTCAAAATAATTTTCCAATCTTATTTTTCTTTTAAATTTTGTGCGTCGATAGTACAAAAAATAGTATAAGCATCACTAACGTTAAGGAATTACCGATCTCAGACAAAATTGTCTTCGATCGGTTAACTGTCCTTACCGCTAATATACTATAATTTTTATAATAACATACATCTCGAAAAAATTACTTTTGAAGGTATTTTTCGAAGAAAAATTATTTTGAGCTTCAAGTCAATTGCCATTTTCGGTTATCTGATTTACACCAAAATCTAATGGCTTCTTTCCATATTAGAATAAGGTATAAATACAAGGTTTCAAAATTTGCTGAATGATAGTATTTGAGTTTGAGCGTATACAAGATCTACACACACACATACACATATCGCAAAAATGTTAAAATTGAATTTTAGGGACCTTAAAACGTGGTCATTTACCAAAAGCTCGACATGCGTTTTTAGCACGGTCCCTATACCTCCCTTACCAAGGGTATCGTGAAGTAAAAATTGTGCAGCAAATGATTCCGCTTAATATTAATATTTGGCCTAAATGCACTTGATTTTTCCCCATTTAAATAACATTGGGTTTTGACACATTTTGGAACTGTATTTTTGTCAAAGGCAATAAGAGGTTTAAAAAATCCACTCAATATTGGAATATATACTAAACTGACCCGAGAATATGTGGACAAAATTTAAAATCCCGATCAATATTCTTAAGACAATTGTATATAGGTTTTTTGGGCTTTTGTGCGATAGTTTAACCATCTATAATTATCTTAAGAATAATGATTGGGACTTCAAATTTTGTCCACATATTCTCGGGTCATTCTAGTATATATTCCAATATTGCATTGGAAAATATAAAGTTCCTAAATGTGTCCAAACCCAATATTATTTAAATGGGCAAAATCAAATGCATTTAGGCACAGTCAAATATTAATATTAAGCGGAATCATTGCCAGCACAATTTGTATTTATTTATTTGGAACGATTTTAGGGGGTGGCCCGGTTAAAATTCGACTTGACCCCTTTTACGTGCACCCTAATATATAACACCATTTGTATGTTATATTATTTATTATATTTAAACATTCTTTGAGCCTAGTAGTATTAATTTTTGTTGCTTGGTGGCAGCACCAACCTGTTTCACAAAATAAAATATTAATAAAATAAATCGTGAATTTTTGCTTTTCAGAGCGCGTTAACATTAGAATGTAGCAGACTTGTACAAACCAAAGTTCTACTTTTACATTGTTACTTGTTATCTTGTGTTTGAAATTGAAATATATAGACCTACTTGTTTTAGCGTAGAAAATATATTTAATTAATATGTACAAAAATTACTACGCGAAGCAGCGAGATTTTGCACTATTTTCTATTAATTTTTAAATATGAAATATATAAATTAATTCAGAAATGGACACAAAGATGGTACTAGTAGTTTCGATTTTACTTTACAAAGATATTAATTGAATTATTAATTTTAAAAATTATGAAATGGGAATAGTGGTTGTTTTTACATTAAACCACATTAATTTAAAATTATTTTATGACAATAATATTAATTTCTTTTCATTTTAAACATGTACAGAACAATTTTATATAAAATTTTTACATGTAAAATATTTTTAAATCCTTTGAATTTCCACGTAACGATAATTAGTATATGTTGGAAATATATGTAACATGAAACAATATAATATAAAATGAAATTTAATATAAAAATAGCATCTGAAACTTGTAATGAAAAGCGTTTTTATACATGTAATTCATGTCCAACTTTTCCAATTAAGTAAAACTTTGATATATATCTTCTATAGACCGTAGAATGTAACTTTTTAACCGCGGGAAATTTTAAAATAGTTTACCTTAGCAAAAATCCTAACTTTGCAAATTTTAATTAATGTCTGTTAATAGAATATCATAATTAATTTTAAATTTTATTCGCCAGAAACATGCAAAAACTTTTAATGCAATTTATCGAAAACATTTCATTTTCGAATTAATATTTAAAACTCCTACGTTTTTACTGAAAATATTATGTTTATTTAATTGCGAATTCCGTACCACATCAGCAGTGGCGTCGACAGACCATTTCTGAAGGGGCTTGCGCCCTCCCTGTTTAATTTTGCGCCCCCTTTCCGTGTTTTATTTAAATAAATTATTAAAAATCAATCTGATTTTTTTACTATTTTATTATGCACTTATTTATCTGCAATAAGCAGCGAGACGATTATGTACCTACGACTTTAGCCGAAGAGGAAAGGTTACTCAAATAAATTAATCCTATATTAGAACTATTAACGCATTAAAAAATTCAACACACGACAAGCATCCTTCCGATACTAACCTGCATTTTAAAATAAAAATTATTGAAATCTATTAATACTGGACTTTTCTCGTTTTGCCATTAAAATCAAAGTCAAATTCTAATAGATTTCAATAATATTTTATTTTTAATTTTTAATATCGGAAGTATGCGTGTCGTGTGTTGAGTTTTTAAAAATGTTAATAGTTCGAAACAATTAATTGAATTTTCGCTTCATATTTTAGTACAGGGGTAACCTTTCCTCTTAAGAAAGGTACTATAAGAAATCAAAATGATGCACCATTCAGGCTATAAAAGAGACGAAATTATTTAAGGCTATCCCATTGCAAGGACATAATGAAACAAAAAATTCAATAAATAAGGCCAATTTTATAGACTCTAGTTAGTAAAAAATTTGATCCTTTTCTCCAGAATTACAATATACCTCAAAATACATATTATTGTTCATTACGTCACAAAATCATGTTATAGAGAGTAGTGCAAAATGTATAATACGCAAAATAACTCCGGAAATTAATAATTGTGATTATTTTGCAATAATAGTAGATGATCCTCGGGACATCACTGCAGAAGAACAGATAAGTATTTGTGTTCGCTTCATTACATCTGAAAATTTTCCAAAAGATATATTTTTATGTTTTAAACATGAAAAAATTTAAATGCAGAATCAGACTGTCAAAAATTATTTCGTTTTAAAGGTGCGCCCTGTTGCACCCTCCCTCTTAAAAGTACCTAGTAACGCCTCTGCACATCAGTTGACGCACCCACTTCAAATTCATTCAAAAGTCACGCTAGAATAATTGAAAATAATGTACGTGGTTCATATTTTTGTAAATTTTATTTATTTAAAATATATTTAACAATAATACACGTCACCATTCTTAAATATCACTTGTTAAAAGCCAATATTCTTTTGTTAAGTTAAATTTTATTTGTCTTGAAATAATTTTCTTGAAACAAACTGTTTGTCTAAATGATATATTACGTTGACTCCATTATCTGAAAATCGGAGTGGCAGTGACGTCACCGGAACATCTGTTACCGGAAGTTGACCACAACATTTCCGGCGACAGAGCAGCCACCTGTTGCCTAAATCGCGGACTGCACCAAAGCCCCGAGGAATCGAGAAATTTACATTACAATAAATAAATCTCTAAATATTATATTTTTCAATTTCAAAAACTAGGTATGATAATTAGGAGATAGCGAATTGTTACAAATTATACCTCTGAAAAATCATACATTTCTCTTCCTTTTTATATAGTACGATCTCTTTCATCAAATACAAAGATTTTTTACCTCCCGCTACCCTTGGTAAGGGAGGTATAGGGATCGTGCTAAAAATTTCATATCGAGATTTTGGTAAATGAACACGTTTTTCCTAGAATCCAATTTTAACATTTTCACGATGATGTCTGTGTGTGTGTGTGTGTGTGTGTGTGTGTGTGTGTGTTTGTGTGTGTATATGTGTGTGTGTATGTGTGTATGGATCCTCCACTCTAACTCAAATACTATCATTCAGAATATTTTGAAACCTTGTATTTTGACATTTTTCTAATATGGAAAGAGCCCTTTAGATTTCGGTGTAAATCGGATAACCGGAAATGGAACTTTACTTAAAGCTCAAAATAGTTTTTCTTCGAAAAATACCTTTGAATGTTATTATTTCGAGATTAATGTTATTATAAAAATTATACATTATTAAATTTTCTATAGATTTGCATTAATACTTTTTCTACATATTTTATGGATAAATTTATAAAATTATCTATAATTTAAATCCCGAAGTCTACGCTTTAAACAAACAAAACTCCTTGATTACGCAGTTATTCAAATCAAATGTATGTAACTGACAGATAAATATCACTGTCAAAGAACTAATCATTGCAAACTAATAATAGTAACGTTTTAAATAGATAAAAGTAAATAGAACAATAGGAAAGGAAATCAATACAGTAAACATGTAAGTATTTATTTAGATTAATAAAAATTAACAAATCACAAAAAAGTTTAAGCTAATCCTCATTTTTGGATTAGTGTATTATATTCTATCCCGGAATTTAAAATTTAATCTTCATTTTATTATCAAAAAGGACTATATTTTAGGAAATAATCTGCCAAAATTAGAAAAAAAATCGCTAGTCCAAAAATAAGGATTAGCTTAATATTTTTTGTGACTCGGTCTGTATATGGCGGGAGGTATTGTGTTGGCCACACCAGATTTTTTATTTTTACAACACATCGTCAGAAATATTCTTTCTCTTTCTCTATGTTTTCTATAAAATAGTTGCTCGTTAATCCTCTTGTTCTCAAAATTTTTGTTAGAAACGTTAAATTGCGAGTGCATCATTGGAACTCCATATTTCTTTATATAGAAGAATTACTATTTAATCAACACAAGTATAAAATGGATTAAGATCAAATTCATTTCATTCCAGAAGTTGTCTTAATTCCATCAATTTTTGTTATAAGATAATAATCTTATAAGTCGCTGTTAGTAATAGAAAATGATTATTTTGTCATATATTTCAAGAAAATAATACCACATAATAATAAATATATCATCCCGCTATTTATCTAATTTGTCGTGAAATGTTATTTGTACTTAAATGATGATACAAAAAGATTAAATTTTTTCAAATAAAAATTTAACTACATACGTATTTATGTAAATCTAACTTAATTATTCAAAAAATTAAAATTCTTTAAAAGTTTTTTATAAAAGTTTCAACGTTCTTGTAATGGTATCATTAAAAGTCGATAAAAAACAAACGTTAAGTTTATGACGAGTAATTTAAATTTGAAACAGAGTGTAATATATCAAAATTTCGCCAGCAACCGACACCTGAGAGGTTTCAGACATTTCTAAACGAAAAAACTTTTATAGTTTTAATGAAAATTTTGTCAATCAACAGATAGGTAACTTTCAAAACTTGGACAGTTGCGCTAATATGTATTGAACATTACCTGTCAAATATAGCACAGCCATTGCTCGAAAATTAAAATGTAACATTTACAGAAACGCATACGAGCGTTTTCAGGACGTGCAGAACTACTAATGTATGTACACTGGCTTGCAAAAATATCGCATACAGCTTATAAATCAAGTAACCGAGTTTTTGTAATTTTTACCTCCCGCTACCCTTGGTAAGGGAGGTATAGGGATCGTGCTAAAAATCGCATATTGAGATTGTGGTAAATGACCACGTTTTAAAGTCCCTATAGAATCCAATTTTAACATTTTCACGATCGTGTCTGTGTGTATTGTGTGTGGATCCTCCACTCTAACTCAAATACTATCATTCAGAAAGTTTTAGAACCTTGTATTTCGAACTTTTTCTGTAATGGAAAGAGCCCATTAGATTTTGGTGAAAATCGGATAACCGGAAATGGCACTTTACTAGGAGCTCAAAATAGTTTCTTTTTTCGAAAAATACCTTTATGTCTCACTAAAGTATTATGAACTGTTTATTGCTAGGATACGGTGTATATAAACATATCTGTAACAACCGGGTCATTATATGAGGGCATAATAGTTCATTATGCCCTCATTATAATCCGATCATCGTTTATGGACTTGAATTTATTTTCTTTTTAATTATAATTCATTACAATAATAATAAGGATTGATTACAACAATTAATATAAGAAAACAGCTTTGAAAGCACAACACAGAAATCAATTTTAATTTAATTATAATACTTAGAATTGATTATCAAAAACATTTACTTTCACCACACATGAAAATAGTAAGTCCGTCGAATTGCAGACTGTAATGATTCGCATTCATTTTTGACAGATGACGGATCACTAATTTTTTTAGGGACGATATTTATCTACGTTTGAATTCATTTTTGATATTATTTACAGTTACATGTGACACATCCAAAGCCGTACAAGCTCTCTAAAATGTAATAATATTCACAAATAAGTGCATAAGAAATAAAGAACTGAGATCTGTCATGTGATAACGAACCTCAAAATATAATACTTATATCTTCTACAGACGAGAATAGAATAATTAGGAGATCATTTATACGTTTGTCTTCTTCAAAGTATACAGAAATATTCAAAATAAATTCTTTACACCGTTTCGACAAAATATCTTCCCAAACATCAAATTCACCCATTTCACCATCTCCAACGATTTAAAACGTTGGTGTTTTAAAAATAAATAAATGTTGATAATAAACAAAACAATTAAACAACATCCTTAGCAACGTCAAAGCTTAAGCATTATTCTAATCAAAATTAATATAAATGAAAACTTATTTCACATAATCTAGTGAGACATATGCACCACGAGCGTTACTAGATGATAATGCCCGTCGGGCGACATCTATCCTCGTCGCCCTCCTGGAATTATCAGCATAGTAACGCCCTTGGTACATAAAATACAATTAAATGTTATTTTTTCGAGATTAATGTTATTTTAAAAATTAAATTAAAGATTATTAAATTTTCTATAGATTTGCATTATTACTTTTTCTATATATTTTATGGATAAATTTATAAAATATCTATAATTTAAATACCAGAGCCTACGCTTTAAACAAACGAAACGCAGTTATTCAAATGTATGTAACTGACAGATAAATGTCACTATCAAAGAACTAATCATTTCAAAATAATATTAGCAACGTTTTAAAAAGGAAAAAGTAAATAGAACAATAGAAAAGGAATTCAATACAGTTTCCAGCATAAGTAAATATATAAGTATGTATTTAGAATAATAAAAATTAACGATTCACAAAAATATTTAAGCTAATCCTCATTTTTGGATTAGTGAATTCTATTCTATCATTGTATTTAAAATTTAATCTTCATTTTATTATAGTTCCGGTGGCTCAATGGTTAGAGCAACGCCGCATGTCATGAGTACCCTCGGGGCTCTGGGTTCGAATCCCACTAAGACATGGATGTGTGTGAATGTGAACCCACTCTGTAATTGGGATTTAATCCTGTTGAGGGGTTTAAAAAAAAGGTAGTTACTTGGATTAGATTAGACTATATTTTAAGAAATAAACTGTTAAAATTAGAGTAAAATTCGGTAATCCAAAAACTGAATCTTTTTTGTGACTCGGGCTGTGAATGACGGGAGGTATTGTGTTGGCCACACCAGATTTTTAAGTTTTGCGCCATGACCCACAGCTAGGTAGATCGTCTTTTTTTTCGGGGAAGACAGCAAATCGTTCGCCAGGGTATTTAAACTGAGTACCAAGACCAGCAGTCAGTATTTGAAATACCATGATAATATATTCATACTATCATATCTCTGTAAGGTCTAGTTTTAAAAGAAATGGCACTTGTTCTGATTTGTTACAATGTTGGAGGACCCCAATATATAAATCTTACACTATGGCCACTTTTTCTAAAATGCTGTCACTTTACCGATATTTGTATGTCTGTAAAATGCAATGCATGTACTTTCAAGAACATTTTCAGGATATTTTCAGATACTTTAACTTAATGACGCATATCCAAACACACTTTCAGAGCACTGATAACATTTCAGACTTCCTAAGCTCGTTTCAGGAGTTTTCAGTATCGTTTCAGGGTATTTAATATTGATCCTGAAACGAACAAATTCCATACATACCTAATCTCAGAAAGATGTGTACTTTTATAGATTGAAAAAATGGTGGCAGCGTTATTCTTAAAAGAAAAATTAAATTGCTTATAATCTTTGCACATTTCTAATTATTGGCCACAAGTTTTTTTAATAGTATATTAAAGAACGAATGTCACACTTGTCAATTTAATTTTGTCAGAAAGAAGGATACGTCACGACGGGTTATTTATAGTATTTTTCTATTTTGCGCCTTTTATATCCTCTTTACCTCCTGCTACCCTTGGTAAGGGAGGTATAGTGATCGTGCTAAAAATCGCATATCGAGATTTTGATAAATGACCACGTTTTAAGGTCCCTAGAATCCAATTTTAACATTTTCACGATGATGTCTGCGTGTTTGTGTGGATCCTCCACTCTAACTCAAATACTATCATTCAGAAAATTTTGAAACCTTGTCTTTCACACTTTTTCTGTAATAGAAAGATTAGATTTTGGTGAAAATTTGATAACCAGAAATGGCACTTTACTAGAGGCTCAAAATAGTTTTTCTTCGAAAAATACCTTTGAATGTTATTTTTTTGAGATTAATGTTATTATAAAAATTAAAGATTATTAAATTTTCTATAGATATTTGCATTAACACTTTTTTATATATTTTATGGATAAATTTATTAAATTATCCATAATTTAAATCCCAGAGCCTACGCTTTAAACAAAGAAAATGCAGTTATTCAAATGTATGTAACTGACAGATAAATGTCATTATCATAGAACTAATCATTTCAAAATAATATTAGTAACATTATAAAAAGAAAAAAGTAAATGGAACAATAGAAAAGGAATTCAATACAGTTTCCAGCATAAGTAAATATGTAGGAATGTATTTAGATTAATAAAAATTAACGATTCACAAAAATGTGTGCCCTCGGGGTCTGGGTTCGAATCCCACTAAGGCATGGATGTGTGTGAATGTGAACGCACTCTGTAATTGGGATTTAATCCTGTTGAGGGGTTTAAAAAAAAGTTACTTGGATTAGATTAGACTATATTTTAATAAATAAACCGTCAAAATTAGAGTAAAATTCGCTAAACAAAAAATAAGGATTAACTTAATATTTTTTGTGACGGGCTGTAAATGGCAAGAGGTATTGTGTTGGCTACACCAGATTTTGAAATAAAAAATCGTAGTTTCAAAATGTAAGAAATTATTAATTATCAACGATATATTTTATTTCTTTCTAACTTTATTTCTATATTTCTTCTCTTCTTATTATTATTACATTTAAATTTAAAATTATATAAAAATAAAATTCTTAACGTTTGAGTTGGTTTGTTTAGCGAGATTTGACATTTGATATTGTTTGAAATTCATAACCAAACTTAAAAATAATAAATTGTACTAATCTATTTCCGCACTCGATTTGGGTGCTGTAATAGCTTTATTACAAACGCAAAATAAAAGAACATGTTTATATATATATATATATATATATATATATATATATATATATATATATATATATATATATATATTAAATTAATTAGCGATACTTACTGTTTGAAAATAAAATAAATTTAATATATACGCTAAAGAATATTTAAAATACTATTAAGATTAACGTTTAAAGTTAGATTCGAACTCGTGCTGTCAGAAACACAAGATTTAAATATTAATTACCGTACTTAATTTGTTAAAAACGATTTGTAATCTTCAAAAATGAATCTGCAGTCATCAGTTTGCATTTAGAGAATGATTTATATTCATTTTGCTTAAATAGGGCTAAAATTAATTAATTACTTTCAAGAAAACCTTATAAATCAAAGGAAATTGCCCGAAGATATTATCTATATTATTTAATAGGGTATTATGAAATAAAATTTTGAAAGATGTTTGCTAAAATTACGATAAAAGGGCGTAGGTACAGTACTGTTCAAAAATAGAGATGTCATTCTGAAAATATAACCAATTTTTACCTCTTGCTAAGAGAGGTATTGCTAAAAATCGCATATCCCGATTTTAGTGAATAAGCACGTTTTAAGGTCCCTAGAATCCGATTATAACATTTTTACGATGATGTCCGTATGTGTGTGTGGATGTGTGTGTGTGTGTGTGTGTGTGTGTGTGTGTGTGTGTGTGTGTGTGTTTGGATGTGTGTGTGTGTGTGTGTGTGTGGATGTTGAATCCATGATTTCTCAAATACTGTAAGACTTAAGACATTTTTAACTACGGAAATTTTCAAATAGAATGGGTACATTTATTTACCTCTCGCTAAGGGAGGTATTGAATTCATGCTAAAAATCGCATATCCAGATTTTAGTGAATAAGCACGTTTTAATGTCCCTAGAATCCGATTATAACATTTTTACGATGATGTCGGTATGTGTATGTGGATGTGTGTGTGCGTGTGTGTGTATGTGTGTGTGCGTGTGTGTGTATGTGTGTGTGTGTGTGTGTATGTATGTGTGTGTGGATGTTGGATCCACGATTTCTCAAATACTGTAAGACTTAAGACATTTTTAACTACGGATTCCTCAATCTAACAATAATGGGAAGAGTTGATTAAGTTTTGGTAACAATTGGACAACCGGAAGTAGTAGTTACAAGAAAAACATCATCTAAATATTATTTATCGAAAATTTATGTAAATACTTATATTAAAGAACGTTAAATTCTTTATTCGATAAATATAAATTCATTATTATATCTTCTATAGATTTAGAGATAAAGAAATGCATATAAAATAATTTGACGTAAAAATCTCAGATCAAACTACTTCAAGGCAAGAAATTCAAATGTTTGTAATTGACTGTCAACAATATTTGTATGCCACTGTCAAAAATATTTGTACATCATTATAAAAATAAAAAAAGGCAACAACGCAAAAGAATATACGTAAAAAAGATTATAAAAGGAATTTGCGAAAAAATGACGAATATAA